>CM060964.1:380313345-380668345 GCA_030765045.1 Tenodera sinensis | reverse complement strand
CCAGCGAGGAAGCGAGCCAGTTAGCCAGCGAGCCAGTTAGCCAGCGAGCCAGCGTGCCAGGTAGCCAGTTAGCCAGTTAGCTAGTTAGCCAGTGAGCCAGTTAGCCAGCGAGCCAGTTAGCCAGTTAGCCAGTTAGCCAGTTAGCCAGCGAGCCAGTTAGCCAGTTACACAGTTAGCCAGTTAGCCAGTTAGCCAGCGAGCCAGTTAGCCAGCGAGCCAATTAGCCAGTTAGCCAGTTAGCCAGTTAGCAAGTTAGCCAGCGAGCCAGTTAGCCAGTTAGCCAGCGAGCCAGTCAGCCAGCGAGGAAGCGAGCCAGTTAGCCAGCGAGCCTGTTACCCAGCGAGCCAGCGTGCCAAATAGCCAGTTACCCAGTTAGCCAGCGAGCCAGTTAGCCAGTTAGCCAGTTAGCCAGTTAGCCAGCGAGCCAGTTAGCCGGTTAGTCAGTTAGAATGTTAGCCAGTTAGCCAGTTAGCCAGCGAGCCAGTTAGCCAGCGAGCCAGTTAGCCAGTTAGCCAGCGAGCCAGTTGGCCAGTTAGCCAGTGAGCCGGTTAGCCAGTTAGCCAGTTAGCCAGCGAGCCAGATAGCAAGTTAGCCAGCGATCCAGTTAGCCAGCGAGCCAGTTAGCCAGTTAGCCAGCGAGCCAGTTAGCCAGATAGCCAGTTAGCCGGTTAGCCAGCGAGGCAGTTAGCCAGTTAGCCTGTTAGCCAGTTAGCCAGCGAGCCAGTTAGCAAGTTAGCCAGTTAGCCAGCGAGCCAGTTAGCCAGTTAGCCAGTTAGCCAGTTAGCCAGTTAGCCAACTAGCCAGTTAGCCAGTTAGCCAGTTATCCAGTTAGCCTGTTAGCCAGTTAGCCAGTTAGCCACTTAGCAAGTTAGCCAGTTAGCCATTGAGCCAGTTCGTCAGTTAGCCAGTTAGTCAGTAGGCCAGTTAGCCTGTTAGCCAGTTAGCCAGTTAGCTAGCGAGCCGGTTAGCCAGTTAGCCAACGAGCCAGTTAGCCAGCGAGCCAGTTAACCAGTTAGCCAGTTAGCCAGTTAGCTAGTTAGCCAGCGAGCCAGGTAGCCAGTTAGACAGTTAGCCAGCGAGCCAGTTAGCCAGCGAGCCAGTTAGCCATCGACCCAGTTAGCCAGTTAGCCAGTCAGCCGGCGAGGCAGTTAGCCAGTTAGCCAGTTAGCCAGCGAGCCAGATAGCAAGTTAGCCAGCGAGCCAGTTAGCCAGCGAGCCAGTTAGCCAGTTAGCCAGCGAGCCAGTTAGCCAGTTAGCCAGCGAGGCAGTTAGCCAGCGAGCCAGTTAGCCAGTTAGCCAGCGAGCCAGTTAGCCAGTTAGCCAGCGAGCCAGTTAGCAAGTTAGCCAGTTAGCCAGCGAGCCAGTTAGCCAGTTAGCCAGTTAGCCAGTTAGCCAGTTAGCCAACTAGCCAGTTAGCCAGTTAGCCAGTTATCCAGTTAGCCTGTTAGCCAGTTAGCCAGTTAGCCACTTAGCAAGTTAGCCAGTTAGCCAGTGAGCCAGTTCGTCAGTTAGCCAGTTAGTCAGTAGGCCAGTTAGCCTGTTAGCCAGTTAGCCAGTTAGCTAGCGAGCCGGTTAGCCAGTTAGCCAGCGAGCCAGTTAGCCAGCGAGCCAGTTAACCAGTTAGCCAGTTAGCCAGTTAGCTAGTTAGCCAGCGAGCCAAGTAGCCAGTTAGACAGTTAGCCAGCGAGCCAGTTAGCCAGCGAGCCAGTTAGCCATCGACCCAGTTAGCCAGTTAGCCAGTCAGCCGGCGAGGCAGTTAGCCAGTTAGCCAGTTAGCCAGCGAGCCAGATAGCAAGTTAGCCAGCGAGCCAGTTAGCCAGCGAGCCAGTTAGCCAGTTAGCCAGCGAGCCAGTTAGCCAGTTAGCCAGCGAGGCAGTTAGCCAGTTAGCCTGTTAGCCAGTTAGCCAGCGAGCCAGTTAGCAAGTTAGCCAGTTAGCCAGCGAGCCAGTTAGCCAGTTAGCCAGTTAGCCAGTTAGCCAGTTAGCCAACTAGGCAGTTAGCCAGTTAGCCAGTTATCCAGTTAGCCTGTTAGCCAGTTAGCCAGTTAGCCACTTAGCAAGTTAGTCAGTTAGCCAGTGAGCCAGTTAGTCAGTTAGCCAGTTAGTCAGTAGGCCAGTTAGCCTGTTAGCCAGTTAGCCAGTTAGCTAGCGAGCCAGTTAGCCAGTTAGCCTGCGAGCCAGTTAGCCAGCGAGCCAGTTAACCAGTTAGCCAGTTAGCCAGTTAGCTAGTTAGCCAGCGAGCCAGGTAGCCAGTTAGACAGTTAGCCAGCGAGCCAGTTAGCCAGCGAGCCAGTTAGCCAGCGAGCCAGTTAGCCAGTTAGCGAGCGAGCTAGTTAGCCAGGAAGCCAGCTAGCCAGTTAGCCAGTTAGCCAGTTAGCCAGTTAGCCAGTTAGCCAGCGAGCCAGTTAGCCAGTTAGCATGTTAACCAGTGACCCAGTTAATCAGTTAGCCAGTTAACCAGTTAGCCAGTTAGACAGCGTGCAAGGTAGCCAGTTAGCCAGTTAGCTAGTTAGCCAGTTAGCCAGTTAGCCAGCGAGGCAGTTAGCCAGTTAGCCAGTTAGCCAGCGAGCCAGTTATCCAGTTAGTCGGTTAGCCAGTTAGCCATTTAGCCAGCGAGCCAGTTAGCCAGCGAGCCAGTTAGCCAGCGAGCCAGTTAGCCAGCGAGCCAGTTAGCCAGTTAGCAGGTTAGCCAGTTAGCCAGCGAGCCAGTAAGCCAGTTAGCCAGCGAGCCAGTTAGACAGCAAGCCAGTTAGCCAGTTAGGCAGTTAGCCAGCAAGCCAGTTAGCCAGCAAGCCAGTTACGCATTTCGACAGTTAGCCAGTTAGCCAGCAAGCCAGTTAGCCAGTTAGCAAGTTAGCCAGCGAGCCAGTTAGCCAGTTAGCCAGCGAGCAAGTTAGCCAGCGAGGAAGGGAGCCAGTTAGCCAGCGAGCCAGTTAGCCAGCGAGCCATCGTGCCAGTTAGCCATTTAACCAGTTAGCCAGTTAACCAGAAAGCCAGTTAGATAGCGTGCAAGGTAGCCAGTTAGCCAGTTAGCTAGTTATCCAGTTAGCCAGGTAGCCAGCGAGGCAGTTAGCCAGTTAGCCAGTTAGCCAGCGAGCCAGTTATCCAGTTAGTCAGTTAGCCAGTTAGCCATTTAGGCAGCGAGCCAGTTAGCCAGTTAGCCAGCGAGTCTGTTAGTGAGTTAGCCAGCAAGCCAGTTATCCAGTTAGTCAGTTAGCGAGCGAGCCAGTTAGCCAGTGAGCCAGTTAGACAGCGAGCCAGTTAGCCAGACAGGAAGCGAGGCAGTTAGCCAGCGAGCCAGTTAGCCAGTTAGCCAGCGAGCCAGTTAGCCAGCGAGCCAGTTAGCATGTTAGCCAGCGAGCCAGTTAGCCAGTTAGCCAGTTACCCAGTTGGCCAGTTAGCCAGTTAGCCAGTTAGCCAGCGAGCCAGTTAGCCAGTTAGCCAGTTAGCCAGGTAGCCAGCGAGCCAGTTAGCCAGCAAGCCAGTTAGCCAGTTAGCCAGTTAGCCAGTTAGCGAGCGAGCTAGTTAGCCAGGAAGCCATTTAGCCAGTTAGCCAGTTAGCCAGCGAGCCAGTTAGCCAGTTAGCAAGTTAGCCAGCGGGCCAGTTAGCCAGTTAGCCAGTTAACCAGTTAGCCAGTTAGACTGCGTGCAAGGTAGCCAGTTAGCCAGTTAGCTAGTTAGCCAGTGAGCCAGTTAGCCAGTTAGCCAACGAGCCAGTTAGCCAGTTAGCCAGTGAGCCAGTTTGCCAGTGAGCCAGTTAGCCAGCGAGCCAGTTAGCCAGTTAGCCAGCTAGCCAGATAGCCAGCGAGCCAGTTAGCCAGTTAGCCAGCGAGCTAGTTAGCCTGCGAGCCAGTTAGCCGGTTAGCCAGTTAGCCAGCGAGCCAGTTAGCCAGTTAGACAGCGAGCCAGTTCGACAGCAACCAGTTAGCCAGTTAGCCAGTTAGCCAGCAAGCCAGTTAGCCAGCAAGCCAGTTACCGATTTAGACAGTTAGCCAGTTAGCCAGTTAGCCAGTTAGCCAACTAGCCAGTAAGCCAGTTAGCCAGTTATCCAGTTAGCCTGTTAGCCAGTTAGCCAGTTAGCCACTTAGCAAGTTAGCCAGTTAGCCAATGAGCCAGTGAGTCAGTTAGCCAGTTAGTCAGTAGGCCAGTTAGCCTGTTAGCCAATTAGCCAGTTAGCTAGCGAGCCAGTTAGCCAGTTAGCCAGCGAGCCAGTTAGCCAGCGACCCAGTTAGCCAGTAAGCCAGTTAGCCAGTTAGCCAGCGAGCGAGGTAGCCAGTTAGCCAGTTAGCCAGCGAGCCAGTTAGGCAGCGAGCCAGTTAGGCGGCGCCGTGGCCGAGCGGTTAGCGCGCTCGCCTACCACCTAGGCGGCCCGGGTTCGATCCCAGGGACCCGCATGTGGTATTCGTGGTGGACGAAGCGGCGTCAGGGCGGGTTTTCTCCGGGTTCTCCGGTTTCCCCCGCCATCTCATTCCACCGGTGCTCCATCTTCATTCCATGTATCATCAGTGTCACCGCCTGCGGTGCCGTAGTAGTTAAAGCGGGCGTTAAACACTACAACAACAACAGCGAGCCAGTTATCCAGTTAGTCAGTTAGCCAGTTAGCCATTTAGCCAGCGAGCCAGTTGGCCAGCGAGCCAGTTAGCCAGTTAGCCAGCGAGTCAGTTAGCCAGTGAGCCAGTTAGACAGCGAGCCAGTTAGCCAGTTAGCCAGCGAGCCAGTTAGCCAGCGAGCCAGTTAGCCAGTTAGCCAGTTAGGCAGCGAGCCAGTTAGCCAGTTAGCCAGCGAGCCAGTTAGACAGCAAGCCAGTTAGCCAGTTAGCCAGTTAGCCAGCAAGCCAGTTAGCCAGCAAGCCAGTTACCAATTTAGACAGTTAGCCAGTTAGCCAGCAAGCCAGTTAGCCAGTTAGCAAGTTAGCCAGCGAGCCAGTTAGCCAGTTAGCCAGCGAGCAAGTTAGCCAGCGAGGAAGGGAGCCAGTTAGCCAGCGAGCCAGTTAGCCAGCGAGCCAGCGTGCCAGTTAGCCAGTTAGCCAGTTAGCCAGCGAGCCAGTTAGCATGTAAGCCAGTTAGATAGTTAGCCAGTTAGCCACCGAGCCTGTTAGGCAGTTAGCCAGCGAGCCAGTTGGGCAGATAGGCAGTGAGCCGGTTAGCCATTTAGCCAGTTAGCCAGTTAGCCAGCGAGCCAGTTAGCAAGCTAGCCAGCGAGCCAGTTAGCCAGAGAGCCTGTTAGCTAGTTAGTCAGCGAGCCAGTTAGCCAGTTAGCCAGCGAGCCAGTTAGCCAGTTAGCCAGCGAGGCAGGTAGCCAGTTAGCCTGTTAGCCAGTTAGCCAGCTAGCCAGTTAGCCAGCGAGCCAGTTAGGCAGCGAGCCAGTTAGCCAGCGAGCCAGTTAGCCAGTTAGCCAGTCAGCCAGCGAGCCAGTTAGCCAGTTAGCCAGTTAGCCAGCGAGCCAGTTAGCCAGTTAGCGAGCGAGCTAGTTAGCCGCGAAGCCAGTTAGCCAGTTAGCCAGCGAGCCAGTTAGCCACATAATAAGTTAGCCAGTTAGCCAGTGAGCCAGTTAGTCAGTTAGCCAGTGAGCCAGCGAGCCAGTTAGCCAGTTAGCCAGTTAGCCAGCGAGCCAGTTAGCCAGTTAGCGAGCGAGCTAGTTAGCCAGGAAGCCAGTTAGCCAGTTAGCCAGTTAGCCAGCGAGGCAGTTAGCCAGTTAGCCAGTTACCCAGTTGGCCAGTTAGCCAGTTAGCCAGTTAGCCAGCGAGCCAGTTAGCCAGTTAGCCAGTTAGCCAGGTAGCCAGCGAGCCAGTTAGCCAGCAAGCCAGTTAGCCAGTTAGCCAGTTAGTCAGTTAGCGAGCGAGCTAGTTAGCCAGGAAGCCGTTTAGCCAGTTAGCCAGTTAGCCAGCGAGCCAGTTAGCCAGTTAGCAAGTTAGCCAGCGAGCGAGTTAGCCAGTTAGCCAGTTAACTAGTTAGCCAGTTAGACTGCGTGCAAGGTAGCCAGTTAGCCAGTTAGCTAGTTAGCCAGTGAGCCAGTTAGCCAGCTAGCCAGCGAGCCAGTTAGCCAGTGAGCCAGTTAGCCAGTGAGCCAGTTAGCCAGCGAGCCAGTTAGCGAATTAGCCAGGTAGCCAGGTAGCCAGCGAGCCAGTTACCCAGTTAGCCAGCGAGCTAGTTAGCCTGCGAGCCAGTTAGACAGTTAGCCAGTTAGCCAGTTAGCCAGCGAGCCTGTTAGCCAGTTAGCCAGCGAGCCAGTTCGACAGCAAGCCAGTTAGCCAGTTAGCCAGTTAGCCAGCAACCCAGTTAGCCAGCAAGCCAGTTACCGATTTAGACAGTTAGGCAGTTAGCCAGTTAGCCAGTTAGCCAGTTAGCCAACTAGCCAGTTAGCCAGTTAGCCAGTTATCCAGTTAGCCTGTTAGCCAGTTAGCCAGTTAGCCACTTAGCAAGTTAGCCAATTAGCCAGTGAGCCAGTTAGTCAGTTAGCCAGTTAGTCAGTAGGCCAGTTAGCCTGTTAGCCAGTTAGCCAGTTAGCTAGCGAGCCAGTTAGCCAGTTAGCCAGCGAGCCAGTTAGCCAGCGAGCCAGTTAACCAGTTAGCCAGTTAGCCAGTTAGCCAGTTAGCCAGCGAGCGAGGTAGCCAGTTAGCCAGTTAGCCAGCGAGCCAGTTAGGCAGCGAGCCAGTTAGCCAGCGAGCCAGTTAGCCAGTTAGCCAGTCAGCCAGCGAGCCAATTAGCCAGTTAGCCAGTTAGCCAGTTAGCCAGTTAGCCAGCGAGCCAGTTAACCAGTTAGCGAGCGAGCTAGTTAGCCAGGAAGCCAGTTAGCCAGTTAGCCAGTTAGCCAGTTAGCCAGTTAGCCAGCGAGCCAGTTAGCCAGTTAGCAAGTTAACCAGTGACCCAGTTAACCAGTTAGCCAGTTAACCAGTTAGCCAGTTAGACAGCGTGCAAGGTAGCCAGTTAGCCAGTTAGCTAGTTAGCCAGTTAGCCAGTTAGCCAGCGAGGCAGTTAGCCAGTTAGCCAGTTAGCCAGCGAGCCAGTTATCCAGTTAGTCAGTTAGCCATTTAGCCATTTAGCCAGCGAGCCAGTAGGTCAGCGAGCCAGTTAGCCAGTTAGCCAGCGAGTGTGTTAGTGAGTTAGCCAGCAAGCCAGTTAGCCAGTTAGCCAGCGAGCCAGTTAGCCAGTGAGCCAGTAAGACAGCGAGCCAGTTAGCCAGTTAGCCAGCGAGCCAGTTAGCCAGCGAGCCAGTTAGCCAGTTAGCCAGTTAGCCGGTTAGCCAGCGAGCCAGTTAGCCAGTTAGCCAGCGAGCCAGTTAGACAGCAAGCCAGTTAGCCAGTTAGCCAGTTAGCCAGTTAGCCAGCAAGCCAGTTAGCCAGCAAGCCAGTTACCCATTTAGACAGTTAGCCAGTTAGCCAGCAAGCAAGTTAGCCAGTTAGCAAGTTAGCCAGCGAGCCAGTTAGCCAGTTAGCCAGCGAGCAAGTTAGCCAGCGAGTAAGGGAGCCAGTTAGCCAGCGAGCCAGTTAGCCAGCGAGCCAGCGTGCCAGTTAGCCAGTTAGCCAGTTAGCCAGTTAGCCAGTTAGCCAGTTAGCCAGTTAGCCAGCGAGCCAGTTAGCATGTTAGCCAGTTAGATAGTTAGCCAGTTAGCCACCGAGCCTGTTAGGCAGTTAGCCAGCGAGCCAGTTGGGCAGATAGGCAGTGAGCCGGTTAGCCATTTAGCCAGTTAGCCAGTTAGCCAGCGAGCCAGTTGGGCAGTTAGGCAGTAAGCCGGTTAGCCATTTAGCCAGTTAGCCAGTTAGCCAGCGAGCCAGTTAGCAAGTTAGCCAGCGAGCCAGTTAGCCAGCGAGCCAGTTAGCTAGTTAGTCAGCGAGCCAGTTAGCCAGTTAGCCAGCGAGCCAGTTAGCCAGTTAGCCAGTTAGCCAGCGAGGAAGGTAGCCAGTTAGCCTGTTAGCCTGTTAGCCAGTTAGCCAGGTAGCCAGTTAGCCAGCGAGCCAGTTAGGCAGCGAGCCAGTTAGCCAGCGAGCCAGTTAGCCAGTTAGCCAGTCAGCCAGCGAGCCAGTTAGCCAGTTAGCCAGTTAGCCAGCGAGCCAGTTAGCCAGTTAGCGAGCGAGCTAGTTAGCCGGGAAGCCAGTTAGCCAGTTAGCCAGTTAGCCAGGTAGCCAGCGAGCCAGTTAGCCACATAGCAAGTTAGCCAGTTAGCCAGTGAGCCAGTTAGTCAGTTAGCCAGTTAGTCGTTAGGCCAGTTATCCTGTTAGGCAGCGAGCCAGTTAGCCAGCGAGCCAGTTAGCCAGTTAGCCAGTGAGCCAGCGAGCCAGTTAGCCAGTTAGCCAGTTAGCCAGCGAGCCAGTTAGCCAATTAGCGAGCGAGCTAGTTACCCAGGAAGCCAGTTAGCCAGTTAGCCAGTTAGCAAGCGAGCCAGTTAGCCAGTTAGCAAGTTAACCAGTGAGCCAGTTAACCAGTTAGCCAGTTAACCAGTTAGCCAGTTAGACAGCGTGCAAGGTAGCCAGTTAGCCAGTTAGCTAATTATCCAGTTAGCCAGTTAGCCAGCGAGGCAGTTAGCCAGTTAGCGAGCCAGCTAGTTAGCCAGGAAGCCAGTTAGTCAGTTAGCCAGTTAGCCAGTTAGCCAGCGAGCTAGTTAGCCAGTTAGCAAGTTAACCAGTGAGCCAGTTAACCAGGTAGCCAGTTAACCAGTTAGCCAGTTAGATAGCGTGCAGGGTAGCCAGTTAGCCAGTTAGCTAGTTATCCAGTTAGCCAGTTAGCCAGTGCGGCAGTTAGCCAGTTAGCCAGTTAGCCAGCGAGCCAGTTATCCAGTTAGTCAGTTAGCCAGTTAGCCATTTAAGCAGCGAGCCAGTTAGCCAGCGAGCCAGTTAGCCAGTTAGCCAGCGAGTCAGTTAGTGAGTTAGCCAGCTAGCCAGCGAGCCAGTTAGCCAGTTAGCGAGCGAGCTAGTTAGCCAGGAAGCCAGTTAGCCAGTTAGCCAGTTAGCCAGTTAGCCAGTCAGCCAGCGAGCCAGTTAGCCAGTTAGCAATTCAACCAGTGACCCAGTTAACCAGTTAGCCAGTTAACCAGTTAGCCAGTTAGACAGCGTGCAAGGTAGCCAGTTAGCTAGTTAGCTAGTTAGCCAGTTAGCCAGCGAGGCAGTTAGCCAGTTAGCCAGTTAGCCAGCGAGCCAGTTATCCAGTTAGTCAGTTAGCCAGTTAGCCATTTAGCCAGCGAGCCAGTTGGCCAGCGAGCCAGTTAGCCACTTAGCCAGCGAGTCAGTTAGTGAGTTAGCCAGCAAGCCAGTTAGCCAGTTAGCCAGTTAGCCAGCGAGTCAGTTAGCCAGTGAGCCAGTTAGACAGCGAGCCAGTTAGCCAGTTAGCCAGCGAGCCAGTTAGCCAGCGAGCCAGTTAGCCAGTTAGCCAGTTAGGCAGCGAGCCAGTTAGCCAGTTAGCCAGCGAGCCAGTTAGACAGCAAGCCAGTTAGCCAGTTAGCCAGTTAGCCAGCAAGCCAGTTAGCCAGCAAGCCAGTTACCCATTTAGACAGTTAGCCAGTTAGCCAGCAAGCCAGTTAGCCAGTTAACAAGTTAGCCAGCGAGCCAGTTAGCCAGTTAGCCAGCGAGCAAGTTAGCCAGCGAGGAAGGGAGCCAGTTAGCCAGCGAGCCAGTTAGCCAGCGAGCCAGCGTGCCAGTTAGCCAGTTAGCCAGTTAGCCAGCGAGCCAGTTAGCATGTAAGCCAGTTAGATAGTTAGCCAGTTAGCCACCGAGCCTGTTAGGCAGTTAGCCAGCGAGCCAGTTGGGCAGATAGGCAGTGAGCCGGTTAGCCATTTAGCCAGTTAGCCAGTTAGCCAGCGAGCCAGTTAGCAAGTTAGCCAGCGAGCCAGATAGCCAGAGAGCCTGTTAGCTAGTTAGTCAGCGAGCCAGTTAGCCAGTTAGCCAGCGAGCCAGTTAGCCAGTTAGCCAGTTAGCCAGCAAGGCAGGTAGCCAGTTAGCCTGTTAGCCAGTTAGCCAGCTAGCCAGTTAGCCAGCGAGCCAGTTAGGCAGCGAGCCAGTTAGCCAGCGAGCCAGTTAGCCAGTCAGCCAGCGAGCCAGTTAGCCAGTTAGCCAGTTAGCCAGCGAGCCAGTTAGCCAGTTAGCGAGCGAGCTAGTTAGCCGCGAAGCCAGTTAGCCAGTTAGCCAGTGAGCCAGTTAGTCAGTTAGCCAGTTAGTCATTAGGCCAGTTAGCCTGTTAGGCAGCTTGCCAGTTAGCCAGCGAGCCAGTTAGCCAGTTAGCCAGTGAGCCAGCGAGCCAGTTAGCCAGTTAGCCAGTTAGCCAGCGAGCCAGTTAGCCAGTTAGCGAGCGAGCTAGTTAGCCAGGAAGCCAGTTAGCCAGTTAGCCAGTTAGCCAGCGAGGCAGTTAGCCAGTTAGCCAGTTACCCAGTTGGCCAGTTAGCCAGTTAGCCAGTTAGCCAGCGAGCCAGTTAGCCAGTTAGCCAGTTAGCCAGGTAGCCAGCGAGCCAGTTAGCCAGCAAGCCAGTTAGCCAGTTAGCCAGTTAGTCAGTTAGCGAGCGAGCTAGTTAGCCAGGAAGCCGTTTAGCCAGTTAGCCAGTTAGCCAGCGAGCCAGTTAGCCAGTTAGCAAGTTAGCCAGCGAGCGAGTTAGCCAGTTAGCCAGTTAACTAGTTAGCCAGTTAGACTGCGTGCAAGGTAGCCAGTTAGCCAGTTAGCTAGTTAGCCAGTGAGCCAGTTAGCCAGCTAGCCAGCGAGCCAGTTAGCCAGTGAGCCAGTTAGCCAGTGAGCCAGTTAGCCAGCGAGCCAGTTAGCCAATTAGCCAGGTAGCCAGGTAGCCAGCGAGCCAGTTACCCAGTTAGCCAGCGAGCTAGTTAGCCTGCGAGCCAGTTAGCCAGTTAGCCAGTTAGCCAGTTAGCCAGCGAGCCAGTTAGCCAGATAGCCAGCGAGCCAGTTCGACAGCAAGCCAGTTAGCCAGTTAGCCAGTTAGCCAGCAACCCAGTTAGCCAGCAAGCCAGTTACCGATTTAGACAGTTAGGCAGTTAGCCAGTTAGCCAGTTCGCCAACTAGCCAGTTAGCCAGTTAGCCAGTTATCCAGTTAGCCTGTTAGCCAGTTAGCCAGTTAGCCACTTAGCAAGTTAGCCAATTAGCCAGTGAGCCAGTTAGTCAGTTAGCCAGTTAGTCAGTAGGCCAGTTAGCCTGTTAGCCAGTTAGCCAGTTAGCTAGCGAGCCAGTTAGCCAGTTAGCCAGCGAGCCAGTTAGCCAGCGAGCCAGTTAACCAGTTAGCCAGTTAGCCAGTTAGCCAGTTAGCCAGCGAGCGAGGTAGCCAGTTAGCCAGTTAGCCAGCGAGCTAGTTAGCCAGTTAGCAAGTTAACCAGTGAGCCAGTTAACCAGGTAGCCAGTTAACCAGTTAGCCAGTTAGATAGCGTGCAGGGTAGCCAGTTAGCCAGTTAGCTAGTTATCCAGTTAGCCAGTTAGCCAGTGCGGCAGTTAGCCAGTTAGCCAGTTAGCCAGCGAGCCAGTTATCCAGTTAGTCAGTTAGCCAGTTAGCCATTTAAGCAGCGAGCCAGTTAGCCAGCGAGCCAGTTAGCCAGTTAGCCAGCGAGTCAGTTAGTGAGTTAGCCAGCTAGCCAGCGAGCCAGTTAGCCAGTTAGCGAGCGAGCTAGTTAGCCAGGAAGCCAGTTAGCCAGTTAGCCAGTTAGCCAGTTAGCCAGTCAGCCAGCGAGCCAGTTAGCCAGTTAGCAATTCAACCAGTGACCCAGTTAACCAGTTAGCCAGTTAACCAGTTAGCCAGTTAGACAGCGTGCAAGGTAGCCGGTTAGCTAGTTAGCTAGTTAGCCAGTTAGCCAGCGAGGCAGTTAGCCAGTTAGCCAGTTAGCCAGCGAGCCAGTTACCCAGTTAGTCAGTTAGCCAGTTAGCCATTTAGCCAGCGAGCCAGTTGGCCAGCGAGCCAGTTAGCCACTTAGCCAGCGAGTCAGTTAGTGAGTTAGCCAGCAAGCCAGTTAGCCAGTTAGCCAGTTAGCCAGCGAGTCAGTTAGCCAGTGAGCCAGTTAGACAGCGAGCCAGTTAGCCAGTTAGCCAGCGAGCCAGTTAGCCAGCGAGCCAGTTAGCCAGTTAGCCAGTTAGGCAGCGAGCCAGTTAGCCAGTTAGCCAGCGAGCCAGTTAGACAGCAAGCCAGTTAGCCAGTTAGCCAGTTAGCCAGCAAGCCAGTTAGCCAGCAAGCCAGTTACCCATTTAGACAGTTAGCCAGTTAGCCAGCAAGCCAGTTAGCCAGTTAACAAGTTAGCCAGCGAGCCAGTTAGCCAGTTAGCCAGCGAGCAAGTTAGCCAGCGAGGAAGGGAGCCAGTTAGCCAGCGAGCCAGTTAGCCAGCGAGCCAGCGTGCCAGTTAGCCAGTTAGCCAGTTAGCCAGCGAGCCAGTTAGCATGTAAGCCAGTTAGATAGTTAGCCAGTTAGCCACCGAGCCTGTTAGGCAGTTAGCCAGCGAGCCAGTTGGGCAGATAGGCAGTGAGCCGGTTAGCCATTTAGCCAGTTAGCCAGTTAGCCAGCGAGCCAGTTAGCAAGTTAGCCAGCGAGCCAGATAGCCAGAGAGCCTGTTAGCTAGTTAGTCAGCGAGCCAGTTAGCCAGTTAGCCAGCGAGCCAGTTAGCCAGTTAGCCAGTTAGCCAGCAAGGCAGGTAGCCAGTTAGCCTGTTAGCCAGTTAGCCAGCTAGCCAGTTAGCCAGCGAGCCAGTTAGGCAGCGAGCCAGTTAGCCAGCGAGCCAGTTAGCTAGTCAGCCAGCGAGCCAGTTAGCCAGTTAGCCAGCGAGCCAGTTAGCCAGTTAGCGAGCGAGCTAGTTAGCCGCGAAGCCAGTTAGCCAGTTAGCCAGTGAGCCAGTTAGTCAGTTAGCCAGTTAGTCATTAGGCCAGTTAGCCTGTTAGGCAGCTTGCCAGTTAGCCAGCGAGCCAGTTAGCCAGTTAGCCAGTGAGCCAGCGAGCCAGTTAGCCAGTTAGCCAGTTAGCCAGCGAGCCAGTTAGCCAGTTAGCGAGCGAGCTAGTTAGCCAGGAAGCCAGTTAGCCAGTTAGCCAGTTAGCCAGCGAGGCAGTTAGCCAGTTAGCCAGTTACCCAGTTGGCCAGTTAGCCAGTTAGCCAGTTAGCCAGCGAGCCAGTTAGCCAGTTAGCCAGTTAGCCAGGTAGCCAGCGAGCCAGTTAGCCAGCAAGCCAGTTAGCCAGTTAGCCAGTTAGTCAGTTAGCGAGCGAGCTAGTTAGCCAGGAAGCCGTTTAGCCAGTTAGCCAGTTAGCCAGCGAGCCAGTTAGCCAGTTAGCAAGTTAGCCAGCGAGCGAGTTAGCCAGTTAGCCAGTTAACTAGTTAGCCAGTTAGACTGCGTGCAAGGTAGCCAGTTAGCCAGTTAGCTAGTTAGCCAGTGAGCCAGTTAGCCAGCTAGCCAGCGAGCCAGTTAGCCAGTGAGCCAGTTAGCCAGTGAGCCAGTTAGCCAGCGAGCCAGTTAGCCAATTAGCCAGGTAGCCAGGTAGCCAGCGAGCCAGTTACCCAGTTAGCCAGCGAGCTAGTTAGCCTGCGAGCCAGTTAGCCAGTTAGCCAGTTAGCCAGTTAGCCAGCGAGCCAGTTAGCCAGATAGCCAGCGAGCCAGTTCGACAGCAAGCCAGTTAGCCAGTTAGCCAGTTAGCCAGCAACCCAGTTAGCCAGCAAGCCAGTTACCGATTTAGACAGTTAGGCAGTTAGCCAGTTAGCCAGTTCGCCAACTAGCCAGTTAGCCAGTTAGCCAGTTATCCAGTTAGCCTGTTAGCCAGTTAGCCAGTTAGCCACTTAGCAAGTTAGCCAATTAGCCAGTGAGCCAGTTAGTCAGTTAGCCAGTTAGTCAGTAGGCCAGTTAGCCTGTTAGCCAGTTAGCCAGTTAGCTAGCGAGCCAGTTAGCCAGTTAGCCAGCGAGCCAGTTAGCCAGCGAGCCAGTTAACCAGTTAGCCAGTTAGCCAGTTAGCCAGTTAGCCAGCGAGCGAGGTAGCCAGTTAGCCAGTTAGCCAGCGAGCCAGTTAGGCAGCGAGCCAGTTAGCCAGCGAGCCAGTTAGCCAGTTAGCCAGTCAGCCAGCGAGCCAATTAGCCAGTTAGCCAGTTAGCCAGTTAGCCAGTTAGCCAGCGAGCCAGTTAACCAGTTAGCGAGCGAGCTAGTTAGCCAGGAAGCCAGTTAGCCAGTTAGCCAGTTAGCCAGTTAGCCAGTTAGCCAGTTAGCCAGCGAGCCAGTTAGCCAGTGAGCCAGTAAGACAGCGAGCCAGTTAGCCAGTTAGCCAGTTAGCCAGTTAGCCAGTTAGCCAGTTAGCCAGCGAGCCAGTTAGCCGGTTAGCCAGCGAGCCAGTTAGCCAGTTAGCCAGCGAGCCAGTTAGACAGCAAGCCAGTTAGCCAGTTAGCCAGTTAGCCAGTTAGCCAGCAAGCCAGTTAGCCAGCAAGCCAGTTACCCATTTAGACAGTTAGCCAGTTAGCCAGCAAGCCAGTTAGCCAGTTAGCAAGTTAGCCAGCGAGCCAGTTAGCCAGTTAGCCAGCGAGCAAGTTAGCCAGCGAGGAAGGGAGCCAGTTAGCCAGCGAGCCAGTTAGCCAGCGAGCCAGCGTGCCAGTTAGCCAGTTAGCCAGTTAGCCAGTTAGCCAGTTAGCCAGTTAGCCAGTTAGCCAGTTAGCCAGCGAGCCAGTTAGCATGTTAGCCAGTTAGATAGTTAGCCAGTTAGCCACCGAGCCTGTTAGGCAGTTAGCCAGCGAGCCAGTTGGGCAGTTAGGCAGTAAGCCGGTTAGCCATTTAGCCAGTTAGCCAGTTAGCCAGCGAGCCAGTTAGCAAGTTAGCCAGCGAGCCAGTTAGCCAGCGAGCCAGTTAGCTAGTTAGTCAGCGAGCCAGTTAGCCAGTTAGCCAGTTAGCCAGTTAGCCAGCGAGGAAGGTAGCCAGTTAGCCTGTTAGCCTGTTAGCCAGTTAGCCAGCTAGCCAGTTAGCCAGCGAGCCAGTTAGGCAGCGAGCCAGTTAGCCAGCGAGCCAGTTAGCCAGTTAGCCAGTCAGCCAGCGAGCCAGTTAGCCAGTTAGCCAGTTAGCCAGCGAGCCAGTTAGCCAGTTAGCGAGCGAGCTAGTTAGCCGGGAAGCCAGTTAGCCAGTTAGCCAGGTAGCCAGCGAGCCAGTTAGCCACATAGCAAGTTAGCCAGTTAGCCAGTGAGCCAGTTAGTCAGTTAGCCAGTTAGTCGTTAGGCCAGTTATCCTGTTAGGCAGCGAGCCAGTTAGCCAGCGAGCCAGTTAGCCAGTTTGCCAGTGAGCCAGCGAGCCAGTTAGCCAGTTAGCCAGTTAGCCAGCGAGCCAGTTAGCCAATTAGCGAGCGAGCTAGTTACCCAGGAAGCCAGTTAGCCAGTTAGCCAGTTAGCCAGCGAGCCAGTTAGCAAGTTAGCCAGCGAGCCAGGTAGCCAGCGAGCCAGTTAGCTAGTTAGTCAGCGAGCCATTTAGCCAGTTAGCCAGCGAGCCAGTTAGCCAGTTAGCAAGTTAACCAGTGAGCCAGTTAACCAGTTAGCCAGTTAACCAGTTAGCCAGTTAGACAGCGTGCAAGGTAGCCAGTTAGCCAGTTAGCTAATTATCCAGTTAGCCAGTTAGCCAGCGAGGCAGTTAGCCAGTTAGCGAGCGAGCTAGTTAGCCAGGAAGCCAGTTAGTCAGTTAGCCAGTTAGCCAGTTAGCCAGCGAGCTAGTTAGCCAGTTAGCAAGTTAACCAGTGAGCCAGTTAACCAGGTAGCCAGTTAACCAGTTAGCCAGTTAGATAGCGTGCAGGGTAGCCAGTTAGCCAGTTAGCTAGTTATCCAGTTAGCCAGTTAGCCAGTGCGGCAGTTAGCCAGTTAGCCAGCGAGCCAGTTATCCAGTTAGTCAGTTAGCCAGTTAGCCATTTAGGCAGCGAGCCAGTTAGCCAGCGAGCCAGTTAGCCAGTTAGCCAGCGAGTCAGTTAGTGAGTTAGCCAGCAAGCCAGTTAGCCAGTGGGCCAGTTAGCCAGTGAGCCAGTTAGACAGCGAGCCAATTAGCCAGCGAGGAAGCGAGGCAGTTAGCCAGCGAGCCAGTTAGCCAGTTAGCAGGCGAGCCAGTTAGCCAGCGAGCCAGTTAGCCAGCGAGCCAGTTAGCATGTTAGCCAGCGAGCCAGTTAGCCAGCGAGCCAGTTAGCGAGCGAGCCAGTTAGCCAGTTAGCCAGTGAGCCAGTTAGCCAGTTAGCCAGTTACCCAGTTGGCCAGTTAGCCAGTTAGCCAGTTAGCCAGCGAGCCAGTTAGCCAGTTAGCCAGGTAGCCAGCGAGCCAGTTAGCCAGCAAGCCAGTTAGCCAGTTAGCCAGTTAGCGAGCGAGGTAGTTAGCCAGGAAGCCATTTAGCCAGTTATTCAGTTAGCCAGTTAGCCAGCGAGCCAGTTAGCCAGTTAGCAAGTTAGCCAGCGAGCCAGTTAGCCAGTGAGCCAGTTAACCAGTTAGCCACTTAGACTGCGTGCAAGGTAGCCAGTTAGCCAGTTAGCTAGTTAGCCAGTGAGCCAGTTAGCCAGTTAGCCAGCGAGCCAGTTAGCCAGTTAGCCAGTGAGCCAGTTAGCCAGTGAGCCAGTTAGCCAGCGAGCCAGTTAGCCAGTTAGCCAGCTAGCCAGATAGCCAGCGAGCCAGTTAGCCAGTTAGCCAGCGAGCTAGTTAGCCTGCGAGCCAGTTAGCCAGTTAGCCAGTTAGCCAGTTAGCCAGTTAGCCAGCGAGCCAGTTAGTCAGTTAGCCAGCGAGCCAGTTCGACAGCAAGCCAGTAGGCCAGTTAGCCAGTTAGCCAGCAAGCCAGTTAGCCAGCAAGCCAGCTACCGATTTAGACAGTTAGCCAGTTAGCCAGTTAGCCAGTTAGCCAGTTAGCCAACTAGCCAGTTAGCCAGTTAGCCAGTTATCCAGTTAGCCTGTTAGCCAGTTAGCCAGTTAGCGTCTTAGCTAGTTAGCCAGTTAGCCAGTGAGCCAGTTAGTCAGTTAGCCAGTTAGTCAGTAGACCAGTTAGCCTGTTAGCCAGTTAGCCATTTAGCTAGCGAGCCAGATAACCAGTTAGCCAGTTAGCCAGTTAGCCAGTTAGCCAGCGAGCGAGGTAGCCAGTTAGCCAGTTAGCCAGCGAGCCAGTTAGGCAGCGAGCCAGTTAGCCAGCGAGCCAGTAAGCCAGTTAGCCAGTCAGCCAGCGAGCCAATTAGCCAGTTAGCCAGTTAGCCAGTTAGCCATCGAGCCAGTTAGCCAGTTAGCGAGCGAGCTAGTTAGCCAGGAAGCCAGTTAGCCAGTTAGCCAGTTAGCAGGTTAGCCAGTTAGCCAGTTAGCCAGCGAGCCAGTTCGCCAGTTAGCAAGTTAACCAGTGACCCAGTTAACCAGTTAGCCCGTTAACCAGTTAGCCAGTTAGACAGCGTGCAAGGTAGCCAGTTAGCCAGTTAGCTAGTTAGCCAGTTAGCCAGCGAGGCAGCTAGCCAGTTAGCCAGTTAGCCTGCGAGCCAGTTATCCAGTTAGTCACTTAGCCAGTTAGCCATTTAGCCAGCGAGCCAGTTGGCCAGCGAGCCAGTTAGCCAGTTAGGCAGCGAGTCAGTTAGTGAGTTAGCCAGCAAGCCAGTTAGCCAGTTAGCCAGTTAGCCAGCGAGCCAGTTAGCCAGTGAGCCAGTTAGACAGCGAGCCAGTTAGCCAGTTAGCCAGCGAGCCATTTAGCTAGCGAGCCAGTTAGCCAGTTAGCCAGTTAGCCAGCGAGCCAGTTAGCCAGTTAGCCAGCGAGCCAGTTAGCCAGTTAGCCAGCGAGCCAGTTAGCCAGTTAGCCAGCGCGGCAGGTAGCCAGTTAGCCTGTTAGCCTGTTAGCCAGTTAGTCAGCTAGCCAGTTAGCCAGCGAGCCAGTTAGGCAGCGAGCCAGTTAGCCAGCGAGCCAGTTAGCCAGTTAGCCAGTCAGCCAGCGATCCAGTTAGCCAGTTAGCCAGTTAGCCAGCGAGCCAGTTAGCCAGTTAGCGAGCGCGCTACTTAGCCGGGAAGCCAGTTAGCCAGTTAGCCAGTTAGCCAGTTAGCCAGCGAGCCAGTTAGCCACATAGCAAGTTAGCCAGTTAGCCAGTGAGCCAGTTAGTCAGTTAGCCAGTTAGTCATTAGGCCATTTAGCCTGTTAGGCAGCGAGCCAGTTAGCCAGCGAGCCAGTTAGCCAGTTAGCCAGTGAGCCAGCGAGCCAGTTAGCCAGTTAGCCAGTTAGCCAGCGAGCCAGTTAGCCAGTTAGCGAGCGAGCAAGTTAGCCAGGAAGCCAGTTAGCCAGTTAGCCAGTTAGCCAGTTAGCCAGCGAGCCAGTTAGCCAGTTAGCAAGTTAACCAGTGAGCCAGTTAACCAGTTAGCCAGTTAACCAATTAGCCAGTTAGACAGCGTGCAAGGTAGCCAGTTAGCCAGTTAGCTAATTATCCAGTTAGCCAGTTAGCCAGCGAGGCAGTTAGCCAGTTAGCCAGCGAGCTAGTTAGCCAGGAAACCAGTTAGTCAGTTAGCCAGTTAGCCAGTTAGCCAGCGAGCTAGTTAGCCAGTTAGCAAGTTAACCAGTGAGCCAGTTAACCAGTTAGCCAGTTAACCAGTTAGCCAGTTAGATAGCGTGCAAGGTAGCCAGTTAGCCAGTTAGCTAGTTATCCAGTTAGCCAGTTAGCAGGTGAGGCAGTTAGCCAGTTAGCCAGTTAGCCAGCGAGCCAGTTATCCAGTTGGTCAGTTAGCCAGTTAGCCATTTAGGCAGCGAGCCAGTTAGCCAGCGAGCCAGTTAGCCAGTTAGCCAGCGAGTCAGTTAGTGAGTTAGCCAGCAAGCCAGTTAGCCAGTGAGCCAGTTAGCCAGTGAGCCAGTTAGACAGCGAGGCAGTTAGCCAGCGAGGAAGCGAGGCAGTTAGCCAGCCAGCCAGTTAGCCAGTTAGCCAGCGAGCCAGTTAGCCAGCGAGCCAGTTAGCATGTTAGCCAGCGAGCCAGTTAGTCAGCGAGCCAGTTAGCGAGCGAGCCAGTTAGCCAGTTAGCCAGCGAGCCAGTTAGCCAGTTAGCCAGTTACCCATTTGGCCAGTTAGCCAGTTAGCCAGTTAGCCAGCGAGCCAGTTAGCCAGTTAGCCAGTTAGCCAGGTAGCCAGCGAGCCAGTTAGCCAGCAAGCCAGTTAGCCAGTTAGCCAGTTAGCCAGTTAGCCAGTTAGCGAGCGAGCTAGTTAGCCAAGAAGCCATTTAGCCAGTTATTATGTTAGCCAGTTAGCCAGCGAGCCAGTTAGCCAGTTAGCAAGTTAGCCAGTGAGCCAGTTAGCCAGTTAACCAGTTAGCCAGTTAGACTGCGTGCAAGGTAGCCAGTTAGCCAGTTAGCTAGTTAGCCAGTGAGCCAGTTAGCCAGTTAGCCAGCGAGCCAGTTAGCCAGTTAGCCAGTGAGCCAGTTAGCCAGTGAGCCAGTTAGCCAGCGAGCCAGTTAGCCAGTTAGCCAGCTAGCCAGATAGCCAGCGAGCCAGTTAGCCAGTTAGCCAGCAAGCTAGTTAGCCTGCGAGCCAGTTAGCCAGTTAGCCAGCGAGCCAGTTCGACAGCAAGCCAGTAGGCCAGTTAGCCAGTTAGCCAGCAAGCCAGTTAACCAGCAAGCCAGTTACCGATTTAGACATTTAGCCAGTTAGCCAGTTAGCCAACTAGCCAGTTAGCCAGTTAGCCAGTTATCCAGTTAGCCTGTTAGCCAGTTAGCCAGTTAGCCACTTAGCAAGTTAGCCAGTTAGGCAGTGAGCCAGTTAGCCAGTTAGCCAGTTAGTCAGTAGACCGGTTAGCCTGTTAGCCAGTTAGCCAGTTAGCCAGTTAGCTAGCGAGCCAGTTAGCCAGTTAGCCAGCGAGCCAGTTAGCCAGCGTGCCAGTTAACCAGTTAGCCAGTTAGCCAGTTAGCCAGCGAGCGAGGTAGCCAGTTAGCCAGTGAGCCAGCGAGCCAGTCAGGCAGCGAGCCAGTTAGCCAGCGAGCCAGATAGCCAGTTAGACAGTCAGCCAGCGAGCCAATTAGCCAGTTAGCCAGTTAGCCAGTTAGCCATCGAGCCAGTTAGCCAGTTAGCGAGCGAGCTAGTTAGCCAGGAAGCCAGTTAGCCAGTTAGCCAGTTAGCCAGTTAGCCAGTTAGCCAGCGAGCCAGTTAGCCAGTTAGCAAGTTAACCAGTGACCCAGTTAACCAGTTAGCCAGTTAACCAGTTAGCCAGTTAGACAGCGTGCAAGGTAGCCAGTTAGCCAGTTAGCTAGTTAGCCAGTTAGCCAGTTAGCCAGCGAGGCAGTTAGCCAGTTAGCCGGCGAGCCAGTTATCCAGTTAGTCACTTAGCCAGTTAGCCATTTAGCCAGCGAGCCAGATGGCCAGCGAGCCAGTTAGCCAGTTAGCCAGCGAGTCAGTTTGTGAGTTAGCCAGCAAGCCAGTTAGCCAGTTAGCCAGTTAGCCAGCGAGCCAGTTAGCCAGTGAGCCAGTTAGACAGCGAGCCAGTTAACCAGTTAGCCAGCGAGCCAGTTAGCCAGCGAGCCAGTTAGCCAGTTACCCAGTTAGCCAGTTAGCCAGCGAGCCAGTTAGCCAGTTAGCCAGCGAGCCAGTTAGACAGCAGGCCAGTTAGCCAGTTAGCCAGTTAGCCAGTTAGCCAGCAAGCAAGTTAGCCAGGAAGCCAGTTACCCATTTAGACAGTTAGCCAGTTAGCCAGCAAGCCAGTTAGCCAGTTAGCAAGTTAGCCAGCGAGCCAGTTAGCCAGTTAGCCAGCGAGCAAGTTAGCCAGCGACGAAGGGAGCCAGTTAGCCAGCGAGCCAGTTAGCCAGCGAGCCAGCGTGCCAGTGAGCCAGTTAGCCAGTTAGCCAGTTAGCCAGTTAGCCAGCGAGCCAGTTAGCATGTTAGCCAGTTAGATAGTTAGCCAGTTAATCACCGAGCCTGTTAGGCAGTTAGCCATCGAGCCAGTTGGGCAGTTAGGCAGTGAGCCGGTTAGCCATTTAGCCAGTTAGCCAGTTAGCCAGCGAGCCAGTTAGCAAGTTAGCCAGCGAGCCAGGTAGCCAGCGAGCCAGTTAGCTAGTTAGTCAGCGAGCCATTTAGCAAGTTAGCCAGCGAGCCAGTTAGCCAGTTAGCCAGTTAGCCAGCGAGGCAGGTAGCCAGTTAGCCTGTTAGCCTGTTAGCCAGTTAGCCAGCTAGCCAGTTAGGCAGCGAGCCAGTTAGGCATTGAGTCAGTTAGCCAGAGAGCCAGTTAGCCAGTTAGCCAGTCAGCCAGCGAGCCAGTTAGCCAGTTAGCCAGTTAGCCAGCGAGCCAGTTAGCCAGTTAGCGAGCGAGCTAGTTAGCCGGGAAGCCAGTTAGCCAGTTAGCCAGTTAGCCAGCGAGCCAGTTAGCCACATAGCAAGTTAGCCAGTTAGCCAGTGAGCCAGATAGTCAGTTAGCCAGTTAGTCATTAGGCCAGTTAGCCTGTTAGGCAGCGAGCCAGTTAGCCAGCGAGCCAGTTAGCCAGTTAGCCAGTGAGCCAGCGAGCCAGTTAGCCAGTTAGCCAGTTAGCCAGCGAGACAGTTAGGCAGTTAGTGAGCGAGCTAGTTAGCCAGGAAGCCAGTTAGCCAGTTAGCCAGCGAGCCAGTTAGCCAGTTAGCAAGTTAACCAGTGAGCCATTTAAACAGTTAGCCAGTTAACCAGTTAGCCAGTTAACCAGTTAGCCAGTTAGACAGCGTGCAAGGTAGCCAGTTAGCCAGTTAGCTAATTATCCAGTTACCCAGTTAGCCAGCGAGACAGTTAGCCAGTTAGCCAGTTAGCCAGCGAGCCAGTTATCCTGTTAGTCTGTTAGCCAGGTAGCCATTAAGGCAGCGAGCCAGTTAGCCAGCGAGCCAGTTAGCCACTTAGCCTGCGAGTCAGTGAGTTAGCCAGCAAGCCAGTTAGCCAGTTAGTCAGTTAGCGAGCGAGCCAGTTAGCCAGTGAGCCAGTTAGACAGCGAGCCAGTTAGCCAGTTAGCCAGCGAGCCAGTTAGCCAGCGAGGCAGTTAGCCAGTTAGCCAGTTAGCCAGCGAGCCAGTTATCCAGTTAGTCAGTTAGCCAGTTAGCCATTTAGCCAGCGAGTCAGTTAGAGAGTTAGCCAGCAAGCCAGTTAGCCAGTTAGCCAGTTAGCCAGCGAGCCGGTTAGCCAGTGGGCCAGTTACACAGCGAGCCAGTTAGCCAGTTAGCCAGCGAGCCATTTAGCCAGCGAGCCAGTTAGCCAGTTAGCCAGTTAGCCAGTTAGCCAGCGAGCCAGTTAGCCAGTTAGCCAGCGAGCCAGTTAGACAGCAAGCCAGTTAGCCAGTTGGCCAGTTAGTCAGTTAGCCAGCAAGCCAGTTAGCCAGCAAGCCAGTTACCCATTTACACAGTTAGCCAATTAGCCAGCAAGCCAGTTAGCCAGTTAGCAAGTTAGCCAGCGAGCCAGTTAGCCAGTTAGCCAGCGAGCAAGTTAGCCAGCGAAGAAGGGAGCCAGTTAGCCAGCGAGCCAGTTAGCCAGCGAGCCAGCGTGCCAGTTAGCCAGTTAGCCAGTTAGCCAGTTAGCCAGTTAGCCAGTTAGCCAGTTAGCCAGCGAGCCAGTTAGCATGTTAGCCAGTTAAACAGTTAGCCAGTTAGCCACCGAGCCTGTTAGCCAGTTAGCCATCGAGCCAGTTGGGCAGTTACTCAGTGAGCCGGTTAGCCATTTAGCCAGTTAGCCAGTTAGCCAGCGAGCCAGTTAGCAAGTTAGCCAGCGAGCCAGTTAGCCACCGAGCCCGTTAGCCAGTTAGCCAACGAACCAGTTGGGCAGTTAGGAAGTGAGCCGGTTAGCCATTTAGCCAGTTAGCCAGTTAGCCAGCGAGCCAGTTAGCCAGTTAGCCAGCGAGCCAGTTAGCCAGTTAGCCACTTAGCCAGCGAGGCAGGTAGCCTGTTAGCCTGTTAGCCTGTTAGCCAGTTAGCCAGTTAGCCAGCGAGCCAGTTAGCCAGTTAGCCAGCGAGCCAGTTAGACAGCAAGCCAGTTAGCCAGTTAGCCAGCGAGCCAGTTAGCCAGTGAGGCAGTTAGAAAGCTAGCCAGTTAGCCAGCGAGCCAGTTATCCAGTTAGTCAGTTAGCCAGTTAGCCATTTAGGCAGCGAGCCAGTTAGCCAGCGAGCCAGTTAGCCAGTTAGCCAGCGAGTCAGTTAGTGAGTTAGCCAGCAAGCCAGTTAGCCAGTTAGTCAGTTAGCGAGCGAACCAGTTAGCCAGTGAGCCAGTTAGACAGCGAGCCAGTTAGCAAGTTAGCCAGCGAGCCAGTTAGCCAGCGAGTCAGTTAGCCAGTTAGGCAGTTAGCCAGTTAGCCAGCGAGCCAGTTAGCCAGTTTGCCAGCGAGCCAGTTAGACAGCAAGCCAGTTAGCCAGTTAGCCAGTTAGCCAGCAAGCCAGTTAGCCAGCAAGCCAGTTACCCATTTAGACAGTTAGCCAGTTAGCCAGCAAGCCAGTTAGCCAGTTAGCCAGCGAGCCAGTTAGCCAATTAGCGAGCGAGCTAGTTACCCAGGAAGCCAGTTAGCCAGTTAGCCAGTTAGCCGGTTAGCCAGCGAGCCAGTTAGCAAGTTAGCCAGCGAGCCAGGTAGCCAGCGAGCCAGTTAGCTAGTTAGTCAGCGAGCCATTTAGCCAGTTAGCCAGCGAGCCAGTTAGCCAGTTAGCAAGTTTACCAGTGAGCCAGTTAACCAGTTAGCCAGTTAACCAGTTAGCCAGTTAGACAGCGTGCAAGGTAGCCAGTTAGCCAGTTAGCTAATTATCCAGTTAGCCAGTTAGCCAGCGAGGCAGTTAGCCAGTTAGCGAGCGAGCTAGTTAGCCAGGAAGCCAGTTAGTCAGTTAGCCAGTTAGCCAGTTAGCCAGCGAGCTAGTTAGCCAGTTAGCAAGTTAACCAGTGAGCCAGTTAACCAGGTAGCCAGTTAACCAGTTAGCCAGTTAGATAGCGTGCAGGGTAGCCAGTTAGCCAGTTAGCTAGTTATCCAGTTAGCCAGTTAGCCAGTGCGGCAGTTAGCCAGTTAGCCAGCGAGCCAGTTATCCAGTTAGTCAGTTAGCCAGTTAGCCATTTAGGCAGCGAGCCAGTTAGCCAGCGAGCCAGTTAGCCAGTTAGCCAGCGAGTCAGTTAGTGAGTTAGCCAGCAAGCCAGTTAGCCAGTGGGCCAGTTAGCCAGTGAGCCAGTTAGACAGCGAGCCAATTAGCCAGCGAGGAAGCGAGGCAGTTAGCCAGCGAGCCAGTTAGCCAGTTAGCAGGCGAGCCAGTTAGCCAGCGAGCCAGTTAGCATGTTAGCCAGCGAGCCAGTTAGCCAGCGAGCCAGTTAGCGAGCGAGCCAGTTAGCCAGTTAGCCAGTGAGCCAGTTAGCCAGTTAGCCAGTTACCCAGTTGGCCAGTTAGCCAGTTAGCCAGTTAGCCAGCGAGCCAGTTAGCCAGTTAGCCAGGTAGCCAGCGAGCCAGTTAGCCAGCAAGCCAGTTAGCCAGTTAGCCAGTTAGCGAGCAAGGTAGTTAGCCAGGAAGCCATTTAGCCAGTTATTCAGTTAGCCAGTTAGCCAGCGAGCCAGTTAGCCAGTTAGCAAGTTAGCCAGCGAGCCAGTTAGCCAGTGAGCCAGTTAACCAGTTAGCCACTTAGACTGCGTGCAAGGTAGCCAGTTAGCCAGTTAGCTAGTTAGCCAGTGAGCCAGTTAGCCAGTTAGCCAGCGAGCCAGTTAGCCAGTTAGCCAGTGAGCCAGTTAGCCAGTGAGCCAGTTAGCCAGCGAGCCAGTTAGCCAGTTAGCCAGCTAGCCTATAGCACGCAAATTATCATCAGTTAATCCCAATACAAGATTTTTTTAGATTCAGTTTTTTCTCTTAAATGCTTGAAATAATATTTGTTGATATTTTGAAAATGTATATTTGAACAATCATGTTGGACAGCGAGCCAGTTAGCCAGTTAGCCAGCGAGCTAGTTAGCCTGCGAGCCAGTTAGCCAGTTAGCCAGTTAGCCAGTTAGCCAGTTAGCCAGCGAGCCAGTTAGTCAGTTAGCCAGCGAGCCAGTTCGACAGCAAGCCAGTAGGCCAGTTAGCCAGTTAGCCAGCAAGCCAGTTAGCCAGCAAGCCAGCTACCGATTTAGACAGTTAGCCAGTTAGCCAGTTAGCCAGTTAGCCAGTTAGCCAACTAGCCAGTTAGCCAGTTAGCCAGTTATCCAGTTAGCCTGTTAGCCAGTTAGCCAGTTAGCGTCTTAGCAAGTTAGCCAGTTAGCCAGTGAGCCAGTTAGTCAGTTAGCCAGTTAGTCAGTAGACCAGTTAGCCTGTTAGCCAGTTAGCCAGTTAGCTAGCGAGCCAGATAACCAGTTAGCCAGTTAGCCAGTTAGCCAGCGAGCGAGGTAGCCAGTTAGCCAGTTAGCCAGCGAGCCAGTTAGGCAGCGAGCCAGTTAGCCAGCGAGCCAGTAAGCCAGTTAGCCAGTTAGCAAGTTAGCCAGCGAGCCAGTTAGCCAGTCAGCAAGCGAGCCAGTTAGCCAGCGCGGAAGGGAGCCAGTTAGCCAGTTAGCCAGTTAGCCAGCGAGCCAAAGTGCCAGTTAGCCAGTCAGCCAGTTAGCCAGTTAGCCAGTGAGCCAGTTAGCCAGTTAGACAGTTAGCCAGTTAGCCAGTTAGCCACCGAGCCTGTTAGCCAGTAAGCCAGCGAGCCAGTTGGCCAGTTAGGCAGTGAGCCGGTTAGCCATTTAGCCAGTTAGCCAGTTAGCCAGCGAGCCAGTTAGCAAGTTAGCCAGCGAGCCAGTTAGCCAGCGAGCCAGTTAGCTAGTTAGTCAGCGAGCCAGTTAGCCAGTTAGCCAGCGAGCCAGTTAGCCAGTTAGCCAGGGAGGCAGGTAGCCAGTTAGCCTGTTAGCGAGTTCGCCAGCGAGCCAGTTACCAAGTTAGCCAGTTAGCCACCGAGCCAGTTAGCGAGTTAGCCAGTTAGCCAGTTAGCCAACTAGCCAGTTAGCCAGTTAGCCAGTTAGCCTGTTAGCCAGTTAGCCACTTAGCAAGTTAGCCAGTTAGCCAGTTAGCCTGTTAGCCAGTTAGCCAGTTAGCCACTTAGCAAGTTAGCCTGTTAGCCAGTTAGCCAGTTAGCCAGCGAGCCAGTTAGCCAGCGAGCCAGTTAACCAGTTAGCCAGTCAGCCAGTTAGCTAGCGAGCCAGGTAGCCAGTTAGCCAGTTAGCCAGCGAGCCAGATAGGCAGCGAGCCAGTTAGCCAGCGAGCCAGTTAGCCAGTTAGCCAGCGAGCCAGTTAGCCAGCGAGCCAGTTAGCCAGTTAGCCAGTTAGCAAGCGAGCCAGTTAGCCGGTTAGCCAGCGACACAGTTAGCCAGTTAGCCAGCTAGCCAGTTAGCCAGCGAGCCAGTTAGCCAGTTAGCCAGTTAGCCAGCGAGACAGATAGCCAGTTAGCCAGTTAGTCAGCGAGCCAGTTAGCCAGTTAGCCAGTTAGCCAGTTAGCCAGTTAGCCAGCGAGCCAGTTAGCCAGCAAGCCTGTTAGCCAATTAGCCAGTTAGCCAGCGAGCCAGTTAGCCAGTTAGCCAGTTAGCCAGCGAGCCAGTTAGCCAGCAAGCCAGTTAGCCAGTTAGCCAGCGAGCCAGATAGGGGTTTAGCCAGCGAGCCAGTTAGCCAGCGAGCCAGTTAGCCAGTTAGCCAGCGAGGCAGTTAAACCAGTTAGCCTGGTAGCCAGTTAGCCAGCGAGCCAGTTAGCAAGTTAGCCAGTTAGCCAGCGAGCCAGATAGCCAGTTAGCCCCCGAGCCAGTTAGACAGCAAGCCAGTTAGCCAGTTAGCAAGTTAGCCAGCGAGCCAGTTAGCCAGTTAGCCAGCGAGCCAGTTAGCCAGCGAGGAAGGGAGCCAGTTAGCCAGCGAGCCAGTTAGCCAGCGAGCCAGCGTGCCAGTTAGCCAGTTAGCCAGTTAGCCAGTTAGCCAGTTAGCCAGCGAGCCAGTTAGCCAGTTAGCCAGTTAGCCAGCGAGACAGCGAGCCAGTTAGCCAGTTAGCTAGCGAGCCAGTTAGCCAGCGAGCCAGTTAGCCAGTTAGCCAGTTAGCCAGCGAGCCAGTTAGCCAGTTAGCCAGTGAGCCAGTTAGACAGCAAGCCTGTTAGCCCATTAGCCAGTTAGCCAGTTAGCCAGCAAGTCAGTTAGCCAGCAAGCCAGTTACCCAGTTAGCAAGTTAGCCAGCGAGCCAGTTAGCCAGCGAGCCAGTTACACAGCGAAGCAGTTAGCCAGTTAGCCAGCGAGCCATTTAGCCAGCGAGCCAGTTAGCCAGTTAGCCAGTTAGCCAGTTAGCCAGCGAGCCAGTTAGCCAGTTAGCCAGCGAGCCAGTTAGACAGCAAGCCAGTTAGCCAGTTGGCCAGTTAGTCAGTTAGCCAGCAAGCCAGTTAGCCAGCAAGCCAGTTACCCATTTAGACAGTTAGCCAATTAGCCAGCAAGCCAGTTAGCCAGTTAGCAAGTTAGCCAGCGAGCCAGTTAGCCAGTTAGCCAGTTAGCCAGCGAGCAAGTTAGCCAGCGAGGAAGGGAGCCAGTTAGCCAGCGAGCCAGTTAGCCAGCGAGCCAGCGAGCCAGCGTGCCAGTTAGCCAGTTAGCCAGTTAGCCAGTTAGCCAGTTAGCCAGCGAGCCAGTTAGCATGTTAGCCAGTTAGACAGTTAGCCAGTTAGCCACCGAGCCTGTTAGCCAGTTAGCCAGCGAGCCAGTTGGGCAGTTACTCAGTGAGCCGGTTAGCCTTTTAGCCAGTTAGCCAGTTAGCCAGCGAGCCAGTTAGCAAGTCAGCCAGCGAGCCAGTTAGCCACCGAGCCTGTTAGCCAGTTAGCCAACGAGCCAGTTCAGCAGTTACTCAGTGAGCCGGTTAGCCATTTAGCCAGTTAGCCAGTTAGCCAGCGAGCCAGTTAGCCAGTTAGCCAGCGAGCCAGTTAGCCAGTTAGCCACTTAGCCAGCGAGGCAGGTAGCCAGTTAGCCTGTTAGACTGTTAGCCAGTTAGCCAGTTAGCCAGCGAGCCAGTTAGCCAGTTAACCAGCGAGCCAGTTAGACAGCAAGCCAGTTAGCCAGTTAGCCAGCGAGCCAGTTAGCCAGCGAGGCAGTTAGAAAGTTAGCCAGTTAGCCAGCGAGCCAGTTATCCAGTTAGTCAGTTAGCCAGTTAGCCATTTAGGCAGCGAGCCAGTTAGCCAGTGAGCCAGTTAGCCAGTTAGCCAGCGAGTCAGTTAGTGAGTTAGCCAGCAAGCCAGTTAGCCAGTTAGTCAGTTAGCGAGCGAGCCAGTTAGCCAGTGAGCCAGTTAGACAGCGAGACAGTTAGCAAGTTAGCCAGCGAGCCAGTTAGCCAGCGAGTCAGTTAGCCAGTTAGGCAGTTAGCCAGTTAGCCAGCGAGCCAGTTAGCCAGTTTGCCAGCGAGCCAGTTAGACAGCAAGCCAGTTAGCCAGTTAGCCAGTTAGCCAGCAAGCCAGTTAGCCAGCAAGCCAGTTACCCATTTAGACAGTTAGCCAGTTAGCCAGCAAGCCAGTTAGCCAGTTAGCCAGCGAGCCAGTTAGCCAGCGAGCCAGTTAACCAGTTAGCCAGTTAGCCAGTTAGCTAGCGAGCCAGGTAGCCAGTTAGCCAGTTAGCCAGCGAGCCAGATAGGCAGCGAGCCAGTTAGCCAGTCAGCCAGCGAGCCAGTTAGCCAGTTAGCCAGCGAGCCAGTTAGCCAGCGAGCCAGTTAGCCAGTTAGCCAGTTAGCAAGCGAGCCAGTTAGACGGTTAGGCAGCGAGACAGTTAGCCAGTTAGCCAGCTAGCCAGTTAGCCAGCGAGCCAGTTAGCCAGTTAGCCAGTTAGCCAGCGAGACAGATAGCCAGTTAGCCAGTTAGTCAGCGAGCCAGTTAGCCAGTTAGCCAGTTAGCCAGTTAGCCAGTTAGCCAGCGAGCCAGTTAGCCAGCAAGCCTGTTAGCAAATTAGGCAGTTAGCCAGCGAGCCAGTTAGCCAGTTAGCCAGTTAGCCAGCGAGCCAGTTAGCCAGCAAGCCAGTTAGCCAGTTAGCCAGCGAGCCAGATAGGGGTTTAGCCAGCGAGCCAGTTAGCCAGCGAGCCAGTTAGCCAGTTAGCCAGCGAGGCAGTTAGCCAGTTAGCCTGCTAGCCAGTTAGCCAGCGAGCCAGTTAGCAAGTTAGCCAGTTAGCCAGCGAGCCAGATAGCCAGTTAGCCCCCGAGCCAGTTAGACAGCAAGCCAGTTAGCCAGTTAGCAAGTTAGCCAGCGAGGAAGGGAGCCAGTTAGCCAGCGAGCCAGTTAGCCAGCGAGCCAGCGTGCCAGTTAGCCAGTTAGCCAGTTAGCCAGTTAGCCAGTTAGCCAGCGAGCCAGTTAGCCAGTTAGCCAGCGAGACAGCGAATCAGTTAGCCAGTTAGCAAGCGAGCCAGTTAGCCAGCGAGCCAGTTAGCCAGTTAGCCAGTGAGCCAGCGAGCCAGTTAGCCAGTTAGCCAGTGAGCCAGTTAGACAGCAAGCCAGATAGCCAATTAGCCAGTTAGCCAGTTAGCCAGAGTGTCAGTTAGCCAGCAAGCCAGTTACCCAGTTAGCAAGTTAGCCAGCGAGCCAGTTAGCCAGCGAGCCAGTTAGCCAGCGAGGAAGGGAGCCAGTGAGCCAGCGAACCAGTTAGCCAGCGAGCCAGAGTGCCAGTTAGCCAGTTAGCCAGTTAGCCAGTTAGCCAGTTAGCCAGTTAGCCAGCGAGCCAGTTAGCATGATAGCCAGTTAGACAGTTAGCCAGTTAGCCAGTTAGCCGACGAGCCTGTTAGCCAGTTAGCCAGCGAGCCAGTTGGCCAGTTAGGCAGTGAGCCGGTTAGCCATTTAGCCAGTTAGCCAGTTAGCCAGCGAGCCAGTTAGCCAGTTAGCCAGCGAGCCAGTTAGCCAGTTAGCCACTTAGCCAGCGAGGCAGGTAGCCAGTTAGCCTGTTAGACTGTTAGCCAGTTAGCCAGTTAGCCAGCGAGCCAGTTAGCCAGTTAACCAGCGAGCCAGTTAGACAGCAAGCCAGTTAGCCAGTTAGCCAGCGAGCCAGTTAGCCAGCGAGGCAGTTAGAAAGTTAGCCAGTTAGCCAGCGAGCCAGTTATCCAGTTAGTCAGTTAGCCAGTTAGCCATTTAGGCAGCGAGCCAGTTAGCCAGCGAGCCAGTTAGCCAGTTAGCCAGCGAGTCAGTTAGTGAGTTAGCCAGCAAGCCAGTTAGCCAGTTAGTCAGTTAGCGAGCGAGCCAGTTAGCCAGTGAGCCAGTTAGACAGCGAGCCAGTTAGCAAGTTAGCCAGCGAGCCAGTTAGCCAGCGAGTCAGTTAGCCAGTTAGGCAGTTAGCCAGTTAGCCAGCGAGCCAGTTAGCCAGTTTGCCAGCGAGCCAGTTAGACAGCAAGCCAGTTAGCCAGTTAGCCAGTTAGCCAGCAAGCCAGTTACCCATTTAGACAGTTAGCCAGTTAGCCAGCAAGCCAGTTAGCCAGTTAGCCAGCGAGCCAGTTAGCCAGCGAGCCAGTTAACCTGTTAGCCAGTTAGCTAGCGAGCCAGGTAGCCAGTTAGCCAGTTAGCCAGCGAGCCAGATAGGCAGCGAGCCAGTTAGCCAGTCAGCCAGCGAGCCAGTTAGCCAGTTAGCCAGCGAGCCAGTTAGCCAGCGAGCCAGTTAGCCAGTTAGCCAGTTAGCAAGCGAGCCAGTTAGCCGGTTAGGCAGCGAGACAGTTAGCCAGTTAGCCAGCTAGCCAGTTAGCCAGCGAGCCAGTTAGCCAGTTAGCCAGTTAGCCAGCGAGACAGATAGCCAGTTAGCCAGTTAGTCAGCGAGCCAGTTAGCCAGTTAGCCAGTTAGCCAGTTAGCCAGTTAGCCAGTTAGCCAGCGAGCCAGTTAGCCAGCAAGCCTGTTAGCCAATTAGGCAGTTAGCCAGCGAGCCAGTTAGCCAGTTAGCCAGTTAGCCAGCGAGCCAGTTAGCCAGCAAGCCAGTTAGCCAGTTAGCCAGCGAGCCAGATAGGGGTTTAGCCAGCGAGCCAGTTAGCCAGCGAGCCAGTTAGCCAGTTAGCCAGCGAGGCAGTTAGCCAGTTAGCCTGCTAGCCAGTTAGCCAGCGAGCCAGTTAGCAAGTTAGCCAGTTAGCCAGCGAGCCAGATAGCCAGTTAGCCCCCGAGCCAGTTAGACAGCAAGCCAGTTAGCCAGTTAGCAAGTTAGCCAGCGAGGAAGGGAGCCAGTTAGCCAGCGAGCCAGTTAGCCAGCGAGCCAGCGTGCCAGTTAGCCAGTTAGCCAGTTAGCCAGTTAGCCAGTTAGCCAGCGAGCCAGTTAGCCAGTTAGCCAGCGAGACAGCGAATCAGTTAGCCAGTTAGCAAGCGAGCCAGTTAGCCAGCGAGCCAGTTAGCCAGTTAGCCAGTGAGCCAGCGAGCCAGTTAGCCAGTTAGCCAGTGAGCCAGTTAGACAGCAAGCCAGATAGCCAATTAGCCAGTTAGCCAGTTAGCCAGAGTGTCAGTTAGCCAGCAAGCCAGTTACCCAGTTAGCAAGTTAGCCAGCGAGCCAGTTAGCCAGCGAGCCAGTTAGCCAGCGAGGAAGGGAGCCAGTGAGCCAGCGAACCAGTTAGCCAACGAGCCAGAGTGCCAGTTAGCCAGTTAGCCAGTTAGCCAGTTAGCCAGTTAGCCAGTTAGCCAGCGAGCCAGTTAGCATGATAGCCAGTTAGACAGTTAGCCAGTTAGCCAGTTAGCCGACGAGCCTGTTAGCCAGTTAGCCAGCGAGCCAGTTGGCCAGTTAGGCAGTGAGCCGGTTAGCCATTTAGCCAGTTAGCCAGTTAGCCAGCGAGCCAGTTAGCAAGTTAGCCAGCGAGCCAGTTAGCCATCGAGCCAGTTAGCTAGTTAGTCAGCGAGCCAGTTAGCCAGTTAGCCAACGAGCCTGTTAGCCAGTTAGCCAGTTAGCCAGCGAGGCAGGTAGCCAGTTAGCCTGTTAGCCAGTTAGCCAGTTAGCCAGCGAGCCAGTTAGGCAGCGAGCCAGTCACTCCCTTGGTCTCGCCTCCAGTCACTACCTTGGTCTCGCCTCCAGTCACTCCCTTGTCTCGCCTCGAGTCACTCCCTTGGTCTCGCCACCAGTCACTCCCTTCGTCTCGCCTCCAGTCACTCCCTTGTTCTCCACTCCAGTCACTCCCTTGGTCTCGCATCCAGTCACTCCCTTGGTCTCGCCTCCAGTCACTCTCTTGGTCTCGCCTCCAGTCACTCCCTTGGTCTCCCGCCAGTCCCTCCCGTGGTCTCGCCTCCAGTCACTCCCTTGGTCACGCCTCAAACCACTCCCTTGGTCTCGCCACCAGTCACTCCCTTGGTCTCGCCTCCAGTCACTCCCTTGGTCTCGCCTCCAGTCACTCCCTTGGTCTCGGCTCCAGTCACTCCCTTGGTCTCCCCTCCAGTCACTCCCTTGGTCTCGCCTCCAGTCACTCCCTTGGTCTCCCGCCAGTCACTCCCATGGTCTGGCCTCCAGTCACTCCCTTGATCTCGCCTCCAATCACTCCGTTGGTCTCGCCTCCAGTCACTCCCTTGGTCTCGCCTCCAGTCACACCCTTGGTCTCCCTCCAGTCACTCCCTTGGTCTCGCCTCCAGTCACACCCTTGGTCTCCCGCCAGTGACTCCCTTGGCCTCGCCACCAGTCACTCCCTTGGTCTCGCCTCCAGTCACTCCCTTGGCCTCGCCACCAGTCACTCCCTTAGTCTCGCCTCCAGTCACTCTCTTGGTCTCGCCTCCAGTCACTCCCTTGGTCTCGCCTCCAGTCACTCCCTTGGTCTCGCCTCCAGTCACTCCCTTGGTCTCGCCTCCAGTCACTCGCTTGGTCTCGCCTCCAGTCACTCCCTTGGTCTCGCCTCCAGGCACTCCCTTGGTCTCGCATGCGGTCACTCCCTTGGTCTCGCCTCCAGTTACTCCCTTGGTCTCGCCTCCAGTCACTCCCTTGGTCTCGCCAGCAGTCACTCCCTTGGTCTCGCCTCCAGTCACTCCCTTGGTCTCGCCTCCAGTCACTCCCTTGGTCTCGCCTCCAGTCACTCCCTTGGTCTCGCCTCCAGTCATTCCCTTGGCCTCGCCACCAGTCACTCCCTTGGTCTCGCCTCCAGTCACTCCCTTGCTCTCGCCTCCATTCACTCCCTTGGTCTTGCCTCCAGTTACTCCCTTGGTCTCGCCTCCAGTCACTGCCTTGGTCTCGCCTCCAGTCACTCGCTTGGTCTCGCCTCCAGTCACTCCCTTGATCTCGCCTCCAGTCACTCCCTTGGTCTCGCCTCCAGTCACTCCCTTGGTCTCGCCTCCAGTCACTCCCTTGGTCTCGCCTCCAGTCCCTCCCTTGGTCTCGCCTCCAGTCACTCCCTTGGTCTCCCTTCCAGTCACTCCCTTGGTCTCGCCTGCAGTCACTTACTTGATTTCGCCTCCAGTCACTCCCTTGGTCTCGCCACCAGTCAATCCCTTGGTCTCGCCTCCAGTCACTCCCTTGGTCTCGCCTCCAGTCACTCCCTTGGTCTCGCCTCCAGTCACTCCCTTGGTCTCGCCTCCATTCACTCCCTTGGTCTTGCCTCCAGTTACTCCCTTGTTCTCGCCTCCAGTCACTCCCTTGGTTTCGCCTCCAGTCACTCCCTTGGTCTCGCCTCCAGTCACTCCCTTGATCTCGCCTCCAGTCACTCTTGGTCTCGCCTCTAGTCACTCCCTTGTTCCCGCCTCCAGTCACTCCCTTGGTCTCGCCTCCAGTCACTCCCTTGGTCTCGCCTCCAGTCACTCCCTTGGTCTCGCCTCCAGTCACTCCCTTGGTCTTGCCTCCAGTCACTCCCTTGGTCTCCCTTCCAGTCACTCCCTTGGTCTCCCCTCCAGTCACTCCCTTGGTCTCGCCTGCAGTCACTTACTTGATTTCGCCTCCAGTCACTCCCTTGGTCTCGCCACCAGTCACTCCCTTGGTCTCGCCTCCAGTCACTCCCTTGGTCTCGCCTCCAGTCACTCCCTTGGTCTCGCCTCCAGTCACTCCCTTGGTCTCGCCACCAGTCACTCCCTTGGTCTCCCGCCAGTCACTCCCTTGGTCTCGTTTCCAGTCACTCCCTTGGTCTCTTCTCCAGTCACTCCCTTGGTCTCGCCTCCAGTCACTCCCTTGGTCTCCCGCCAGTCACTCCCTTGGTCTCGCCTCCAGTCACTCCCTTGGTCTCGCCTCCAGTCACTCCTTTGGTCTCGCCTCCAGTCTCTCCCTTGGTCTCGCCTCCAGTCACTCCCTATGTCTCGCCTCCAGTCACTACCTTGGTCTCGCCTCCAGCCACTCCCTTGGTCTCGCCTCCAGCCACTCCCTTGGTGTCGCCACCAGTCACTCCCTTGGTCTTGCCTCCAGTCACTCCCTTGGTCTCGTTTCCAGTCACTCCCTTGGTCTCTTCTCCAGTCACTCCCTTGGTCTCGCCTCCAGTGTCTCCCTTGGTCTCCCGCCAGTCACTCCCTTGGTCTCGCCTCCAGTCACTCCCTTGGTCTCGCCTCCAGTCACTCCCTATGTCTCGCCTCCAGTCACTCCCTTGGTCTCGCCTCCAGTCACTCCCTTGGTCTCGCATGCAGTCACTCCCTTGGTCTCGCCTCCAGTCACTCCCTTTGTCTCGCCTCCAGTCACTTCCTTGGTCTCGCCAGCAGTCACTCCCTTGGTCTCGCCTCCAGTCACTCCCTTGGTCTCGCCTCCAGTCACTCCCTTTGTCTCGCCTCCAGTCACTCCCTTGGTCTCGCCTCCAGTCACTCCCTTGGCCTCGCCACCAGTCACTCCCTTGGTCTCGCCTCCAGTCACTCCCTTGGTCTCGCCTCCAGTCACTCCCTTGCTCTCGCCTCCAGTCACTCCCTTGGTCTCGCCTCCATTCACTCCCTTGGTCTTGCCTCCAGTTACTCCCTTGGTCTCGCCTCTAGTCACTCCCTTGGTCTCGCCTCCAGTCACTCCCTTGATCTCGCCTCCAGTCACTCCCTTGGTCTCGCCTCTAGTCACTCCCTTGGTCTCGCCTCCAGTCACTCCCTTGGTCTCGCCTCCAGTCACTCCCTTGGTGTCGCCTCCAGTCACTCACTTGCTCTCGCCTCCAGTCACTCCCTTGGTCTCGCCTGCAGTCACTCCCTTGGTCTCACCTCCAGTCACTCCCTTGGTCTCGCCTCCAGTCACTCCCTTGATCTCGCCTCCAGTCACTCCCTTGGTCTCACCTCCAGTCACTCCCTTGGTCTCGCCTCCAGTCACTCCCTTGGTCTCGCCTCCAGTCAGTCCCTTGTTCTCGCCTCCAGTCACTCCCTTGGTCTCGCCTCCAGTCACTCCCTTGGTCTCCCCTCCAGTCACTCCCTTGGGCTCGCCTGCAGTCACTTACTTGATTTCGCCTCCAGTCACTCCCTTGGTCTCGCCACCAGTCACTCCCTTGGTCTCGCCTCCAGTCACTCCCTTGGTCTCGCCTCCAGTCACTCCCTTGATCTTGCCTCCAGTCACTCCCTTGGTCTCGCCTCCAGTCACTCCCTTGGTCTCGCCTCCAGTCACTCCCTTGATCTCGCCTCCAGTCACTCCCTTGGTTTCGCCTCCAGTCACTCCCTTGGTCTCGCCTCCAGTCACTCCCTTGGTCTCGCCTCCAGTCACTCCCTTGGTCTCGCCTCCAGTCACTCCCTTGGTCTCCCTTCCAGTCACTCCCTTGGTCTCCCCTCCAGTCACTCCCTTGGTCTCGCCTGCAGTCACTTACTTGATTTCGCCTCCAGTCACTCCGTTGGTCTCGCCACCAGTCACTCCCTTGGTCTCGCCTCCAGTCACTCCCTTGGTCTCGCCTCCAGTCACTCCCTTCGTCTCGCCTCCGGTCACTCCCTTGGTCTCGCCTCCGGTCACTCCCTTGGTCTCGCCTCCAGTCACTCCCTTGGTCTCGCCTCCAGTCACTCCCTTGGTCTCGCCTCCAGTCACTCCCTTGGTCTCGCCTCCAGTCGCTCCCTTGGCCTCGCCACCAGTCACTCCCTTGGTCTCGCCTCCAGTCACTCCGTTAATCTCGCCTCCAGTCACTCCCTTGCTCTTGCCTCCAGTCACTCCCTTGGTCTCGCCTCCATTCACTCCCTTCGTCTCGCCTCCAGTCACTCCCTTGGTCTCACCTCCAGTCACTCCCTTGGTCTCGCCTCCAGTCACTCCCTTGGTCTCGCCTCCAGTCACTCCCTTGATCTCGCCTCCAGTCACTCCCTTGGTCTCGCCTCCAGTCACTCCCTTGGTCTCGCCTCTAGTCACTCCCTTGGTCTCGCCTCCAGTCACTCCCTTGATCTCGCCTCCAGTCACTCCCTTGGTCTCGCCTCTAGTCACTCCCTTGGTCTCGCCTCCAGTCACTCCCTTGGTCTCGCCTCCAGTCACTCCCTTGGTGTCGCCTCCAGTCACTCCCTTGGTCTCGCCTCCAGTCACTCCCTTGGTCTCGCCTCCAGTCACTCCCTTGGTCTCCCTTCCAGTCACTCCGTTGGTCTCGCCTGCAGTCACTTACTTGATTTCGCCTCCAGTAAGTCCCTTGGTCTCGCCACCAGTCACTCCCTTGGTCTCGCCTCCAGTCACTCCCTTGGTCTCGCCTCCAGTCACTCCCTTGGTCTCGCCTCCAGTCACTCCCTTGGTCTCGCCTGCAGTCACTCTCTTGGTCTCACCTCCAGTCACTCCCTTGGTCTCGCCTCCAGTCACTCCCTTGATCTCGCCTCCAGTCACTCCCTTGGTCTCACCTCCAGTCACTCCCTTGGTCTCGCCTCCAGTCACTCCCTTGGTCTCGCCTCCAGTCACTCCCTTGTTCTCGCCTCCAGTCACTCCCTTGGTCTCGCCTCCAGTCACTCCCTTGGTCTCCCCTCCAGTCACTCCCTTGGGCTCGCCTGCAGTCACTTACTTGATTTCGCCTCCAGTCACTCCCTTGGTCTCGCCACCAGTCACTCCCTTGGTCTCGCCTCCAGTCACTCCCTTGGTCTCGCTTCCAGTCACTCCCTTGATCTTGCCTCCAGTCACTCCCTTGGTCTCGCCTCCAGTCACTCCCTTGGTCTCGCCTCCAGTCACTCCCTTGATCTCGCCTCCAGTCACTCCCTTGGTTTCGCCTCCAGTCACTCCCTTGGTCTCGCCTCCAGTCACTCCCTTGGTCTCACCTCCAGTCACTCCCTCGGTCTCGCCTCCAGTCACTCCCTTGGTCTCTCTTCCAGTCACTCCCTTGGTCTCCCCTCCAGTCACTCCCTTGGTCTCGCCTGCAGTCACTTACTTGATTTCGCCTCCAGTCACTCCGTTGGTCTCGCCACCAGTCACTCCCTTGGTCTCGCCTCCAGTCACTCCCTTGGTCTCGCCTCCAGTCACTCCCTTCGTCTCGCCTCCGGTCACTCCCTTGGTCTCGCCTCCGGTCACTCCCTTGGTCTCGCCTCCAGTCACTCCCTTGGTCTCGCCTCCAGTCACTCCCTTGGTCTCGCCTCCAGTCACTCCCTTGGTCTCGCCTCCAGTCGCTCCCTTGGCCTCGCCACCAGTCACTCCCTTGGTCTCGCCTCCAGTCACTCCCTTAATCTCGCCTCCAGTCACTCCCTTGCTCTTGCCTCCAGTCACTCCCTTGGTCTCGCCTCCATTCACTCCCTTCGTCTCGCCTCCAGTCACTCCCTTGGTCTCACCTCCAGTCACTCCCTTGGTCTCGCCTCCAGTCACTCCCTTGGTCTCGCCTCCAGTCACTCCCTTGGTCTCGCCTCCAGTCACTCCCTTGATCTCGCCTCCAGTCACTCCCTTGGTCTCGCCTCCAGTCACTCCCTTGGTCTCGCCTCCAGTCACTCCCTTGGCCTCGCCACCAGTCACTCACTTGGTGTCGCCTCCAGTCACTCCCTTGACCTCGCCTCCGGTCACTCCCTTGGTCTCGCCTCCCGTCACTCCCTTGGTCTCGCCTCCAGTTACTCCCTTGGTCTCGCCTCCGGTCACTCCCTTGGTCTCGCCTCCGGTCACCCCCTTGGTCTCGCCTCCGGTCACTCCCTTGATCTCCCGCCAGTCACTCCCTTGGTCTCGCCTCCAGTCACTCCCTTGGTCTCGCCTCCATTCACTCCCTTGGTCTTGCCTCCAGTTACTCCCTTGGTCTCGCCTCCAGTCACTGCCTTGGTCTCGCCTCCAGTCACTCCCTTGGTCTCGCCTCCAGTCACTCCCTTGATCTCGCCTCCAGTCACTCCCTTGGTCTCGCCTCCAGTCACTCCCTTGGTCTCGCCTCCAGTCACTCCCTTGGTCTCGCCTCCAGTCCCTCCCTTGGTCTCGCCTCCAGTCACTCCCTTGGTCTCCCTTCCAGTCACTCCCTTGGTCTCGCCTGCAGTCACTTACTTGATTTCGCCTCCAGTCACTCCCTTGGTCTCGCCACCAGTCAATCCCTTGGTCTCGCCTCCAGTCACTCCCTTGGTCTCGCCTCCAGTCACTCCCTTGGTCTCGCCTCCAGTCACTCCCTTGGTCTCGCCTCCATTCACTCCCTTGGTCTTGCCTCCAGTTACTCCCTTGGTCTCGCCTCCAGTCACTCCCTTGGTTTCGCCTCCAGTCACTCCCTTGGTCTCGCCTCCAGTCACTCCCTTGATCTCGCCTCCAGTCACTCTCTTGGTCTCGCCTCTAGTCACTCCCTTGGTCCCGCCTCCAGTCACTCCCTTGGTCTCGCCTCCAGTCACTCCCTTGGTCTCGCCTCCAGTCACTCCCTTGGTCTCGCCTCCAGTCACTCCCTTGGTTTTGCCTCCAGTCACTCCCTTGGTCTCCCTTCCAGTCACTCCCTTGGTCTCCCCTCCAGTCACTCCCTTGGTCTCGCCTGCAGTCACTTACTTGATTTCGCCTCCAGTCACTCCCTTGGTCTCGCCACCAGTCACTCCCTTGGTCTCGCCTCCAGTCACTCCCTTGGTCTCGCCTCCAGTCACTCCCTTGGTCTCGCCTCCAGTCACTCCCTTGGTCTCGCCACCAGTCACTCCCTTGGTCTCCCGCCAGTCACTCCCTTGGTCTCGTTTCCAGTCACTCCCTTGGTCTCTTCTCCAGTCACTCCCTTGGTCTCGCCTCCAGTCACTCCCTTGGTCTCCCGCCAGTCACTCCCTTGGTCTCGCCTCCAGTCACTCCCTTGGTCTCGCCTCCAGTCACTCCTTTGGTCTCGCCTCCAGTCTCTCCCTTGGTCTCGCCTCCAGTCACTCCCTATGTCTCGCCTCCAGTCACTACCTTGGTCTCGCCTCCAGCCACTTCCCTTGGTCTCGCCTCCAGCCACTCCCTTGGTGTCGCCACCAGTCACTCCCTTGGTCTCGCCTCCAGTCACTCCCTTGGTCTCGTTTCCAGTCACTCCCTTGGTCTCTTCTCCAGTCACTCCCTTGGTCTCGCCTCCAGTGTCTACCTTGGTCTCCCGCCAGTCACTCCCTTGGTCTCGCCTCCAGTCACTCCCTTGGTCTCGCCTCCAGTCACTCCTTTGGTCTCGCCTCCAGTCACTCCCTTGGTCTCGCCTCCAGTCGCTCCCTATGTCTCGCCTCCAGTCACTCCCTTGGTCTCGCCTCCAGCCACTCCCTTGGTCTCGCCTCCAGCCACTCCCTTGGTGTCGCCACCAGTCACTCCCTTGGTCTCGCATGCAGTCACTCCCTTGGTCTCGCCTCCAGTCACTCCCTTTGTCTCGCCTCCAGTCACTTCCTTGGTCTCGCCAGCAGTCACTCCCTTGGTCTCGCCTCCAGTCACTCCCTTGGTCTGGCCTCCAGTCACTCCCTTTGTCTCGCCTCCAGTCACTCCCTTGGTCTCGCCTCCAGTCACTCCCTTGGCCTCGCCACCAGTCACTCCCTTGGTCTCGCCTCCAGTCACTCCCTTGGTCTCGCCTCCAGTCACTCCCTTGCTCTCGCCTCCAGTCACTCCCTTGGTCTCGCCTCCATTCACTCCTTTGGTCTTGCCTCCAGTTACTCCCTTGGTCTCGCCTCCAGTCACTCCCTTGGTCTCGCCTCCAGTCACTCCCTTGGTCTCGCCACCAGTCACTCCCTTGGTCTCCCGCCAGTCACTCCCTTGGTCTCGTTTCCAGTCACTCCCTTGGTCTCTTCTCCAGTCACTCCCTTAGTCTCGCCTCCAGTCACTCCCTTGGTCTCCCGCCAGTCACTCCCTTGGTCTCGCCTCCAGTTACTCCCTTGGTCTCGCCTCCAGTCACTCCTTTGGTCTCGCCTCCAGTCTCTCCCTTGGTCTCGCCTCCAGTCACTCCCTATGTCTCGCCTCCAGTCACTACCTTGGTCTCGCCTCCAGCCACTCCCTTGGTGTCGCCACCAGTCACCCCCTTGGTCTCGCCTCCAGTCACTCCCTTGGTCTCGTTTCCAGTCACTCCCTTGGTCTCTTCTCCAGTCACTCCCTTGGTCTCGCCTCCAGTGTCTCCCTTGGTCTCCCGCCAGTCACTCTCTTGGTCTCGCCTCCAGTCACTCCCTTGGTCTGGCCTCCAGTCACTCCTTTGGTCTCGCCTCCAGTCACTCCCTTGGTCTCGCCTCCAGTCACTCCCTATGTCTCGCCTCCAGTCACTCCCTTGGTCTCGCCTCCAGCCACTCCCTTGGTCTCGCCTCCAGCCACTCCCTTGGTGTCGCCACCAGTCACTCCATTGGTCTCGCCTCCAGTCACTCCCTTGGTCTCGCCTCCAGTCACTCCCTTGGTCTCGCATGCAGTCACTCCCTTGGTCTCGCCTCCAGTCACTCCCTTTGTCTCGCCTCCAGTCACTTCCTTGGTCTCGCCAGCAGTCACTCCCTTGGTCTCGCCTCCAGTCACTCCCTTGGTCTCGCCTCCAGTCACTCCCTTTGTCTCGCCTCCAGTCACTCCCTTGGTCTCGCCTCCAATCACTCCCTTGGCCTCGCCACCAGTCACTCCCTTGGTCTCCCTTCCAGTCACTCCCTTGGTCTCCCCTCCAGTCACTCCCTTGGTCTCGCCTGCAGTCACTTACTTGATTTCGCCTCCAGTCACTCCGTTGGTCTCGCCACCAGTCACTCCCTTGGTCTCGCCTCCAGTCACTCCCTTTGTCTCGCCTCCAGTCACTCCCTTCATCTCGCCTCCGGTCACTCCCTTGGTCTCGCCTCCGGTCACTCCCTTGGTCTCGCCTCCAGTCACTCCCTTGGTCTCGCCTCCAGTCACTCCCTTGGTCTCGCCTCCAGTCACTCCCTTGGTCTCGCCTCCAGTCGCTCCCTTGGCCTCGCCACCAGTCACTCCCTTGGTCTCGCCTCCAGTCACTCCCTTAATCTCGCCTCCAGTCACTCCCTTGCTCTTGCCTCCAGTCACTCCCTTGGTCTCGCCTCCATTCACTCCCTTCGTCTCGCCTCCAGTCACTCCCTTGGTCTCACCTCCAGTCACTCCCTTGGTCTCGCCTCCAGTCACTCCCTTGGTCTCGCCTCCAGTCACTCCCTTGATCTCGCCTCCAGTCACTCCCTTGGTCTCGCCTCCAGTCACTCCCTTGGTCTCGCCTCCAGTCACTCCCTTGGCCTCGCCACCAGTCACTCACTTGGTGTCGCCTCCAGTCACTCCCTTGACCTCGCCTCCGGTCACTCCCTTGGTCTCGCCTCCCGTCACTCCCTTGGTCTCGCCTCCAGTTACTCCCTTGGTCTCGCCTCCGGTCACTCCCTTGGTCTCGCCTCCGGTCACTCCCTTGATCTCCCGCCAGTCACTCCCTTTGTCTCGCCTCCAGTCACTCCCTTGGTCTCGCCTCCATTCACTCCCTTGGTCTTGCCTCCAGTTACTCCCTTGGTCTCGCCTCCAGTCACTGCCTTGGTCTCGCCTCCAGTCACTCCCTTGGTCTCGCCTCCAGTCACTCCCTTGATCTCGCCTCCAGTCACTCCCTTGGTCTCGCCTCCAGTCACTCCCTTGGTCTCGCCTCCAGTCACTCCCTTGGTCTCGCCTCCAGTCCCTCCCTTGGTCTCGCCTCCAGTCACTCCCTTGGTCTCCCTTCCAGTCACTCCCTTGGTCTCGCCTGCAGTCACTTACTTGATTTCGCCTCCAGTCACTCCCTTGGTCTCGCCACCAGTCAATCCCTTGGTCTCGCCTCCAGTCACTCCCTTGGTCTCGCCTCCAGTCACTCCCTTGGTCTCGCCTCCAGTCACTCCCTTGGTCTCGCCTCCATTCACTCCCTTGGTCTTGCCTCCAGTTACTCCCTTGGTCTCGCCTCCAGTCACTCCCTTGGTTTCGCCTCCAGTCACTCCCTTGATCTCCCCTCCAGTCACTCCCTTGGTCTCGCCTGCAGTCACTTACTTGATTTCGCCTCCAGTCACTCCGTTGGTCTCGCCACCAGTCACTCCCTTGGTCTCGCCTCCAGTCACTCCCTTGGTCTCGCCTCCAGTCACTCCCTTCGTCTCGCCTCCGGTCACTCCCTTGGTCTCGCCTCCAGCCACTTCCCTTGGTCTCGCCTCCAGTCACTCCCTTGGTCTCGCCTCCAGTCACTCCCTTGGTCTCGCCTCCAGTCACTCCCTTGGTCTTGCCTCCAGTCACTCCCTTGGTCTCCCTCCCAGTCACTCCCTTGGTCTCCCCTCCAGTCACTCCCTTGGTCTCGCCTGCAGTCACTTACTTGATTTCGCCTCCAGTCACTCCCTTGGTCTCGCCACCAGTCACTCCCTTGGTCTCGCCTCCAGTCACTCCCTTGGTCTCGCCTCCAGTCACTCCCTTGGTCTCGCCTCCAGTCACTCCCTTGGTCTCGCCACCAGTCACTCGCTTGGTCTCCCGCCAGTCACTCCCTTGGTCTCGTTTCCAGTCACTCCCTTGGTCTCTTCTCCAGTCACTCCCTTGGTCTCGCCTCCAGTCACTCCCTTGGTCTCCCGCCAGTCACTCCCTTGGTCTCGCCTCCAGTCACTCCCTTGTGCTCGCCTCCAGTCACTCCTTTGGTCTCGCCTCCAGTCTCTCCCTTGGTCTCGCCTCCAGTCACTCCCTATGTCTCGCCTCCAGTCACTACCTTGGTCTCGCCTCCAGCCACTTCCCTTGGTCTCGCCTCCAGCCACTCCCTTGGTGTCGCCACCAGTCACTCCCTTGGTCTCGCCTCCAGTCACTCCCTTGGTCTCGTTTCCAGTCACTCCCTTGGTCTCTTCTCCAGTCACTCCCTTGGTCTCGCCTCCAGTGTCTACCTTGGTCTCCCGCCAGTCACTCCCTTGGTCTCGCCTCCAGTCACTCCCTTGGTCTCGCCTCCAGTCACTCCTTTGGTCTCGCCTCCAGTCACTCCCTTGGTCTCGCCTCCAGTCGCTCCCTATGTCTCGCCTCCAGTCACTCCCTTGGTCTCGCCTCCAGCCACTCCCTTGGTCTCGCCTCCAGCCACTCCCTTGGTGTCGCCACCAGTCACTCCCTTGGTCTCGCATGCAGTCACTCCCTTGGTCTCGCCTCCAGTCACTCCCTTTGTCTCGCCTCCAGTCACTTCCTTGGTCTCGCCAGCAGTCACTCCCTTGGTCTCGCCTCCAGTCACTCCCTTGGTCTGGCCTCCAGTCACTCCCTTTGTCTCGCGTCCAGTCACTCCCTTGGTCTCGCCTCCAGTCACTCCCTTGGCCTCGCCACCAGTCACTCCCTTGGTCTCGCCTCCAGTCACTCCCTTGGTCTCGCCTCCAGTCACTCCCTTGCTCTCGCCTCCAGTCACTCCCTTGGTCTCGCCTCCATTCACTCCTTTGGTCTTGCCTCCAGTTACTCCCTTGGTCTCGCCTCCAGTCACTCCCTTGGTCTCGCCTCCAGTCACTCCCTTGGTCTCGCCACCAGTCACTCCCTTGGTCTCCCGCCAGTCACTCCCTTGGTCTCGTTTCCAGTCACTCCCTTGGTCTCTTCTCCAGTCACTCCCTTGGTCTCGCCTCCAGTCACTCCCTTGGTCTCCCGCCAGTCACTCCCTTGGTCTCGCCTCCAGTTACTCCCTTGGTCTCGCCTCCAGTCACTCCTTTGGTCTCGCCTCCAGTCTCTCCCTTGGTCTCGCCTCCAGTCACTCCCTATGTCTCGCCTCCAGTCACTACCTTGTTCTCGCCTCCAGCCACTCCCTTGGTGTCGCCACCAGTCACTCCCTTGGTCTCGCCTCCAGTCACTCCCTTGGTCTCGTTTCCAGTCACTCCCTTGGTCTCTTCTCCAGTCACTCCCTTGGTCTCGCCTCCAGTGTCTCCCTTGGTCTCCCGCCAGTCACTCTCTTGGTCTCGCCTCCAGTCACTCCCTTGGTCTGGCCTCCAGTCACTCCTTTGGTCTCGCCTCCAGTCACTCCCTTGGTCTCGCCTCCAGTCACTCCCTATGTCTCGCCTCCAGTCACTCCCTTGGTCTCGCCTCCAGCCACTCCCTTGGTCTCGCCTCCAGCCACTCCCTTGGTGTCGCCACCAGTCACTCCATTGGTCTCGCCTCCAGTCACTCCCTTGGTCTCGCCTCCAGTCACTCCCTTGGTCTCGCATGCAGTCACTCCCTTGGTCTCGCCTCCAGTCACTCCCTTTGTCTCGCCTCCAGTCACTTCCTTGGTCTCGCCAGCAGTCACTCCCTTGGTCTCGCCTCCAGTCACTCCCTTGGTCTCGCCTCCAGTCACTCCCTTTGTCTCGCCTCCAGTCACTCCCTTATTCTCGCCTCAAATCACTCCCTTGGCCTCGCCACCAGTCACTCCCTTGCTCTCGCCTCCAGTCACTCCCTTGGTCTCGCCTCCATTCACTCCCTTGGTCTTGCCTCCAGTTACTCCCTTGGTCTCGCCTCCAGTCACTCCCTTGGTCTCGCCTCCAGTCACTCCCTTGATCTCGCCTCCAGTCACTCCCTTGGTCTCGCCTCTAGTCACTCCCTTGGTCTCGCCTCCAGTCACTCCCTTGGTCTCGCCTCCAGTCACTCCCTTGGTCTCGCCTCCAGTCACTCCCTTGCTCTCGCCTCCAGTCACTCCCTTGGTCTCGCCTCCAGTCACTCCCTTGGTCTCCCTTCCAGTCACTCCCTTGGTCTCGCCTGCAGTCACTTACTTGATTTCGCCTCCAGTAACTCCCTTGGTCTCGCCACCAGTCACTCCCTTTTTCTCGCCTCCAGTCACTCCCTTGGTCTCGCCTCCAGTCACTCCCTTGATCTTGCCTCCAGTCACTCCCTTGGTCTCGCCTCCAGTCACTCCCTTGGTCTCGCCTCCAGTCACTCCCTTGATCTCGCCTCCAGTCACTCCCTTGGTCTCGCCTCCAGTCACTCCCTTGGTCTCCCTTCCAGTCACTCCCTTGGTCTCCCCTCCAGTCACTCCCTTGGTCTCGCCTGCAGTCACTTACTTGATTTCGCCTCCAGTCACTCCGTTGGTCTCGCCACCAGTCACTCCCTTGGTCTCGCCTCCAGTCACTCCCTTGGTCTCGCCTCCAGTCACTCCCTTCGTCTCGCCTCCGGTCACTCCCTTGGTCTCGCCTCCAGTCACTCCCTTGGTCTCGCCTCCAGTCACTCCCTTGGTCTCGCCTCCAGTCACTCCCTTGGACTCGCCTCCAGTCGCTCCCTTGGCCTCGCCACCAGTCACTCCCTTGGTCTCGCCTCCAGTCACTCCCTTAATCTCGCCTCCAGTCACTCCCTTGCTCTTGCCTCCAGTCACTCCCTTGGTCTCGCCTCCATTCACTCCCTTCGTCTCACCTCCAGTCACTCCCTTGGTCTCACCTCCAGTCACTCCCTTGGTCTCGCCTCCAGTCACTCCCTTGGTCTCGCCTCCAGTCACTCCCTTGATCTCGCCTCCAGTCACTCCCTTGGTCTCGCCTCCAGTCACTCCCTTGGTCTCGCCTCCAGTCACTCCCTTGGCCTCGCCACCAGTCACTCACTTGGTGTCGCCTCCAGTCACTCCCTTGACCTCGCCTCCGGTCACTCCCTTGGTCTCGCCTCCCGTCACTCCCTTGGTCTCGCCTCCAGTCACTCCCTTGGTCTCGCCTCCGGTCACTCCCTTGGTCTCGCCTCCGGTCACTCCCTTGGTCTCCCGCCAGTCACTCCCTTGGTCTCGCCTCCAGTCACTCCCTTGGTCTCGCCTCCATTCACTCCCTTGGTCTTGCCTCCAGTTACTCCCTTGGTCTCGCCTCCAGTCACTGCCTTGGTCTCGCCTCCAGTCACTCCCTTGGTCTCGCCTCCAGTCACTCCCTTGATCTCGCCTCCAGTCACTCCCTTGGTCTCGCCTCCAGTCACTCCCTTGGTCTCGCATCCAGTCACTCCCTTGGTCTCGCCTCCAGTACCTCCCTTGGTCTCGCCTCCAGTCACTCCCTTGGTCTCCCTTCCAGTCACTCCCTTGGTCTCGCCTGCAGTCACTTACTTGATTTCGCCTCCAGTCACTCCCTTGGTCTCGCCACCAGTCAATCCCTTGGTCTCGCCTCCAGTCACTCCCATGGTCTCGCCTCCAGTCACTCCCTTGGTCTCGCCTCCAGTCACTCCCTTGGTCTCGCCTCCATTCACTCCCTTGGTCTTGCCTCCAGTTACTCCCTTGGTCTCGCCTCCAGTCACTCCCTTGGTTTCGCCTCCAGTCACTCCCTTGGTCTCGCCTCCAGTCACTCCCTTGATCTCGCCTCCAGTCACTCTCTTGGTCTCGCCTCTAGTCACTCCCTTGGTCCCGCCTCCAGTCACTCCCTTGGTCTCGCCTCCAGTCACTCCCTTGGTCTCGCCTCCAGTCACTCCCTTGGTCTCGCCTCCAGTCACTCCCTTGGTCTTGCCTCCAGTCACTCCCTTGGTCTCGCCACCAGTCACTCCCTTGGTCTCGCCTCCAGTCACTCCCTTGGTCTCGCCTCCAGTCACTCCCTTGGTCTCGCCTCCAGTCACTCCCTTGGTCTCGCCACCAGTCACTCCCTTGGTCTCCCGCCAGTCACTCCCTTGGTCTCGTTTCCAGTCACTCCCTTGGTCTCTTCTCCAGTCACTCCCTTGGTCTCGCCTCCAGTCACTCCCTTGGTCTCCCGCCAGTCACTCCCTTGGTCTCGCCTCCAGTCACTCCCTTGGTCTCGCCTCCAGTCACTCCTTTGGTCTCGCCTCCGGTCTCTCCCTTGGTCTCGCCTCCAGTCACTCCCTATGTCTCGCCTCCAGTCACTACCTTGGTCTCGCCTCCAGCCACTCCCTTGGTCTCGCCTCCAGCCACTCCCTTGGTGTCGCCACCAGTCACTCCCTTGGTCTCGCCTCCAGTCACTCCCTTGGTCTCGTTTCCAGTCACTCCCTTGGTCTGTTCTCCAGTCACTCCCTTGGTCTCGCCTCCAGTGTCTCCCTTGGTCTCCCGCCAGTCACTCCCTTGGTCTCGCCTCCAGTCACTCCCTTGGTCTCGCCTCCAGTCACTCCTTTGGTCTCGCCTCCAGTCACTCCCTTGGTCTCGCCTCCAGTCACTCCCTATGTCTCGCCTCCAGTCACTCCCTTGGTCTCGCCTCCAGCCACTCCCTTGGTCTCGCCTCCAGCCACTCCCTTGTTGTCGCCACCAGTCACTCCATTGGTCTCGCCTCCAGTCACTCCCTTGGTCTCGCCTCCAGTCACTCCCTTGGTCTCGCATGCAGGCACTCCCTTGGTCTCGCCTCCAGTCACTCCCTTTTTCTCGCCTCCAGTCACTTCCTTGGTCTCGCCAGCAGTCACTCCCTTGGTCTCGCCTCCAGTCACTCCCTTGGTCTCGCCTCCAGTCACTCCCTTTGTCTCGCCTCCAGTCACTCCCTTGGTCTCGCCTCAAGTCACTCCCTTGGCCTCGCCACCAGTCACTCCCTTGGTCTCGCCTCCAGTCACTCCCTTGGTCTCGCCTCCAGTCACTCCCTTGCTCTCGCCTCCAGTCACTCCCTTGGTCTCGCCTCCATTCACTCCCTTGGTCTTGCCTCCAGTTACTCCCTTGGTCTCGCCTCCAGTCACTCCCTTGATCTCGCCTCCAGTCACTCCCTTGGTCTCGCCTCTAGTCACTCCCTTGGTCTCGCCTCCAGTCACTCCCTTGGTCTCGCCTCCAGTCACTCCCTTGGTCTCGCCTCCAGTCACTCCCTTGGTCTCGCCTCCAGTCACTCCCTTGGTCTCGCCTCCAGTCACTCCCTTGGTCTCCCTTCCAGTCACTCCCTTGGTCTGGCCTGCAGTCACTTACTTGATTTCGCCTCCAGTAACTCCCTTGGTCTCGCCACCAGTCACTCCCTTGGTCTCGCCTCCAGTCACTCCCTTGGTCTCACCTCCAGTCACTCCCTTGGTCTCGCCTCCAGTCACTCCCTTGATCTCGCCTCCAGTCACTCCCTTGGTCTCGCCTCCAGTCACTCCCTTGGTCTCGCCTCCAGTCACTCCCTTGGTCTCGCCTCCAGTCACTCCCTTGTTCTCGCCTCAAGTCACTCCCTTGGTCTCGCCTCCAGTCACTCCCTTGGTCTCCCCTCCAGTCACTCCCTTGTTCTCGCCACCAGTCACTCCCTTGGTTTCGCCTCCAGTCACTCCCTTGGTCTCGCCTCCAGTCACTCCCTTGGTCTCGCCTCCAGTCACTCCCTTGGTCTCCCTTCCAGTCACTCCCTTGGTCTCCCCTCCAGTCACTCCCTTGGTCTCGCCTGCAGTCACTTACTTGATTTCGCCTCCAGTCACTCCGTTGGTCTCGCCACCAGTCACTCCCTTGGTCTCGCCTCCAGTCACTCCCTTGGTCTCGCCTCCAGTCACTCCCTTCGCCTCGCCTCCGGTCACTCCCTTGGTCTCGCCTCCGGTCACTCCCTTGGTCTCGCCTCCAGTCACTCCCTTGGTCTCGCCTCCAGTCCCTCCCTTGGTCTCGCCTCCAGTCACTCCCTTGGTCTCGCCTCCAGTCGCTCCCTTGGCCTCGCCACCAGTCACTCCCTTGGTCTCGCCTCCAGTCACTCCCTTAATCTCGCCTCCAGTCACTCCCTTGCTCTTGCCTCCAGTCACTCCCTTGGTCTCGCCTCCATTCACTCCCTTCGTCTCGCCTCCAGTCACTCCCTTGGTCTCACCTCCAGTCACTCCCTTGGTCTCGCCTCCAGTCACTCCCTTGGTCTCGCCTCCAGTCACTCCCTTGATCTCGCCTCCAGTCACTCCCTTGGTCTCGCCTCCAGTCACTCCCTTGGCCTCGCCACCAGTCACTCACTTGGTGTCGCCTCCAGTCACTCCCTTGACCTCGCCTCCGGTCACTCCCTTGGTCTCGCCTCCCGTCACTCCCTTGGTCTCGCCTCCAGTCACTCCCTTGGTCTCGCCTCCGGTCACTCCCTTGGTCTCGCCTCCGGTCACTCCCTTGGTCTCGCCTCCGGTCACTCCCTTGGTCTCCCGCCAGTCACTCCCTTGGTCTCGCCTACAGTCACTCCCTTGATCTCGCCTCCAGTCACTCCCTTGGTCTCGCCTCCAGTCACTCCCTTGGTCTCGCCTCCAGTCACTTCCTTGGTCTCGCCTCCAGTCACTCCCTTGGTCTCGCCTCCAGTCACTCCCTTGGTCTCGCCTCCAGTCACTCCCTTGGTCTCGCCTCCAGTCACTCCCTTGGTCTCCCTTCCAGTACCTCCCTTGGTCTCGCCTCCAGTCACTCCCTTGGTCTCGCCTCCAGTCACTCCCTTGGTCTCGCCACCAGTCACTCCCTTCGTCTCGCCTCCAGTCACTCCCTTGGTCTCCCTTCCAGTCACTCCCTTGGTCTCGCCTCCAGTCACTCCCTTGGTCTCGCCTCCAGTCACTCCCTTGGTCTCGCCTCCAGCCCCTCCCTTGGTGTCGCCACCAGTCACTCCCTTGGTCTCGCCTCAAACCACTCCCTTGGTCTCGCCACCAGTCACTCCCTTGGTCTCGCCTCCAGTCACTCCCTTGGTCTCGCCTCCAGTCACTCCCTTGGTCTCGCCTCCAGTCACTCCCTTTGTCTCGCCTCCAGTCACTCCCTTGGTCTCGCCTCCAGTCACTCCCTTGGCCTCGCCACCAGTCACTCCCTTGGTCTCGCCTCCAGTCACTCCCTTGGTCTCGCCTCCAGTCACTCCCTTGCTCTCGCCTCCAGTCACTCCCTTGGTCTCGCCTCCATTCACTCCCTTGGTCTTGCCTCCAGTTACTCCCTTGGTCTCCCCTCCAGTCACTCCCTTGGTCTCGCCTCCAGTCACTCCCTTGATCTCGCCTCCAGTCACTCCCTTGGTCTCGCCTCTAGTCACTCCCTTGGTCTCGCCTCCAGTCACTCCCTTGGTCTCGCCTCCAGTCACTCCCTTGGTCTCCCTTCCAGTCAATCCCTTGGTCTCGCCTGCAGTCACTTACTTGATTTCGCCTCCAGTAACTCCCTTGGTCTCGCCACCAGTCACTCCCTTGGTCTCACCTCCAGTCACTCCCTTGGTCTCGCCTCCAGTCACTCCCTTGGTCTCGCCACCAGTCACTCCCTTGGTCTCGCCTCCAGTCACTCCCTTGGTCTCGCCTCCAGCCACTCCCTTGGTCTCGCCTCCAGCCACTCCCTTGGTGTCGCCACCAGTCACTCCATTGGTCTCGCCTCCAGTCACTCCCTTGGTCTCGCCTCCAGTCACTCCCTTGACCTCGCCTCCGGTCACTCCCTTGGTCTCGCCTCCCGTCACTCCCTTGGTCTCGCCTCCAGTCACTCCCTTGGTCTCGCCTCCGGTCACTCCCTTGGTCTCGCCTCCGGTCACTCCCTTGGTCTCGCCTCCGGTCACTCCCTTGGTCTCCCGCCAGTCACTCCCTTGGTCTCGCCTACAGTCACTCCCTTGATCTCGCCTCCAGTCACTCCCTTGGTCTCGCCTCCAGTCACTCCCTTGGTCTCGCCTCCAGTCACTTCCTTGGTCTCGCCTCCAGTCACTCCCTTGGTCTCGCCTCCAGTCACTCCCTTGGTCTCGCCTCCAGTCACTCCCTTGGTCTCGCCTCCAGTCACTCCCTTGGTCTCCCTTCCAGTACCTCCCTTGGTCTCGCCTCCAGTCACTCCCTTGGTCTCGCCTCCAGTCACTCCCTTGGTCTCGCCACCAGTCACTCCCTTCGTCTCGCCTCCAGTCACTCCCTTGGTCTCCCTTCCAGTCACTCCCTTGGTCTCGCCTCCAGTCACTCCCTTGGTCTCGCCTCCAGTCACTCCCTTGGTCTCGCCTCCAGCCCCTCCCTTGGTGTCGCCACCAGTCACTCCCTTGGTCTCGCCTCAAACCACTCCCTTGGTCTCGCCACCAGTCACTCCCTTGGTCTCGCCTCCAGTCACTCCCTTGGTCTCGCCTCCAGTCACTCCCTTGGTCTCGCCTCCATTCACTCCCTTGGTCTTGCCTCCAGTTACTCCCTTGGTCTCCCCTCCAGTCACTCCCTTGGTCTCGCCTCCAGTCACTCCCTTGCTCTCGCCTCCAGTCACTCCCTTGGTCTCGCCTCTAGTCACTCCCTTGGTCTCGCCTCCAGTCACTCCCTTGGTCTCGCCTCCAGTCACTCCCTTGGTCTCCCTTCCAGTCAATCCCTTGGTCTCGCCTGCAGTCACTTACTTGATTTCGCCTCCAGTAACTCCCTTGGTCTCGCCACCAGTCACTCCCTTGGTCTCACCTCCAGTCACTCCCTTGGTCTCGCCTCCAGTCACTCCCTTGGTCTCGCCACCAGTCACTCCCTTGGTCTCGCCTCCAGTCACTCCCTTGGTCTCGCCTCCAGCCACTCCCTTGGTCTCGCCTCCAGCCACTCCCTTGGTGTCGCCACCAGTCACTCCATTGGTCTCGCCTCCAGTCACTCCCTTGGTCTCGCCTCCAGTCACTCCCTTGGTCTCGCATGCAGTCACTCCCTTGGTCTCGCTGCCAGTCACTCCCTTTGTCTCGCCTCCAGTCACATCCTTGGTCTCGCCAGCAGTCACTCCCTTGGTCTCGCCTCCAGTCACTCCCTTGGTCTCGCCTCCAGTCACTCCCTTTGTCTCGCCTCCAGTCACTCCCTTGGTCTCGCCTCCAGTCACTCCCTTGGCCTCGCCACCAGTCACTCCCTTGGTCTCGCCTCCAGTCACTCCCTTGGTCTCGCCTCCAGTCACTCCCTTGTCCTCGCCACCAGTCACTCCCTTGGTCTCGCCTCCAGTCACTCCCTTGGTCTCGCCTCCAGTCACTCCCTTGCTCTCGCCTCCAGTCACTCCCTTGGTCTCGCCTCCATTCACTCCCTTGGTCTTGCCTCCAGTTACTCCCTTGGTCTCGCCTCCAGTCACTCCCTTGGTCTCGCCTCCAGTCACTCCCTTGATCTCGCCTCCAGTCACTCCCTTGGTCTCGCCTCTAGTCACTCCCTTGGTCTCGCCTCCAGTCACTCCCTTGGTCTCGCCTCCAGTCACTCCCTTGGTCTCGCCTCCAGTCACTCCCTTGGTCTCCCTTCCAGTCACTCCCTTGGTCTCGCCTGCAGTCACTTACTTGATTTCGCCTCCAGTAACTCCCTTGGTCTCGCCACCAGTCACTCCCTTGGTCTCGCCTCCAGTCACTCCCTTGGACTCGCCTGCAGTCACTCCCTTAGTCTCACCTCCAGTCACTCCCTTGGTCTCGCCTCCAGTCACTCCCTTGGTCTCGCCTCCAGTCACTCCCTTGGTCTCGCATGCAGTCACTCCCTTGGTCTCGCCTCCAGTCACTCCCTTTCTCTCGCCTCCAGTCACTTCCTTGGTCTCGCCAGCAGTCACTCCCTTGGTCTCGCCTCCAGTCACTCCCTTGGTCTCGCCTCCAGTCACTCCCTTTGTCTCGCCTCCAGTCACTCCCTTGGTCTCGCCTCCAGTCACTCCCTTGGCCTCGCCACCAGTCACTCCCTTGGTCTCGTCTCCAGTCACTCCCTTGGTCTCGCCTCCAGTCACTCCCTTGCTCTCGCCTCCAGTCACTCCCTTGGTCTCGCCTCCATTCACTCCCTTGGTCTTGCCTCCAGTTACTCCCTTGGTCTCGCCTCCAGTCACTCCCTTGGTCTCGCCTCCAGTCACTCCCTTGATCTCGCCTCCAGTCACTCCCTTGGTCTCGCCTCTAGTCACTCCCTTGGTCTCGCCTCCAGTCACTCCCTTGGTCTCGCCTCCAGTCACTCCCTTGGTCTCGCCTCCAGTCACTCCCTTGGTCTCGCCTCCAGTCACTCCCTTGATCTCGCCTCCAGTCACTCCCTTGGTCTCCCTTCCAGTCACTCCCTTGGTCTGGCCTGCAGTCACTTACTTGATTTCGCCTCCAGTAACTCCCTTGGTCTCGCCACCAGTCACTCCCTTGGTCTCGCCTCCAGTCACTCCCTTGGTCTCGCCTCCAGTCACTCCCTTGGTCTCGCCTCCAGTCACTCCCTTGGTCTCGCCTGCAGTCACTCCCTTGGTCTCACCTCCAGTCACTCCCTTGGTCTCGCCTCCAGTCACTCCCTTGATCTCGCCTCCAGTCACTCCCTTGGTCTCGCCTCCAGTCACTCCCTTGGTCTCGCCTCCAGTCACTCCCTTGGTCTCGCCTCCAGTCACTCCCTTGTTCTCGCCTCCAGTCACTCCCTTGGTCTCGCCTCCAGTCACTCCCTTGGTCTCCCCTCCAGTCACTCCCTTGGGCTCGCCTGCAGTCACTTACTTGATTTCGCCTCCAGTCACTCCCTTGGTCTCGCCACCAGTCACTCCCTTGGTCGCGCCTCCAGTCACTCCCTTGGTCTCGCCTCCAGTCACTCCCTTGATCTTGCCTCCAGTCACTCCCTTGGTCTCGCCTCCAGTCACTCCCTTGCTCTCCCCTCCAGTCACTCCCTTGGGCTCGCCTGCAGTCACTTACTTGATTTCGCCTCCAGTCACTCCCTTGGTCTCGCCACCAGTCACTCCCTTGGTCGCGCCTCCAGTCACTCCCTTGGTCTCGCCTCCAGTCACTCCCTTGGTCTTGCCTCCAGTCACTCCCTTGATCTCGCCTCCAGTCACTCCCTTGGTTTCGCCTCCAGTCACTCCCTTGGTCTTGCCTCCAGTCACTCCCTTGGTCTCGCCTCCAGTCACTCCCTTGGTCTCGCCTCCAGTCACTCCCTTGGTCTCCCTTCCAGTCACTCCCTTGGTCTCCCCTCCAGTCACTCCCTTGGTCTCGCCTGCAGTCACTTACTTGATTTCGCCTCCAGTCACTCCGTTGGTCTCGCCACCAGTCACTCCCTTGGTCTCGCCTCCAGTCACTCCCTTGGTCTCGCCTCCAGTCACTCCCTTCGTCTCGCCTCCGGTCACTCTCTTGGTCTCGCCTCCGGTCACTCCCTTGGTCTCGCCTCCAGTCACTCCCTTGGTCTCGCCTGCAGTCACTCCCTTGGTCTCACCTCCAGTCACTCCCTTGGTCTCGCCTCCAGTCACTCCCTTGATCTCGCCTCCAGTCACTCCCTTGGTCTCGCCTCCAGTCACTCCCTTGGTCTCGCCTCCAGTCACTCCCTTGGTCTCGCCTCCAGTCACTCCCTTGTTCTCGCCTCCAGTCACTCCCTTGGTCTCGCCTCCAGTCACTCCCTTGGTCTCCCCTCCAGTCACTCCCTTGGGCTCGCCTGCAGTCACTTACTTGATTTCGCCTCCAGTCACTCCCTTGGTCTCGCCACCAGTCACTCCCTTGGTCGCGCCTCCAGTCACTCCCTTGGTCTCGCCTCCAGTCACTCCCTTGATCTTGCCTCCAGTCACTCCCTTGGTCTCGCCTCCAGTCACTCCCTTGGTCTCCCCTCCAGTCACTCCCTTGGGCTCGCCTGCAGTCACTTACTTGATTTCGCCTCCAGTCACTCCCTTGGTCTCGCCACCAGTCACTCCCTTGGTCGCGCCTCCAGTCACTCCCTTGGTCTCGCCTCCAGTCACTCCCTTGGTCTTGCCTCCAGTCACTCCCTTGATCTCGCCTCCAGTCACTCCCTTGGTTTCGCCTCCAGTCACTCCCTTGGTCTTGCCTCCAGTCACTCCCTTGGTCTCGCCTCCAGTCACTCCCTTGGTCTCGCCTCCAGTCACTCCCTTGGTCTCCCTTCCAGTCACTCCCTTGGTCTCCCCTCCAGTCACTCCCTTGGTCTCGCCTGCAGTCACTTACTTGATTTCGCCTCCAGTCACTCCGTTGGTCTCGCCACCAGTCACTCCCTTGGTCTCGCCTCCAGTCACTCCCTTGGTCTCGCCTCCAGTCACTCCCTTCGTCTCGCCTCCGGTCACTCTCTTGGTCTCGCCTCCGGTCACTCCCTTGGTCTCGCCTCCAGTCACTCCCTTGGTCTCCCCTCCAGTCACTCCCTTGGTCTCGCCTCCAGTCGCTCCCTTGGCCTCGCCACCAGTCACTCCCTTGGTCTCGCCTCCAGTCACTCCCTTAATCTCGCCTCCAGTCACTCCCTTGCTCTTGCCTCCAGTCACTCCCTTGGTCTCGCCTCCATTCACTCCCTTCGTCTCGCCTCCAGTCACTCCCTTGGTCTCACCTCCAGTCACTCCCTTGGTCTCGCCTCCAGTCACTCCCTTGGTCTCGCCTCCAGTCACTCCCTTGATCTCGCCTCCAGTCACTCCCTTGGTCTCGCCTCCAGTCACTCCCTTGGTCTCGCCTCCAGTCACTCCCTTGGCCTTGCCACCAGTCACTCACTTGGTGTCGCCTCCAGTCACTCCCTTGACCTCGCCTCCGGTCACTCCCTTGGTCTCGCCTCCCGTCACTCCCTTGGTCTTGCCTCCAGTCACTCCCTTGGTCTCGCCTCCGGTCACTCCCTTGTTCTCGCCTCCGGTCACTCCCTTGGTCTCGCCTCCGGTCACTCCCTTGGTCTCCCGCCAGTCACTCCCTTGGTCTCGCCTACAGTCACTCCCTTGATCTTGCCTCCAGTCACTCCCTTGGTCTCGCCTCCAGTCACTCCCTTGGTCTCGCCTCCAGTCACTCCCTTGGTCCCGCCTCCAGTCACTCCCTTGGTCTCGCCTCCAGTCAGTCCCTTGGTCTCGCCTCCAGTCACTCGCTTGGTCTCCCTTCCAGTAACTCCCTTGGTCTCGCCTCCAGTCACTCCCTTGGTCTCGCCTCCAGTCACTCCCTTGGTCTCGCCACCAGTCACTCCCTTGGTCTCGCCTCCAGTCACTCCCTTGGTCTCCCTTCCAGTCACTCCCTTGGTCTCGCCTCCAGTCACTCCCTTGATCTCGCCTCCAGTCACTCCCTTGGTCTCGCCTCTAGTCACTCCCTTGGTCTCGCCTCCAGTCACTCCCTTGGTCTCGCCTCCAGTCACTCCCTTGGTCTCGCCTCCAGTCACTCCCTTGCTCTCGCCTCCAGTCACTCCCTTGGTCTCGCCTCCAGTCACTCCCTTGGTCTCCCTTCCAGTCACTCCCTTGGTCTCGCCTGCAGTCACTTACTTGATTTCGCCTCCAGTAACTCCCTTGGTCTCGCCACCAGTCACTCCCTTGGTCTCGCCTCCAGTCACTCCCTTGGTCTCGCCTCCAGTCACTCCCTTGATCTTGCCTCCAGTCACTCCCTTGGTCTCGCCTCCAGTCACTCCCTTGGTCTCGCCTCCAGTCACTCCCTTGATCTCGCCTCCAGTCACTCCCTTGGTCTCGCCTCCAGTCACTCCCTTGGTCTCCCTTCCAGTCACTCCCTTGGTCTCCCCTCCAGTCACTCCCTTGGTCTCGCCTGCAGTCACTTACTTGATTTCGCCTCCAGTCACTCCGTTGGTCTCGCCACCAGTCACTCCCTTGGTCTCGCCTCCAGTCACTCCCTTGGTCTCGCCTCCAGTCACTCCCTTCGTCTCGCCTCCGGTCACTCCCTTGGTCTCGCCTCCAGTCACTCCCTTGGTCTCGCCTCCAGTCACACCCTTGGTCTCGCCTCCAGTCACTCCCTTGGACTCGCCTCCAGTCGCTCCCTTGGCCTCGCCACCAGTCACTCCCTTGGTCTCGCCTCCAGTCACTCCCTTGGTCTCGCCACCAGTCACTCCCTTGGTCTCGCCTCCAGTCACTCCCTTGGTCTCCCTCCAGTCACTCCCTTGGTCTCGCCTCCAGTCACTCCCTTTGTCTCGCCTCCAGTCACTCCCTTGGTCTCGCCTCCAGTCACTCCCTTGGCCTCGCCACCAGTCACTCCCTTGGTCTCGCCTCCAGTCACTCCCTTGGTCTCGCCTCCAGTCACTCCCTTGCTCTCGCCTCCAGTCACTCCCTTGGTCTCGCCTCCATTCACTCCCTTGGTCTTGCCTCCAGTTACTCCCTTGGTCTCCCCTCCAGTCACTCCCTTGGTCTCGCCTCCAGTCACTCCCTTGATCTCGCCTCCAGTCACTCCCTTGGTCTCGCCTCTAGTCACTCCCTTGGTCTCGCCTCCAGTCACTCCCTTGGTCTCGCATGCAGTCACTCCCTTGGTCTCGCCTCCAGTCACTCCCTTTGTCTCGCCTCCAGTCACTTCCTTGGTCTCGCCAGCAGTCACTCCCTTGGTCTCGCCTCCAGTCACTCCCTTGGTCTCGCCTCCAGTCACTCCCTTTGTCACGCCTCCAGTCACTCCCTTGGTCTCGCCTCCAGTCACTCCCTTGGCCTCGCCACCAGTCACTCCCTTGGTCTCGCCTCCAGTCACTCCCTTGGTCTCGCCTCCAGTCACTCCCTTGCTCTCGCCTCCAGTCACTCCCTTGGTCTCGCCTCCATTCACTCCCTTGGTCTTGCCTCCAGTTACTCCCTTGGTCTCGCCTCCAGTCACTCCCTTGGTCTCGCCTCCAGTCACTCCCTTGGTCTCCCTTCCAGTCACTCCCTTGGTCTCGCCTGCAGTCACTCCCTTGGTCTCGCCTCCAGTCACTCCCTTGGTCTCGCCTCCAGTCACTCCCTTGGTCTCGCCTCCAGTCAATCCCTTGGTCTCGCCTCCAGTCACTCCCTTGGTCTCCCTTCCAGTCACTCCCTTGGTCTCGCCTGCAGTCACTCCCTTGGTCTCGCCTCCAGTCACTCCCTTGGTCTCGCCTCCAGTCACTCCCTTGGTCTCCCTTCCAGTCACTCCCTTGGTCTCCCCTCCAGTCACTCCCTTGGTCTCGCCTGCAGTCACATACTTGATTTCGCCTCCAGTAACTCCCTTGGTCTCGCCACCAGTCACTCCCTTGGTCTCGCCTCCAGTCACTCCCTTGGTCTCACCTCCAGTCACTCCCTTGGTCTCACCTCCAGTCACTCCCTTGGTCTCGCCTCCAGTCACTCCCTTGGTCTCCCCTCCAGTCACTCCCTTGGTCTCGCCTTCAGTCACTTACTTGATTACGCCTCCAGTCACTCCCTTGGTCTCGCCACCAGTCACTCCCTTGGTCTCGCCTCCAGTCACTCCCTTGGTCTCGCCTCCAGTCACTCCCTTGATCTTGCCTCCAGTCACTCCCTTGGTCTCGCCTCCAGTCACTCCCTTGGTCTCGCCTCCAGTCACTCCCTTGATCTCGCCTCCAGTCACTCCCTTGGTCTCGCCTCCAGTCACTCCCTTGGTCTCGCCTCCAGTCACTCCCTTGGTCTCGCCTCCAGTCACTCCCTTGGTCTCGCCTCCAGTCACTCCCTTGGTCTCGCCTCCAGTCACTCCCTTGGTCTCGCCTCCAGTCACTCCCTTGGTCTCGCCTCCAGTCACTCCCTTGGTCTCGCCTCCAGTCACTCCCTTGGTCTCGCCTCCAGTCACTCCCTTGGTCTCGCCTCCGGTCACTCCCTTGGTCTCGCCTCCAGTCACTCCCTTGGTCTCGCCATCAGTCACTACCTTGGCCTCGCCACCAGTCACTCCCTTGGTCTCATCTCCAGTCACTCCCTTAATCTCGCCTCCAGTCACTCCCTTGGTCTCGCCTCCAGTCACTCCCTTGGTCTCGCCTCCAGTCACTCCCTTGGTCTCGCCTCCAGTCACTCCCTTGGTCTCGCCTCCAGTCACTCCCTTGGTCTCGCCTCCAGTCACTCCCTTGTTCTCGCCTCCAGTCACTCCCTTGGTCTCGCCTCCGGTCACTCCCTTGATCTCGCCTCCAGTCACTCCCTTGGTCTCGCCTCCAGTCACTCCCTTGATCTCGCCTCCAGTCACTCCCTTGGTCTCGCCTCCAGTCACTCCCTTGGTCGCGCCTCCAGTCAATCCCTTGGCCTCGCCACCAGTCACTCACTTGGTGTCGCCTCCAGTCACTCCCTTGACCTCGCCTCCGGTCACTCCCTTGGTCTCGCCTCCAGTCACTCCCTTGGTCTCGCCTCCAGTCACTCCCTTGGTCTCGCCTCCGGTCACTCCCTTGGTCTCGCCTCCGGTCACTCCCTTGGTCTCCCGCCAGTCACTCCCTTGGTCTCGCCTACAGTCACTCCCTTGATCTCGCCTCCAGTCACTCCCTTGGTCTCGCCTCCAGTCACTCCCTTTGTCTCGCCTCCAGTCACTCCCTTGGTCTCGCCTCCAGTCACTCCCTTGGTCTCGCCTCCAGTCACTCCCTTGGTCTCGCCTCCAGTCACTCCCTTGGTCTCGCCTCCAGTCACTCCCTTGGTCTCGCCACCAGTCACTCCCTTGTTCTCGCCTCCAGTCACTCCCTTGGTCTCCCTTCCAGTCACTCCCTTGGTCTCGCCTCCAGTCACTCCCTTGATCTCGCCTCCAGTCACTCCCTTGGTCTCGCCTCTAGTCACTCCCTTGGTCTCGCCTCCAGTCACTCCCTTGGTCTCGCCTCCAGTCACTCCCTTGGTCTCGCCTCCAGTCACTCCCTTGGTCTCCCTTCCAGTCACTCCCTTGGTCTCGCCTGCAGTCACATACTTGATTTCGCCTCCAGTAACTCCCTTGATCTCGCCACCAGTCACTCCCTTGGTGTCGCCTCCAGTCACTCCCTTGGTGTCGCCTCCAGTCACTCCCTTGGTCTCGCCTCCAGTCACTCCCTTGGACTCGCCTGCAGTCACTCCCTTGGTCTCACCTCCAGTCACTCCCTTGGTCTCGCCTCCAGTCACTCCCTTGATCTCGCCTCCAGTCACTCCCTTCGTCTCGCCTCCAGTCACTCCCTTGGTCTCCCTTCCAGTCACTCCCTTGGTCTCGCCTCCAGTCACTCCCTTGGTCTCGCCTCCAGTCACTCCCTTGGTCTCGCCTCCAGCCCCTCCCTTGGTGTCGCCACCAGTCACTCCCTTGGTCTCGCCTCAAACCACTCCCTTGGTCTCGCCACCAGTCACTCCCTTGGTCTCGCCTCCAGTCACTCCCTTGGTCTCGCCTCCAGTCACTCCATTTGTCTCGCCTCCAGTCACTCCCTTTGTCTCGCCTCCAGTCACTCCCTTGGTCTCGCCTCCAGTCACTCCCTTGGCCTCGCCACCAGTCACTCCCTTGGTCTCGCCTCCAGTCACTCCCTTGGTCTCGCCTCCAGTCACTCCCTTGCTCTCGCCTCCAGTCACTCCCTTGGTCTCGCCTCCATTCACTCCCTTGGTCTTGCCTCCAGTTACTCCCTTGGTCTCCCCTCCAGTCACTCCCTTGGTCTCGCCTCCAGTCACTCCCTTGATCTCGCCTCCAGTCACTCCCTTGGTCTCGCCTCTAGTCACTCCCTTGGTCTCGCCTCCAGTCACTCCCTTGGTCTCGCCTCCAGTCACTCCCTTGGTCTCCCTTCCAGTCAATCCCTTGGTCTCGCCTGCAGTCACTTACTTGATTTCGCCTCCAGTAACTCCCTTGGTCTCGCCACCAGTCACTCCCTTGGTCTCACCTCCAGTCACTCCCTTGGTCTCGCCTCCAGTCACTCCCTTGGTCTCGCCACCAGTCACTCCCTTGGTCTCGCCTCCAGTCACTCCCTTGGTCTCGCCTCCAGCCACTCCCTTGGTCTCGCCTCCAGCCACTCCCTTGGTGTCGCCACCAGTCACTCCATTGGTCTCGCCTCCAGTCACTCCCTTGGTCTCGCCTCCAGTCACTCCCTTGGTCTCGCATGCAGTCACTCCCTTGGTCTCGCTGCCAGTCACTCCCTTTGTCTCGCCTCCAGTCACTTCCTTGGTCTCGCCAGCAGTCACTCCCTTGGTCTCGCCTCCAGTCACTCCCTTGGTCTCGCCTCCAGTCACTCCCTTTGTCTCGCCTCCAGTCACTCCCTTGGTCTCGCCTCCAGTCACTCCCTTGGCCTCGCCACCAGTCACTCCCTTGGTCTCGCCTCCAGTCACTCCCTTGGTCTCGCCTCCAGTCACTCCCTTGTCCTCGCCACCAGTCACTCCCTTGGTCTCGCCTCCAGTCACTCCCTTGGTCTCGCCTCCAGTCACTCCCTTGCTCTCGCCTCCAGTCACTCCCTTGGTCTCGCCTCCATTCACTCCCTTGGTCTTGCCTCCAGTTACTCCCTTGGTCTCGCCTCCAGTCACTCCCTTGGTCTCGCCTCCAGTCACTCCCTTGATCTCGCCTCCAGTCACTCCCTTGGTCTCGCCTCTAGTCACTCCCTTGGTCTCACCTCCAGTCACTCCCTTGGTCTCGCCTCCAGTCACTCCCTTGGTCTCGCCTCCAGTCACTCCCTTGGTCTCCCTTCCAGTCACTCCCTTGGTCTCGCCTGCAGTCACTTACTTGATTTCGCCTCCAGTAACTCCCTTGGTCTCGCCACCAGTCACTCCCTTGGTCTCGCCTCCAGTCACTCCCTTGGACTCGCCTGCAGTCACTCCCTTAGTCTCACCTCCAGTCACTCCCTTGGTCTCGCCTCCAGTCACTCCCTTGGTCTCGCCTCCAGTCACTCCCTTGGTCTCGCATGCAGTCACTCCCTTGGTCTCGCCTCCAGTCACTCCCTTTCTCTCGCCTCCAGTCACTTCCTTGGTCTCGCCAGCAGTCACTCCCTTGGTCTCGCCTCCAGTCACTCCCTTGGTCTCGCCTCCAGTCACTCCCTTTGTCTCGCCTCCAGTCACTCCCTTGGTCTCGCCTCCAGTCACTCCCTTGGCCTCGCCACCAGTCACTCCCTTGGTCTCGTCTCCAGTCACTCCCTTGGTCTCGCCTCCAGTCACTCCCTTGCTCTCGCCTCCAGTCACTCCCTTGGTCTCGCCTCCATTCACTCCCTTGGTCTTGCCTCCAGTTACTCCCTTGGTCTCGCCTCCAGTCACTCCCTTGGTCTCGCCTCCAGTCACTCCCTTGATCTCGCCTCCAGTCACTCCCTTGGTCTCGCCTCTAGTCACTCCCTTGGTCTCGCCTCCAGTCACTCCCTTGGTCTCGCCTCCAGTCACTCCCTTGGTCTCGCCTCCAGTCACTCCCTTGGTCTCGCCTCCAGTCACTCCCTTGATCTCGCCTCCAGTCACTCCCTTGGTCTCCCTTCCAGTCACTCCCTTGGTCTGGCCTGCAGTCACTTACTTGATTTCGCCTCCAGTAACTCCCTTGGTCTCGCCACCAGTCACTCCCTTGGTCTCGCCTCCAGTCACTCCCTTGGTCTCGCCTCCAGTCACTCCCTTGGTCTCGCCTCCAGTCACTCCCTTGGTCTCGCCTGCAGTCACTCCCTTGGTCTCACCTCCAGTCACTCCCTTGGTCTCGCCTCCAGTCACTCCCTTGATCTCGCCTCCAGTCACTCCCTTGGTCTCGCCTCCAGTCACTCCCTTGGTCTCGCCTCCAGTCACTCCCTTGGTCTCGCCTCCAGTCACTCCCTTGTTCTCGCCTCCAGTCACTCCCTTGGTCTCGCCTCCAGTCACTCCCTTGGTCTCCCCTCCAGTCACTCCCTTGGGCTCGCCTGCAGTCACTTACTTGATTTCGCCTCCAGTCACTCCCTTGGTCTCGCCACCAGTCACTCCCTTGGTCGCGCCTCCAGTCACTCCCTTGGTCTCGCCTCCAGTCACTCCCTTGATCTTGCCTCCAGTCACTCCCTTGGTCTCGCCTCCAGTCACTCCCTTGCTCTCCCCTCCAGTCACTCCCTTGGGCTCGCCTGCAGTCACTTACTTGATTTCGCCTCCAGTCACTCCCTTGGTCTCGCCACCAGTCACTCCCTTGGTCGCGCCTCCAGTCACTCCCTTGGTCTCGCCTCCAGTCACTCCCTTGGTCTTGCCTCCAGTCACTCCCTTGATCTCGCCTCCAGTCACTCCCTTGGTTTCGCCTCCAGTCACTCCCTTGGTCTTGCCTCCAGTCACTCCCTTGGTCTCGCCTCCAGTCACTCCCTTGGTCTCGCCTCCAGTCACTCCCTTGGTCTCCCTTCCAGTCACTCCCTTGGTCTCCCCTCCAGTCACTCCCTTGGTCTCGCCTGCAGTCACTTACTTGATTTCGCCTCCAGTCACTCCGTTGGTCTCGCCACCAGTCACTCCCTTGGTCTCGCCTCCAGTCACTCCCTTGGTCTCGCCTCCAGTCACTCCCTTCGTCTCGCCTCCGGTCACTCTCTTGGTCTCGCCTCCGGTCACTCCCTTGGTCTCGCCTCCAGTCACTCCCTTGGTCTCGCCTGCAGTCACTCCCTTGGTCTCACCTCCAGTCACTCCCTTGCTCTCGCCTCCAGTCACTCCCTTGATCTCGCCTCCAGTCACTCCCTTGGTCTCGCCTCCAGTCACTCCCTTGGTCTCGCCTCCAGTCACTCCCTTGGTCTCGCCTCCAGTCACTCCCTTGTTCTCGCCTCCAGTGACTCCCTTGGTCTCGCCTCCAGTCACTCCCTTGGTCTCCCCTCCAGTCACTCCCTTGGGCTCGCCTGCAGTCACTTACTTGATTTCGCCTCCAGTCACTCCCTTGGTCTCGCCACCAGTCACTCCCTTGGTCGCGCCTCCAGTCACTCCCTTGGTCTCGCCTCCAGTCACTCCCTTGATCTTGCCTCCAGTCACTCCCTTGGTCTCGCCTCCAGTCACTCCCTTGGTCTCCCCTCCAGTCACTCCCTTGGGCTCGCCTGCAGTCACTTACTTGATTTCGCCTCCAGTCACTCCCTTGGTCTCGCCACCAGTCACTCCCTTGGTCGCGCCTCCAGTCACTCCCTTGGTCTCGCCTCCAGTCACTCCCTTGGTCTTGCCTCCAGTCACTCCCTTGATCTCGCCTCCAGTCACTCCCTTGGTTTCGCCTCCAGTCACTCCCTTGGTCTTGCCTCCAGTCACTCCCTTGGTCTCGCCTCCAGTCACTCCCTTGGTCTCGCCTCCAGTCACTCCCTTGGTCTCCCTTCCAGTCACTCCCTTGGTCTCCCCTCCAGTCACTCCCTTGGTCTCGCCTGCAGTCACTTACTTGATTTCGCCTCCAGTCACTCCGTTGGTCTCGCCACCAGTCACTCCCTTGGTCTCGCCTCCAGTCACTCCCTTGGTCTCGCCTCCAGTCACTCCCTTCGTCTCGCCTCCGGTCACTCTCTTGGTCTCGCCTCCGGTCACTCCCTTGGTCTCGCCTCCAGTCACTCCCTTGGTCTCGCCTCCAGTCACTCCCTTGGTCTCCCCTCCAGTCACTCCCTTGGTCTCGCCTCCAGTCGCTCCCTTGGCCTCGCCACCAGTCACTCCCTTGGTCTCGCCTCCAGTCACTCCCTTAATCTCGCCTCCAGTCACTCCCTTGCTCTTGCCTCCAGTCACTCCCTTGGTCTCGCCTCCATTCACTCCCTTCGTCTCGCCTCCAGTCACTCCCTTGGTCTCACCTCCAGTCACTCCCTTGGTCTCGCCTCCAGTCACTCCCTTGGTCTCGCCTCCAGTCACTCCCTTGATCTCGCCTCCAGTCACTCCCTTGGTCTCGCCTCCAGTCACTCCCTTGGTCTCGCCTCCAGTCACTCCCTTGGCCTTGCCACCAGTCACTCACTTGGTGTCGCCTCCAGTCACTCCCTTGACCTCGCCTCCGGTCACTCCCTTGGTCTCGCCTCCCGTCACTCCCTTGGTCTCGCCTCCAGTCACTCCCTTGGTCTCGCCTCCGGTCACTCCCTTGTTCTCGCCTCCGGTCACTCCCTTGGTCTCGCCTCCGGTCACTCCCTTGGTCTCCCGCCAGTCACTCCCTTGGTCTCGCCTACAGTCACTCCCTTGATCTTGCCTCCAGTCACTCCCTTGGTCTCGCCTCCAGTCACTCCCTTGGTCTCGCCTCCAGTCACTCCCTTGGTCCCGCCTCCAGTCACTCCCTTGGTCTCGCCTCCAGTCAGTCCCTTGGTCTCGCCTCCAGTCACTCGCTTGGTCTCCCTTCCAGTAACTCCCTTGGTCTCGCCTCCAGTCACTCCCTTGGTCTCGCCACCAGTCACTCCCTTGGTCACGCCTCCAGTCACTCCCTTGGTCTCCCTTCCAGTCACTTCCTTGGTCTCGCCTCCAGTCACTCCCTTGATCTCGCCTCCAGTCACTCCCTTGGTCTCGCCTCTAGTCACTCCCTTGGTCTCGCCTCCAGTCACTCCCTTGGTCTCGCCTCCAGTCACTCCCTTGGTCTCGCCTCCAGTCACTCCCTTGCTCTCGCCTCCAGTCACTCCCTTGGTCTCGCCTCCAGTCACTCCCTTGGTCTCCCTTCCAGTCACTCCCTTGGTCTCGCCTGCAGTCACTTACTTGATTTCGCCTCCAGTAACTCCCTTGGTCTCGCCACCAGTCACTCCCTTGGTCTCGCCTCCAGTCACTCCCTTGATCTTGCCTCCAGTCACTCCCTTGGTCTCGCCTCCAGTCACTCCCTTGGTCTCGCCTCCAGTCACTCCCTTGATCTCGCCTCCAGTCACCCCCTTGGTCTCGCCTCCAGTCACTCCCTTGGTCTCCCTTCCAGTCACTCCCTTGGTCTCCCCTCCAGTCACTCCCTTGGTCTCGCCTGCAGTCACTTACTTGATTTCGCCTCCAGTCACTCCGTTGGTCTCGCCACCAGTCACTCCCTTGGTCTCGCCTCCAGTCACTCCCTTGGTCTCGCCTCCAGTCACTCCCTTCGTCTCGCCTCCGGTCACTCCCTTGGTCTCGCCTCCAGTCACTCCCTTGGTCTCGCCTCCAGTCACACCCTTGGTCTCGCCTCCAGTCACTCCCTTGGACTCGCCTCCAGTCGCTCCCTTGGCCTCGCCACCAGTCACTCCCTTGGTCTCGCCTCCAGTCACTCCCTTGGTCTCGCCACCAGTCACTCCCTTGGTCTCGCCTCCAGTCACTCCCTTGGTCTCCCTCCAGTCACTCCCTTGGTCTCGCCTCCAGTCACTCCCTTTGTCTCGCCTCCAGTCACTCCCTTGGTCTCGCCTCCAGTCACTCCCTTGGCCTCGCCACCAGTCACTCCCTTGGTCTCGCCTCCAGTCACTCCCTTGGTCTCGCCTCCAGTCACTCCCTTGCTCTCGCCTCCAGTCACTCCCTTGGTCTCGCCTCCATTCACTCCCTTGGTCTTGCCTCCAGTCACTCCCTTGGTCTCCCCTCCAGTCACTCCCTTGGTCTCGCCTCCAGTCACTCCCTTGATCTCGCCTCCAGTCACTCCCTTGGTCTCGCCTCTAGTCACTCCCTTGGTCTCGCCTCCAGTCACTCCCTTGGTCTCGCATGCAGTCACTCCCTTGGTCTCGCCTCCAGTCACTCCCTTTGTCTCGCCTCCAGTCACTTCCTTGGTCTCGCCAGCAGTCACTCCCTTGGTCTCGCCTCCAGTCACTCCCTTGGTCTCGCCTCCAGTCACTCCCTTTGTCACGCCTCCAGTCACTCCCTTGGTCTCGCCTCCAGTCACTCCCTTGGCCTCGCCACCAGTCACTCCCTTGGTCTCGCCTCCAGTCACTCCCTTGGTCTCGCCTCCAGTCACTCCCTTGGTCTCGCCTCCAGTCACTCCCTTGCTCTCGCCTCCAGTCACTCCCTTGGTCTCGCCTCCATTCACTCCCTTGGTCTTGCCTCCAGTTACTCCCTTGGTCTCGCCTCCAGTCACTCCCTTGGTCTCGCCTCCAGTCACTCCCTTGGTCTCCCTTCCAGTCACTCCCTTGGTCTCGCCTGCAGTCACTCCCTTGGTCTCGCCTCCAGTCACTCCCTTGGTCTCGCCTCCAGTCACTCCCTTGGTCTCGCCTCCAGTCAATCCCTTGGTCTCGCCTCCAGTCACTCCCTTGGTCTCCCTTCCAGTCACTCCCTTGGTCTCGCCTGCAGTCACTCCCTTGGTCTCGCCTCCAGTCACTCCCTTGGTCTCGCCTCCAGTCACTCCCTTGGTCTCCCTTCCAGTCACTCCCTTGGTCTCCCCTCCAGTCACTCCCTTGGTCTCGCCTGCAGTCACATACTTGATTTCGCCTCCAGTAACTCCCTTGGTCTCGCCACCAGTCACTCCCTTGGTCTCGCCTCCAGTCACTCCCTTGGTCTCACCTCCAGTCACTCCCTTGGTCTCACCTCCAGTCACTCCCTTGGTCTCGCCTCCAGTCACTCCCTTGGTCTCCCCTCCAGTCACTCCCTTGGTCTCGCCTTCAGTCACTTACTTGATTACGCCTCCAGTCACTCCCTTGGTCTCGCCACCAGTCACTCCCTTGGTCTCGCCTCCAGTCACTCCCTTGGTCTCGCCTCCAGTCACTCCCTTGATCTTGCCTCCAGTCACTCCCTTGGTCTCGCCTCCAGTCACTCCCTTGGTCTCGCCTCCAGTCACTCCCTTGATCTCGCCTCCAGTCACTCCCTTGGTCTCGCCTCCAGTCACTCCCTTGGTCTCGCCTCCAGTCACTCCCTTGGTCTCGCCTCCAGTCACTCCCTTGGTCTCGCCTCCAGTCACTCCCTTGGTCTCGCCTCCAGTCACTCCCTTGGTCTCGCCTCCAGTCACTCCCTTGGTCTCGCCTCCAGTCACTCCCTTGGTCTCGCCTCCAGTCACTCCCTTGGTCTCGCCTCCAGTCACTCCCTTGGTCTCGCCTCCGGTCACTCCCTTGGTCTCGCCTCCAGTCACTCCCTTGGTCTCGCCATCAGTCACTACCTTGGCCTCGCCACCAGTCACTCCCTTGGTCTCATCTCCAGTCACTCCCTTAATCTCGCCTCCAGTCACTCCCTTGGTCTCGCCTCCAGTCACTCCCTTGGTCTCGCCTCCAGTCACTCCCTTGGTCTCGCCTCCAGTCACTCCCTTGGTCTCGCCTCCAGTCACTCCCTTGGTCTCGCCTCCAGTCACTCCCTTGTTCTCGCCTCCAGTCACTCCCTTGGTCTCGCCTCCGGTCACTCCCTTGATCTCGCCTCCAGTCACTCCCTTGGTCTCGCCTCCAGTCACTCCCTTGATCTCGCCTCCAGTCACTCCCTTGGTCTCGCCTCCAGTCACTCCCTTGGTCTCGCCTCCAGTCAATCCCTTGGCCTCGCCACCAGTCACTCACTTGGTGTCGCCTCCAGTCACTCCCTTGACCTCGCCTCCGGTCACTCCCTTGGTCTCGCCTCCAGTCACTCCCTTGGTCTCGCCTCCAGTCACTCCCTTGGTCTCGCCTCCGGTCACTCCCTTGGTCTCGCCTCCGGTCACTCCCTTGGTCTCCCGCCAGTCACTCCCTTGGTCTCGCCTACAGTCACTCCCTTGATCTCGCCTCCAGTCACTCCCTTGGTCTCGCCTCCAGTCACTCCCTTTGTCTCGCCTCCAGTCACTCCCTTGGTCTCGCCTCCAGTCACTCCCTTGGTCTCGCCTCCAGTCACTCCCTTGGTCTCGCCTCCAGTCACTCCCTTGGTCTCGCCTCCAGTCACTCCCTTGGTCTCGCCACCAGTCACTCCCTTGTTCTCGCCTCCAGTCACTCCCTTGGTCTCCCTTCCAGTCACTCCCTTGGTCTCGCCTCCAGTCACTCCCTTGATCTCGCCTCCAGTCACTCCCTTGGTCTCGCCTCTAGTCACTCCCTTGGTCTCGCCTCCAGTCACTCCCTTGGTCTCGCCTCCAGTCACTCCCTTGGTCTCGCCTCCAGTCACTCCCTTGGTCTCGCCTCCAGTCACTCCCTTGGTCTCCCTTCCAGTCACTCCCTTGGTCTCGCCTGCAGTCACATACTTGATTTCGCCTCCAGTAACTCCCTTGATCTCGCCACCAGTCACTCCCTTGGTGTCGCCTCCAGTCACTCCCTTGGTGTCGCCTCCAGTCACTCCCTTGGTCTCGCCTCCAGTCACTCCCTTGGACTCGCCTGCAGTCACTCCCTTGGTCTCACCTCCAGTCACTCCCTTGGTCTCGCCTCCAGTCACTCCCTTGATCTCGCCTCCAGTCACTCCCTTGGTCTCGCCTCCAGTCACTCCCTTGGTCTCGCCTCCAGTCACTCCCTTGGTCTCGCCTCCAGTCACTCCCTTGGTCTCGCCTCCAGTCACTCCCTTAGTCTCGCCTCCAGTCACTCCCTTGGTCTCGTCTCCAGTCACTCCCTTGGTCTCCCTTCCAGTAACTCCCTTGGCCTCGCCTCCAGTCACTCCCTTGGTCTCGCCTCCAGTCACGCCCTTGGTCTCGCCACCAGTCACTCCCTTGTTCTCGCCTCCAGTCACTCCCTTGGTCTCCCTTCCAGTCACTCCCTTGGTCTCGCCTCCAGTCACTCCCTTGATCTCGCCTCCAGTCACTCCCTTGGTCTCGCCTCTAGTCACTCCCTTGGTCTCGCCTCCAGTCACTCCCTTGGTCTCGCCTCCAGTCACTCCCTTGGTCTCGCCTCCAGTCACTCCCTTGGTCTCCCTTCCAGTCACTCCCTTGGTCTCGCCTGCAGTCACATACTTGATTTCGCCTCCAGTAACTCCCTTGGTCTCGCCACCAGTCACTCCCTTGGTCTCGCCTCCAGTCACTCCCTTGGTCTCGCCTCCAGTCACTCCCTTGGTCTCGCCTCCAGTCACTCCCTTGGACTCGCCTGCAGTCACTCCCTTGGTCTCACCTCCAGTCACTCCCTTGGTCTCGCCTCCAGTCACTCCCTTGATCTCGCCTCCAGTCACTCCCTTGGTCTCGCCTCCAGTCACTCCCTTGGTCTCGCCTCCAGTCACTCCCTTGGTCTCGCCTCCAGTCACTCCCTTGGTCTCGCCTCCAGTCACTCCCTTGGTCTTGCCTCCAGTCACTCCCTTGGTCTCCCTTCCAGTCACTCCCTTGGTCTCCCTTCCAGTCACTCCCTTGGTCTCGCCTGCAGTCACTTACTTGATTTCGCCTCCAGTCACTCCCTTGGTCTCGCCACCAGTCACTCCCTTGGTCTCGCCTCCAGTCACTCCCTTGGTCTCGCCTCCAGTCACTCCCTTGATCTTGCCTCCAGTCACTCCCTTGGTCTCGCCTCCAGTCACTCCCTTGGTCTCGCCTCCAGTCACTCCCTTGATCTCGCCTCCAGTCACTCCCTTGGTCTCGCCTCCAGTCACTCCCTTGGTCTCGCCTCCAGTCACTCCCTTGGTCTCGCCTCCAGTCACTCCCTTGGTCTCGCCTCCAGTCACTCCCTTGGTCTCCCTTCCAGTCACTCCCTTGGTCTCCCCTCCAGTCACTCCCTTGGTCTCGCCTGCAGTCACTTACTTGATTTCGCCTCCGGTCACTCCCTTGGTCTCGCCACCAGTCACTCCCTTGGTCTCGCCTCCAGTCACTCCCTTGGTCTCGCCTCCAGTCACTCCCTTCGTCTCGCCTCCTTTCACTCCCTTGGTCTCGCCTCCGGTCACTCCCTTGGTCTCGCCTCCAGTGACTCCCTTGGTCTCGCCTCCAGTCACTCCCTTGGTCTCGCCTCCAGTCACTCCCTTGGTCTCGCCTCCAGTCACTCCCTTGGTCTCGCCTCCAGTCACTCCCTTGGTCTCGCCTCCAGTTACTCCCTTGGTCTCGCCTCCAGTCACTCCCTTAGTCTCGCCTCCAGTCACTCCCTTGGTCTCGCCTCCAGTCACTCCCTTGGTCTCGCCTCCAGTTACTCCCTTGGTCTCGCCTCCAGTCACTCCCTTAGTCTCGCCTCCAGTCACTCCCTTGGTCTCGCCTCCAGTCACTCCCTTGGTCTCGCCTCCAGTCACTCCCGTGGTCTCGCCTCCAGTCACTCCCTTGGTCTGGCCTCCAGTCACTCCCTTGGTCTCGCATGCAGTCACTGCCTTGGTCTCGCCTCCAGTCACTCCCTTGGTCTCGCCTCCAGTCACTCCCTTTGTCTCGCCTCCAGTCACTCCCTTGGTCTCGCCTCCAGTCACTCCCTTGACCTCGCCACCAGTCACTCCCTTAGTCTCGCCTCCAGTCACTGCCTTGGTCTCGCCTCCAGTCACTCCCTTGCTCTCGCCTCCAGTCACTCCCTTGGTCTCGCCTCCATTCACTCCCTTGGTCTTGCCTCCAGTTGCTCCCTTGGTCTCGCCTCCAGTCACTCCCTTGGTCTCGCCTCCAGTCACTCCCTTGATCTCGCCTCCAGTCACTCCCTTGGTATCGCCACCAGTCACTCCCTTGGTCTCGCCTTCAGTCACTCCCTTGGTCTCCCTTCCAGTCACATACTTGATTTCGCCTCCAGTAACTCCCTTGGTCTCGCCACCAGTCACTCCCTTGGTCTCGCCTCCAGTCACTCCCTTGGTCTCGCCTCCAGTCACTCCCTTGGTCTCGCCTCCAGTCACTCCCTTGGACTCGCCTGCAGTCACTCCCTTGGTCTCACCTCCAGTCACTCCCTTGGTCTCGCCTCCAGTCACTCCCTTGGTCTCCCCTCCAGTCACTCCCTTGGTCTCGCCACCAGTCACTCCCTTGGTCTCGCCTCCAGTCACTCCCTTGGTCTCGCCTCCAGTCACTCCCTTGGTCTCGCCTCCAGTCACTCCCTTGGTCTCGCCTCCAGTCACTCCCTTGGTCTCGCCTCCAGTCACTCCCTTGGTCTCCCTTCCAGTCACTCCCTTGGTCTCCCCTCCAGTCACTCCCTTGGTCTCGCCTGCAGTCACTTACTTGATTTCGCCTCCAGTCACTCCCTTGGTCTCGCCACCAGTCACTCCCTTGGTCTCGCCTCCAGTCACTCCCTTGGTCTTGCCTCCAGTCACTCCCTTCGTCTCGCCTCCTTTCACTCCCTTGGTCTCGCCTCCGGTCACTCCCTTGGTCTCGCCTCCAGTGACTCCCTTGGTCTCGCCTCCAGTCACTCCCTTGGTCTCGCCTCCAGTCACTCCCTTGGTCTCGCCTCCAGTCACTCCCTTGGTCTCGCCTCCAGTCACTCCCTTGGTCTCGCCTCCAGTCACTCCCTTAGTCTCGCCTCCAGTCACTCCCTTGGTCTCGCCTCCAGTCACTCCCTTGGTCTCGCCTCCAGTCACTCCCGTGGTCTCGCCTCCAGTCACTCCCTTGGTCTGGCCTCCAGTCACTCCCTTGGTCTCGCCTCCGGTCACTCCCTTGGTCTCGCCTCCAGTCACTCCCTTGGTCTCGCCATCAGTCACTACATTGGCCTCGCCACCAGTCACTCCCTTGGTCTCGCCTCCAGTCACTCCCTTAATCTCGCCTCCAGTCACTCCCTTGGTCTCGCCTCCAGTCACTCCCTTGGTCTCGCCTCCAGTCACTCCCGTGGTCTCGCCTCCAGTCACTCCCTTGGTCTCGCCTCCAGTCACTCCCTTGGTCTCGCCGCCAGTCACTCCCTTGGTCTCGACTCCAGTCACTCCCTTGTTCTCGCCTCCAGTCACTCCCTTGGTCTCGCCTCCAGTCACTCCCTTGATCTCGCCTCCAGTCACTCCCTTGGTCTCGCCTCCAGTCACTCTCTTGATCTCGCCTCCAGTCACTCCCTTGGTCTCGCCTCCAGTCACTCCCTTGGTCTCGCCTCCAGTCACTCCCTTGGCCTCGCCACCAGTCACTCACTTGGTGTCGCCTCCAGTCACTCCCTTGACCTCGCCTCCGGTCACTCCCTTGGTCTCGCCTCCCGTCACTCCCTTGGTCTCGCCTCCAGTCACTCCCTTGGTCTCGCCTCCGGTCACTCCCTTGGTCTCGCCTCCGGTCACTCCCTTGGTCTCCCGCCAGTCACTCCCTTGGTCTCGCCTACAGTCACTCCCTTGATCTCGCCTCCAGTCACTCCCTTGGTCTCGCCTCCAGTCACTCCCTTGGTCTCGCCTCCAGTCACTCCCTTGGTCTCGCCTCCAGTCACTCCCTTAGTCTCGCCTCCAGTCACTCCCTTGGTCTCGTCTCCAGTCACTCCCTTGGTCTCGCCTCCAGTCACTCCCTTGGTCTCCCTTCCAGTAACTCCCTTGGCCTCGCCTCCAGTCACTCCCTTGGTCTCGCCTCCAGTCACGCCCTTGGTCTCGCCACCAGTCACTCCCTTGTTCTCGCCTCCAGTCACTCCCTTGGTCTCCCTTCCAGTCACTCCCTTGGTCTCGCCTCCAGTCACTCCCTTGATCTCGCCTCCAGTCACTCCCTTGGTCTCGCCTCTAGTCACTCCCTTGGTCTCGCCTCCAGTCACTCCCTTGGTCTCGCCTCCAGTCACTCCCTTGGTCTCGCCTCCAGTCACTCCCTTGGTCTCGCCTCCAGTCACTCCCTTGGTCTCCCTTCCAGTCACTCCCTTGGTCTCGCCTGCAGTCACATACTTGATTTCGCCTCCAGTAACTCCCTTGGTCTCGCCACCAGTCACTCCCTTGGTCTCGCCTCCAGTCACTCCCTTGGTCTCGCCTCCAGTCACTCCCTTGGTCTCGCCTCCAGTCACTCCCTTGGACTCGCCTGCAGTCACTCCCTTGGACTCGCCTGCAGTCACTCCCTTGGTCTCACCTCCAGTCACTCCCTTGGTCTCGCCTCCAGTCACTCCCTTGATCTCGCCTCCAGTCACTCCCTTGGTCTCGCCTCCAGTCACTCCCTTGGTCTCGCCTCCAGTCACTCCCTTGGTCTCGCCTCCAGTCACTCCCTTGGTCTCGCCTCCAGTCACTCCCTTGGTCTCGCCTCCAGTCACTCCCTTGGTCTCCCTTCCAGTCACTCCCTTGGTCTCCCTTCCAGTCACTCCCTTGGTCTCGCCTGCAGTCACTTACTTGATTTCGCCTCCAGTCACTCCCTTGGTCTCGCCACCAGTCACTCCCTTGGTCTCGCCTCCAGTCACTCCCTTGGTCTCGCCTCCAGTCACTCCCTTGATCTTGCCTCCAGTCACTCCCTTGGTCTCGCCTCCAGTCACTCCCTTGGTCTCGCCTCCAGTCACTCCCTTGATCTCGCCTCCAGGCACTCCCTTGGTCTCGCCTCCAGTCACTCCCTTGGTCTCGCCTCCAGTCACTCCCTTGGTCTCGCCTCCAGTCACTCCCTTGGTCTCGCCTCCAGTCACTCCCTTGGTCTCCCTTCCAGTCACTCCCTTGGTCTCCCCTCCAGTCACTCTCTTGGTCTCGCCTGCAGTCACTTACTTGATTTCGCCTCCAGTCACTCCCTTGGTCTCGCCACCAGTCACTCCCTTGGTCTCGCCTCCAGTCACTCCCTTGGTCTCGCCTCCAGTCACTCCCTTCGTCTCGCCTCCTTTCACTCCCTTGGTCTCGCCTCCGGTCACTCCCTTGGTCTCGCCTCCAGTGACTCCCTTGGTCTCGCCTCCAGTCACTCCCTTGGTCTCGCCTCCAGTCACTCCCTTGGTCTCGCCTCCAGTCACTCCCTTGGTCTCGCCTCCAGTCACTCCCTTAGTCTCGCCTCCAGTCACTCCCTTGGTCTCGCCTCCAGTCACTCCCTTGGTCTCGCCTCCAGTCACTCCCGTGGTCTCGCCTCCAGTCACTCCCTTGGTCTGGCCTCCAGTCACTCCCTTGGTCTCGCCTCCAGTCACTCCCTTGGTCTCGCATGCAGTCACTGCCTTGGTCTCGCCTCCAGTCACTCCCTTGGTCTCGCCTCCAGTCACTCCCTTTGTCTCGCCTCCAGTCACTCCCTTGGTCTCGCCTCCAGTCACTCTCTTGACCTCGCCACCAGTCACTCCCTTGGTCTCGCCTCCAGTCACTGCCTTGGTCTCGCCTCCAGTCACTCCCTTGCTCTCGCCTCCAGTCACTCCCTTGGTCTCGCCTCCATTCACTCCCTTGGTCTTGCCTCCAGTTGCTCCCTTGGTCTCGCCTCCAGTCACTCCCTTGGTCTCGCCTCCAGTCACTCCCTTGATCTCGCCTCCAGTCACTCCCTTGGTATCGCCTCCAGTCACTCCCTTGGTCTCGCCTTCAGTCACTCCCTTGGTCTCCCTTCCAGTCACTCCCTTGGTCTCGCCTGCAGTCACATACTTGATTTCGCCTCCAGTAACTCCCTTGGTCTCGCCACCAGTCACTCCTTTGGTCTCGCCTCCAGTCACTCCCTTGGTCTCGCCTCCAGTCACTCCCTTGGTCTCGCCTCCAGTCACTCCCTTGGACTCGCCTGCAGTCACTCCCTTGGTCTCACCTCCAGTCACTCCCTTGGTCTCGCCTCCAGTCACTCCCTTGGTCTCCCCTCCAGTCACTCCCTTGGTCTCGCCACCAGTCACTCCCTTGGTCTCGCCTCCAGTCACTCCCTTGGTCTCGCCTCCAGTCACTCCCTTGATCTTGCCTCCAGTCACTCCCTTGGTCTCGCCTCCAGTCACTCCCTTGGTCTCGCCTCCAGTCACTCCCTTGATCTCGCCTCCAGTCACTCCCTTGGTCTCGCCTCCAGTCACTCCCTTGGTCTCGCCTCCAGTCACTCCCTTGGTCTCGCCTCCAGTCACTCCCTTGGTCTCGCCTCCAGTCACTCCCTTGGTCTCCCTTCCAGTCACTCCCTTGGTCTCCCCTCCAGTCACTCCCTTGGTCTCGCCTGCAGTCACTTACTTGATTTCGCCTCCAGTCACTCCCTTGGTCTCGCCACCAGTCACTCCCTTGGTCTCGCCTCCAGTCACTCCCTTGGTCTCGCCTCCAGTCACTCCCTTCGTCTCGCCTCCTTTCACTCCCTTGGTCTCGCCTCCGGTCACTCCCTTGGTCTCGCCTCCAGTGACTCCCTTGGTCTCGCCTCCAGTCACTCCCTTGGTCTCGCCTCCAGTCACTCCCTTGGTCTCGCCTCCAGTCACTCCCTTGGTCTCGCCTCCAGTCACTCCCTTGGTCTCGCCTCCAGTCACTCCCTTCGTCTCGCCTCCGGTCACTCCCTTGGTCTCGCCTCCGGTCACTCCCTTGGTCTCGCCTCCAGTCACTCCCTTGGTCTCGCCTCCAGTCACACCCTTGGTCTCGCCTCCAGTCACTCCCTTGGACTCGCCTCCAGTCGCTCCCTTGGCCTCGCCACCAGTCACTCCCTTGGTCTCGCCTCCAGTCACTCCCTTGGTCTCGCCACCAGTCACTCCCTTGGTCTCGCCTCCAGTCACTCCCTTGGTCTCGCCTCCAGTCACTCCCTTGGTCTCGCCTCCAGTCACTCCCTTTGTCTCGCCTCCAGTCACTCCCTTGGCCTCGCCACCAGTCACTCCCTTGGTCTCGCCTCCAGTCACTCCCTTGGTCTCGCCACCAGTCACTCCCTTGCTCTCGCCTCCAGTCACTCCCTTGGTCTCGCCTCCATTCACTCCCTTGGTCTTGCCTCCAGTTACTCCCTTGGTCTCCCCTCCAGTCACTCCCTTGGTCTCGCCTCCAGTCACTCCCTTGATCTCGCCTCCAGTCACTCCCTTGGTCTCGCCTCTAGTCACTCCCTTGGTCTCGCCTCCAGTCACTCCCTTGGTCTCGCATGCAGTCACTCCCTTGGTCTCGCCTCCAGTCACTCCCTTTGTCTCGCCTCCAGTCACTTCCTTGGTCTCGCCAGCAGTCACTCCCTTGGTCTCGCCTCCAGTCACTCCCTTGGTCTCGCCTCCAGTCACTCCCTTGGTCTCGCCTCCAGTCACTCCCTTGGTCTCGCCTCCAGTCACTCCCTTGGCCTCGCCACCAGTCACTCCCTTGGTCTCGCCTCCAGTCACTCCCTTGGTCTCGCCTCCAGTCACTCCCTTGCTCTCGCCTCCAGTCACTCCCTTGGTCTCGCCTCCATTCACTCCCTTGGTCTCGCCTCCAGTCACTCCCTTGGTCTCGCCTCCAGTCACTCCCTTGGTCTCCCTTCCAGTCACTCCCTTGGTCTCGCCTGCAGTCACTCCCTTGGTCTCGCCTCCAGTCACTCCCTTGGTCTCGCCTCCAGTCACTCCCTTGGTCTCGCCTCCAGTCAATCCCTTGGTCTCGCCTCCAGTCACTCCCTTGGTCTCCCTTCCAGTCACTCCCTTGGTCTCGCCTGCAGTCACTCCCTTGGTCTCGCCTCCAGTCACTCCCTTGGTCTCGCCTCCAGTCACTCCCTTGGTCTCCCTTCCAGTCACTCCCTTGGTCTCCCCTCCAGTCACTCCCTTGGTCTCGCCTGCAGTCACATACTTGATTTCGCCTCCAGTAACTCCCTTGGTCTCGCCACCAGTCACTCCCTTGGTCTCGCCTCCAGTCACTCCCTTGGTCTCACCTCCAGTCACTCCCTTGGTCTCACCTCCAGTCACTCCCTTGGTCTCGCCTCCAGTCACTCCCTTGGTCTCCCCTCCAGTCACTCCCTTGGTCTCGCCTTCAGTCACTTACTTGATTACGCCTCCAGTCACTCCCTTGGTCTCGCCACCAGTCACTCCCTTGGTCTCGCCTCCAGTCACTCCCTTGGTCTCGCCTCCAGTCACTCCCTTGATCTTGCCTCCAGTCACTCCCTTGGTCTCGCCTCCAGTCACTCCCTTGGTCTCGCCTCCAGTCACTCCCTTGATCTCGCCTCCAGTCACTCCCTTGGTCTCGCCTCCAGTCACTCCCTTGGTCTCGCCTCCAGTCACTCCCTTGGTCTCGCCTCCAGTCACTCCCTTGGTCTCGCCTCCAGTCACTCCCTTGGTCTCGCCTCCAGTCACTCCCTTGGTCTCGCCTCCAGTCACTCCCTTGGTCTCGCCTCCAGTCACTCCCTTGGTCTCGCCTCCAGTCACTCCCTTGGTCTCGCCTCCAGTCACTCCCTTGGTCTCGCCTCCAGTCACTCCCTTGGTCTCGCCTCCGGTCACTCCCTTGGTCTCGCCTCCAGTCACTCCCTTGGTCTCGCCATCAGTCACTACCTTGGCCTCGCCACCAGTCACTCCCTTGGTCTCATCTCCAGTCACTCCCTTAATCTCGCCTCCAGTCACTCCCTTGGTCTCGCCTCCAGTCACTCCCTTGGTCTCGCCTCCAGTCACTCCCTTGGTCTCGCCTCCAGTCACTCCCTTGGTCTCGCCTCCAGTCACTCCCTTGGTCTCGCCTCCAGTCACTCCCTTGTTCTCGCCTCCAGTCACTCCCTTGGTCTCGCCTCTGGTCACTCCCTTGATCTCGCCTCCAGTCACTCCCTTGGTCTCGCCTCCAGTCACTCCCTTGATCTCGCCTCCAGTCACTCCCTTGGTCTCGCCTCCAGTCAATCCCTTGGCCTCGCCACCAGTCACTCACTTGGTGTCGCCTCCAGTCACTCCCTTGACCTCGCCTCCGGTCACTCCCTTGGTCTCGCCTCCAGTCACTCCCTTGGTCTCGCCTCCAGTCACTCCCTTGGTCTCGCCTCCGGTCACTCCCTTGATCTCGCCTCCAGTCACTCCCTTGGTCTCGCCTCCAGTCACTCCCTTGGTCTCGCCTCCAGTCACTCCCTTGGTCTCGCCTCCAGTCAATCCCTTGGCCTCGCCACCAGTCACTCACTTGGTGTCGCCTCCAGTCACTCCCTTGACCTCGCCTCCGGTCACTCCCTTGGTCTCGCCTCCTGTCACTCCCTTGGTCTCGCCTCCAGTCACTCCCTTGGTCTCGCCTCCGGTCACTCCCTTGGTCTCGCCTCCGGTCACTCCCTTGGTCTCCCGCCAGTCACTCCCTTGGTCTCGCCTACAGTCACTCCCTTGATCTCGCCTCCAGTCACTCCCTTGGTCTCGCCTCCAGTCACTCCCTTTGTCTCGCCTCCAGTCACTCCCTTGGTCTCGCCTCCAGTCACTCCCTTGGTCTCGCCTCCAGTCACTCCCTTGGTCTCGCCTCCAGTCACTCCCTTGGTCTCGCCTCCAGTCACTCCCTTGGTCTCGCCACCAGTCACTCCCTTGTTCTCGCCTCCAGTCACTCCCTTGGTCTCCCTTCCAGTCACTCCCTTGGTCTCGCCTCCAGTCACTCCCTTGATCTCGCCTCCAGTCACTCCCTTGGTCTCGCCTCTAGTCACTCCCTTGGTCTCGCCTCCAGTCACTCCCTTGGTCTCGCCTCCAGTCACTCCCTTGGTCTCGCCTCCAGTCACTCCCTTGGTCTGGCCTCCAGTCACTCCCTTGGTCTCCCTTCCAGTCACTCCCTTGGTCTCGCCTGCAGTCACATACTTGATTTCGCCTCCAGTAACTCCCTTGATCTCGCCACCAGTCACTCCCTTGGTGTCGCCTCCAGTCACTCCCTTGGTGTCGCCTCCAGTCACTCCCTTGGTCTCGCCTCCAGTCACTCTCTTGGACTCGCCTGCAGTCACTCCCTTGGTCTCGCCTCCAGTCACTCCCTTGGTCTTGCCTCCAGTCACTCCCTTGGTCTCGCCTCCAGTCACTCCCTTGGTCTCGCCTCCAGTCACTCCCTTGGTCTCGCCTCCAGTCACTCCCTTGGTCTCCCTTCCAGTCACTCCCTTGGTCTCCCTTCCAGTCACTCCCTTGGTCTCGCCTGCAGTCACTTACTTGATTTCGCCTCCAGTCACTCCCTTGGTCTCGCCACCAGTCACTCCCTTGGTCTCGCCTCCAGTCACTCCCTTGGTCTCGCCTCCAGTCACTCCCTTGATCTTGCCTCCAGTCACTCCCTTGGTCTCGCCTCCAGTCACTCCCTTGGTCTCGCCTCCAGTCACTCCCTTGATCTCGCCTCCAGTCACTCCCTTGGTCTCGCCTCCAGTCACTCCCTTGGTCTCGCCTCCAGTCACTCCCTTGGTCTCGCCTCCAGTCACTCCCTTGGTCTCGCCTCCAGTCACTCCCTTGGTCTCCCTTCCAGTCACTCCCTTGGTCTCCCCTCCAGTCACTCCCTTGGTCTCGCCTGCAGTCACTTACTTGATTTCGCCTCCGGTCACTCCCTTGGTCTCGCCACCAGTCACTCCCTTGGTCTCGCCTCCAGTCACTCCCTTGGTCTCGCCTCCAGTCACTCCCTTCGTCTCGCCTCCTTTCACTCCCTTGGTCTCGCCTCCGGTCACTCCCTTGGTCTCGCCTCCAGTGACTCCCTTGGTCTCGCCTCCAGTCACTCCCTTGGTCTCGCCTCCAGTCACTCCCTTGGTCTCGCCTCCAGTCACTCCCTTGATCTTGCCTCCAGTCACTCCCTTGGTCTCGCCTCCAGTCACTCCCTTGGTCTCGCCTCCAGTCACTCCCTTGATCTCGCCTCCAGTCACTCCCTTGGTCTCGCCTCCAGTCACTCCCTTGGTCTCGCCTCCAGTCACTCCCTTGGTCTCGCCTCCAGTCACTCCCTTGGTCTCGCCTCCAGTCACTCCCTTGGTCTCCCTTCCAGTCACTCCCTTGGTCTCCCCTCCAGTCACTCCCTTGGTCTCGCCTGCAGTCACTTACTTGATTTCGCCTCCGGTCACTCCCTTGGTCTCGCCACCAGTCACTCCCTTGGTCTCGCCTCCAGTCACTCCCTTGGTCTCGCCTCCAGTCACTCCCTTCGTCTCGCCTCCTTTCACTCCCTTGGTCTCGCCTCCGGTCACTCCCTTGGTCTCGCCTCCAGTGACTCCCTTGGTCTCGCCTCCAGTCACTCCCTTGGTCTCGCCTCCAGTCACTCCCTTGGTCTCGCCTCCAGTCACTCCCTTGGTCTCGCCTCCAGTCACTCCCTTGGTCTCGCCTCCAGTTACTCCCTTGGTCTCGCCTCCAGTCACTCCCTTAGTCTCACCTCCAGTCACTCCCTTGGTCTCGCCTCCAGTCACTCCCTTGGTCTCGCCTCCAGTTACTCCCTTGGTCTCGCCTCCAGTCACTCCCTTAGTCTCGCCTCCAGTCACTCCCTTGGTCTCGCCTCCAGTCACTCCCTTGGTCTCGCCTCCAGTCACTCCCGTGGTCTCGCCTCCAGTCACTCCCTTGGTCTGGCCTCCAGTCACTCCCTTGGTCTCGCATGCAGTCACTGCCTTGGTCTCGCCTCCAGTCACTCCCTTGGTCTCGCCTCCAGTCACTCCCTTTGTCTCGCCTCCAGTCACTCCCTTGGTCTCGCCTCCAGTCACTCCCTTGACCTCGCCACCAGTCACTCCCTTAGTCTCGCCTCCAGTCACTGCCTTGGTCTCGCCTCCAGTCACTCCCTTGCTCTCGCCTCCAGTCACTCCCTTGGTCTCGCCTCCATTCACTCCCTTGGTCTTGCCTCCAGTTGCTCCCTTGGTCTCGCCTCCAGTCACTCCCTTGGTCTCGCCTCCAGTCACTCCCTTGATCTCTTCTCCAGTCACTCCCTTGGTATCGCCTCCAGTCACTCCCTTGGTCTCGCCTTCAGTCACTCCCTTGGTCTCCCTTCCAGTCACTCCCTTGGTCTCGCCTGCAGTCACATACTTGATTTCGCCTCCAGTAACTCCCTTGGTCTCGCCACCAGTCACTCCCTTGGTCTCGCCTCCAGTCACTCCCTTGGTCTCGCCTCCAGTCACTCCCTTGGTCTCGCCTCCAGTCACTCCCTTGGACTCGCCTGCAGTCACTCCCTTGGTCTCACCTCCAGTCACTCCCTTGGTCTCGCCTCCAGTCACTCCCTTGGTCTCCCCTCCAGTCACTCCCTTGGTCTCGCCACCAGTCACTCCCTTGGTCTCGCCTCCAGTCACTCCCTTGGTCTCGCCTCCAGTCACTCCCTTGATCTTGCCTCCAGTTACTCCCTTGGTCTCGCCTCCAGTCACTCCCTTGGTCTCGCCTCCAGTCACTCCCTTGATCTCGCCTCCAGTCACTCCCTTGGTCTCGCCTCCAGTCACTCCCTTGGTCTCGCCTCCAGTCACTCCCTTGGTCTCGCCTCCAGTCACTCCCTTGGTCTCGCCTCCAGTCACTCCCTTGGTCTCCCTTCCAGTCACTCCCTTGGTCTCCCCTCCAGTCACTCCCTTGGTCTCGCCTGCAGTCACTTACTTGATTTCGCCTCCAGTCACTCCCTTGGTCTCGCCACCAGTCACTCCCTTGGTCTCGCCTCCAGTCACTCCCTTGGTCTTGCCTCCAGTCACTCCCTTCGTCTCGCCTCCTTTCACTCCCTTGGTCTCGCCTCCGGTCACTCCCTTGGTCTCGCCTCCAGTGACTCCCTTGGTCTCGCCTCCAGTCACTCCCTTGGTCTCGCCTCCAGTCACTCCCTTGGTCTCGCCTCCAGTCACTCCCTTGGTCTCGCCTCCAGTCACTCCCTTGGTCTCGCCTCCAGTCACTCCCTTAGTCTCGCCTCCAGTCACTCCCTTGGTCTCGCCTCCAGTCACTCCCTTGGTCTCGCCTCCAGTCACTCCCGTGGTCTCGCCTCCAGTCACTCCCTTGGTCTGGCCTCCAGTCACTCCCTTGGTCTCGCCTCCGGTCACTCCCTTGGTCTCGCCTCCAGTCACTCCCTTGGTCTCGCCATCAGTCACTACATTGGCCTCGCCACCAGTCACTCCCTTGGTCTCGCCTCCAGTCACTCCCTTAATCTCGCCTCCAGTCACTCCCTTGGTCTCGCCTCCAGTCACTCCCTTGGTCTCGCCTCCAGTCACTCCCGTGGTCTCGCCTCCAGTCACTCCCTTGGTCTCGCCTCCAGTCACTCCCTTGGTCTCGCCGCCAGTCACTCCCTTGGTCTCGACTCCAGTCACTCCCTTGTTCTCGCCTCCAGTCACTCCCTTGTCCTCGCCTCCAGTCACTCCCTTGATCTCGCCTCCAGTCACTCCCTTGGTCTCGCCTCCAGTCACTCTCTTGATCTCGCCTCCAGTCACTCCCTTGGTCTCGCCTCCAGTCACTCCCTTGGTCTCGCCTCCAGTCACTCCCTTGGCCTCGCCACCAGTCACTCACTTGGTGTCGCCTCCAGTCACTCCCTTGACCTCGCCTCCGGTCACTCCCTTGGTCTCGCCTCCCGTCACTCCCTTGGTCTCGCCTCCAGTCACTCCCTTGGTCTCGCCTCCGGTCACTCCCTTGGTCTCGCCTCCGGTCACTCCCTTGGTCTCCCGCCAGTCACTCCCTTGGTCTCGCCTACAGTCACTCCCTTGATCTCGCCTCCAGTCACTCCCTTGGTCTCGCCTCCAGTCACTCCCTTGGTCTCGCCTCCAGTCACTCGCTTGGTCTCGCCTCCAGTCACTCCCTTAGTCTCGCCTCCAGTCACTCCCTTGGTCTCGTCTCCAGTCACTCCCTTGGTCTCGCCTCCAGTCACTCCCTTGGTCTCCCTTCCAGTAACTCCCTTGGCCTCGCCTCCAGTCACTCCCTTGGTCTCGCCTCCAGTCACGCCCTTGGTCTCGCCACCAGTCACTCCCTTGTTCTCGCCTCCAGTCACTCCCTTGGTCTCCCTTCCAGTCACTCCCTTGGTCTCGCCTCCAGTCACTCCCTTGATCTCGCCTCCAGTCACTCCCTTGGTCTCGCCTCTAGTCACTCCCTTGGTCTCGCCTCCAGTCACTCCCTTGGTCTCGCCTCCAGTCACTCCCTTGGTCTCGCCTCCAGTCACTCCCTTGGTCTCGCCTCCAGTCACTCCCTTGGTCTCCCTTCCAGTCACTCCCTTGGTCTCGCCTGCAGTCACATACTTGATTTCGCCTCCAGTAACTCCCTTGGTCTCGCCACCAGTCACTCCCTTGGTCTCGCCTCCAGTCACTCCCTTGGTCTCGCCTCCAGTCACTCCCTTGGTCTCGCCTCCAGTCACTCCCTTGGACTCGCCTGCAGTCACTCCCTTGGTCTCACCTCCAGTCACTCCCTTGGTCTCGCCTCCAGTCACTCCCTTGATCTCGCCTCCAGTCACTCCGTTGGTCTCGCCTCCAGTCACTCCCTTGGTCTCGCCTCCAGTCACTCCCTTGGTCTCGCCTCCAGTCACTCCCTTGGTCTCGCCTCCAGTCACTCCCTTGGTCTCGCCTCCAGTCACTCCCTTGGTCTCCCTTCCAGTCACTCCCTTGGTCTCCCTTCCAGTCACTCCCTTGGTCTCGCCTGCAGTCACTTACTTGATTTCGCCTCCAGTCACTCCCTTGGTCTCGCCACCAGTCACTCCCTTGGTCTCGCCTCCAGTCACTCCCTTGGTCTCGCCTCCAGTCACTCCCTTGATCTTGCCTCCAGTCACTCCCTTGGTCGCGCCTCCAGTCACTCCCTTGGTCTCGCCTCCAGTCACTCCCTTGATCTCGCCTCCAGTCACTCCCTTGGTCTCGCCTCCAGTCACTCCCTTGGTCTCGCCTCCAGTCACTCCCTTGGTCTCGCCTCCAGTCACTCCCTTGGTCTCGCCTCCAGTCACTCCCTTGGTCTCCCTTCCAGTCACTCCCTTGGTCTCCCCTCCAGTCACTCCCTTGGTCTCGCCTGCATCCACTTACTTGATTTCGCCTCCAGTCACTCCCTTGGTCTCGCCTCCAGTCACTCCCGTGGTCTCGCCTCCAGTCACTCCCTTGGTCTGGCCTCCAGTCACTCCCTTGGTCTCGCCTCCAGTCACTCCCTTGGTCTCGCATGCAGTCACTGCCTTGGTCTCGCCTCCAGTCACTCCCTTGGTCTCGCCTCCAGTCACTCCCTTTGTCTCGCCTCCAGTCACTCCCTTGGTCTCGCCTCCAGTCACTCTCTTGACCTCGCCACCAGTCACTCCCTTGGTCTCGCCTCCAGTCACTGCCTTGGTCTCGCCTCCAGTCACTCCCTTGCTCTCGCCTCCAGTCACTCCCTTGGTCTCGCCTCCATTCACTCCCTTGGTCTTGCCTCCAGTTGCTCCCTTGGTCTCGCCTCCAGTCACTCCCTTGGTCTCGCCTCCAGTCACTCCCTTGATCTCGCCTCCAGTCACTCCCTTGGTATCGCCTCCAGTCACTCCCTTGGTCTCGCCTTCAGTCACTCCCTTGGTCTCCCTTCCAGTCACTCCCTTGGTCTCGCCTGCAGTCACATACTTGATTTCGCCTCCAGTAACTCCCTTGGTCTCGCCACCAGTCACTCCCTTGGTCTCGCCTCCAGTCACTCCCTTGGTCTCGCCTCCAGTCACTCCCTTAGTCTCGCCTCCAGTCACTCCCTTGGTCTCGCCTCCAGTCACTCCCTTGGTCTCGCCTCCAGTCACTCCCTTGGTCTCGCCTCCAGTCACTCCCTTGGTCTCGCCTCCAGTCACTCCCTTGGTCTCGCCTCCAGTCACTCCCTTGGTCTCGCCTCCAGTCACTCCCTTGGTCTCCCTTCCAGTCACTCCCTTGGTCTCCCCTCCAGTCACTCCCTTGGTCTCGCCTGCATCCACTTACTTGATTTCGCCTCCAGTCACTCCCTTGGTCTCGCCACCAGTCACTCCCTTGGTCTCGCCTCCAGTCACTCCCTTGGTCTCGCCTCCAGTCACTCCCTTCGTCTCGCCTCCTTTCACTCCCTTGGTCTCGCCTCCGGTCACTCCCTTGGTCTCGCCTCCAGTGACTCCCTTGGTCTCGCCTCCAGTCACTCCCTTGGTCTCGCCTCCAGTCACTCCCTTGGTCTCGCCTCCAGTCACTCCCTTGGTCTCGCCTCCAGTCACTCCCTTAGTCTCGCCTCCAGTCACTCCCTTGGTCTCGCCTCCAGTCACTCCCTTGGTCTCGCCTCCAGTCACTCCCGTGGTCTCGCCTCCAGTCACTCCCTTGGTCTGGCCTCCAGTCACTCCCTTGGTCTCGCCTCCAGTCACTCCCTTGGTCTCGCATGCAGTCACTGCCTTGGTCTCGCCTCCAGTCACTCCCTTGGTCTCGCCTCCAGTCACTCCCTTTGTCTCGCCTCCAGTCACTCCCTTGGTCTCGCCTCCAGTCACTCTCTTGACCTCGCCACCAGTCACTCCCTTGGTCTCGCCTCCAGTCACTGCCTTGGTCTCGCCTCCAGTCACTCCCTTGCTCTCGCCTCCAGTCACTCCCTTGGTCTCGCCTCCATTCACTCCCTTGGTCTTGCCTCCAGTTGCTCCCTTGGTCTCGCCTCCAGTCACTCCCTTGGTCTCGCCTCCAGTCACTCCCTTGATCTCGCCTCCAGTCACTCCCTTGGTATCGCCTCCAGTCACTCCCTTGGTCTCGCCTTCAGTCACTCCCTTGGTCTCCCTTCCAGTCACTCCCTTGGTCTCGCCTGCAGTCACATACTTGATTTCGCCTCCAGTAACTCCCTTGGTCTCGCCACCAGTCACTCCCTTGGTCTCGCCTCCAGTCACTCCCTTGGTCTCGCCTCCAGTCACTCCCTTGGTCTCGCCTCCAGTCACTCCCTTGGACTCGCCTGCAGTCACTCCCTTGGTCTCACCTCCAGTCACTCCCTTGGTCTCGCCTCCAGTCACTCCCTTGGTCTCCCCTCCAGTCACTCCCTTGGTCTCGCCACCAGTCACTCCCTTGGTCTCGCCTCCAGTCACTCCCTTGGTCTCGCCTCCAGTCACTCCCTTGATCTTGCCTCCAGTCACTCCCTTGGTCTCGCCTCCAGTCACTCCCTTGGTCTCGCCTCCAGTCACTCCCTTGATCTCGCCTCCAGTCACTCCCTTGGTCTCGCCTCCAGTCACTCCCTTGGTCTCGCCTCCAGTCACTCCCTTGGTCTCGCCTCCAGTCACTCCCTTGGTCTCCCTTCCAGTCACTCCCTTGGTCTCCCCTCCAGTCACTCCCTTGGTCTCGCCTGCAGTCACTTACTTGATTTCGCCTCCAGTCACTCCCTTGGTCTCGCCACCAGTCACTCCCTTGGTCTCGCCTCCAGTCACTCCCTTGGTCTCGCCTCCAGTCACTCCCTTCGTCTCGCCTCCTTTCACTCCCTTGGTCTCGCCTCCGGTCACTCCCTTGGTCTCGCCTCCAGTGACTCCCTTGGTCTCGCCTCCAGTCACTCCCTTGGTCTCGCCTCCAGTCACTCCCTTGGTCTCGCATCCAGTCACTCCCTTGGTCTCGCCTCCAGTCACTCCCTTGGTCTCGCCTCCAGTCACTCCCTTGGTCTCGCCTCCAGTCACTCCCTTGGTCTCCCCTCCAGTCACTCCCTTGGTCTCGCCTGCAGTCACTTACTTGATTTCGCCTCCAGTCACTCCCTTGGTCTCGCCACCAGTCACTCCCTTGGTCTCGCCTCCAGTCACTCCCTTGGTCTCGCCTCCAGTCACTTCCTTGATCTTGCCTCCAGTCACTCCCTTGGTCTCGCCTCCAGTCACTCCCTTGGTCTCGCCTCCAGTCACTCCCTTGATCTCGCCTCCAGTCACTCCCTTGGTCTCGCCTCCAGTCACTCCCTTGGTCTCGCCTCCAGTCACTCCCTTGGTCTCGCCTCCAGTCACTCCCTTGGTCTCGCCTCCAGTCACTCCCTTGGTCTCGCCTCCAGTCACTCCCTTGGTCTCGCCTCCAGTCACTCCCTTGGCCTCGCCACCAGTCACTCCCTTGGTCTCGCCTCCAGTCAGTCCCTTAATCTCGCCTCCAGTCACTCCCTTGGTCTCGCCTCCAGTCACTCCCTTGGTCTCGCCTCCAGTCACTCCCGTGGTCTCGCCTCCAGTCACTCCCTTGGTCTCGCCACCAGTCACTCCCTTGGTCTCGCCTCCAGTCACTCCCTTGGTCTCGACTCCAGTCACTCCCTTGTTCTCGCCTCCAGTCACTCCCTTGGTCTCGCCTCCAGTCACTCCCTTGATCTCGCCTCCAGTCACTCCCTTGGTCTCGCCTCCAGTCACTCCCCTGATCCCGCCTCCAGTCACTCCCTTGGTCTCGCCTCCAGTCACTCCCTTGGCCTCGCCACCAGTCACTCACTTGGTGTCGCCTCCAGTCACTCCCTTGACCTCGCCTCCGGTCACTCCCTTGGTCTCGCCTCCCGTCACTCCCTTGGTCTCGCCTCCAGTCACTCCCTTGGTCTCGCCTCCGGTCACTCCCTTGGTCTCGCCTCCGGTCACTCCCTTGGTCTCCCGCCAGTCACTCCCTTGGTCTCGCCTACAGTCACTCCCTTGATCTCGCCTCCAGTCACTCCCTTGGTCTCGCCTCCAGTCACTCCCTTGGTCTCGCCTCCAGTCACTCCCTTGGTCTCGCCTCCAGTCACTCCCTTAGTCTCGCCTCCAGTCACTCCCTTGGTCTCGCCTCCAGTCACTCCCTTGGTCTCGCCTCCAGTCACTCCCTTGGTCTCCCTTCCAGTAACTCCCTTGGCCTCGCCTCCAGTCACTCCCTTGTTCTCGCCTCCAGTCACGCCCTTGGTCTCGCCACCAGTCACTCCCTTGTTCTCGCCTCCAGTCACTCCCTTGGTCTCCCTTCCAGTCACTCCCTTGGTCTCGCCTCCAGTCACTCCCTTGATCTCGCCTCCAGTCACTCCCTTGGTCTCGCCTCTAGTCACTCCCTTGGTCTCGCCTCCAGTCACTCCCTTGGTATCGCCTCCAGTCACTCCCTTGGTCTCGCCTTCAGTCACTCCCTTGGTCTCCCTTTCAGTCACTCCCTTGGTCTCGCCTGCAGTCACATACTTGATTTCGCCTCCAGTAACTCCCTTGGTCTCGCCACCAGTCACTCCCTTGGTCTCGCCTCCAGTCACTCCCTTGGTCTCGCCTCCAGTCACTCCCTTGGTCTCGCCTCCAGTCACTCCCTTGGACTCGCCTGCAGTCACTCCCTTGGTCTCACCTCCAGTCACTCCCTTGGTCTCGCCTCCAGTCACTCCCTTGATCTTGCCTCCAGTCACTCCCTTGGTCTCGCCTCCAGTCACTCCCTTGGTCTCGCCTCCAGTCACTCCCTTGATCTCGCCTCCAGTCACTCCCTTGGTCTCGCCTCCAGTCACTCCCTTGGTCTCGCCTCCAGTCACTCCCTTGGTCTCGCCTCCAGTCACTCCCTTGGTCTCGCCTCCAGTCACTCCCTTGGTCTCCCTTCCAGTCACTCCCTTGGTCTCCCCTCCAGTCACTCCCTTGTTCTCGCCTGCAGTCACTTACTTGATTTCGCCTCCAGTCACTCCCTTGGTCTCGCCACCAGTCACTCCCTTGGTCTCGCCTCCAGTCACTCCCTTGGTCTCGCCTCCAGTCACTCCCTTCGTCTCGCCTCCTTTCACTCCCTTGGTCTCGCCTCCGGTCACTCCCTTGGTCTCCCCTCCAGTGACTCCCTTGGTCTCGCCTCCAGTCACTCCCTTGGTCTCGCCTCCAGTCACTCCCTTGGTCTCGCCTCCAGTCACTCCCTTGGCCTCGCCACCAGTCACTCCCTTGGTCTTGCCTCCAGTCACTCCCTTAATCTCGCCTCCAGTCACTCCCTTGCTCTTGCCTCCAGTCACTCCCTTGGTCTCGCCTCCATTCACTCTCTTGGTCTAGCCTCCAGTCACTCTCTTGGTCTCACCTCCAGTCACTCCCTTGGTCTCGCCTCCAGTCACTCCCTTGATCTCGCCTCCAGTCACTCCCTTGGTCTCGCCTCCAGTCACTCCCTTGGTCTCGCCTCCAGTCACTCCCTTGGCCTCGCCACCAGTCACTCACTTGGTGTCGCCTCCAGTCACCCTCTTGACCTCGCCTCCGGTCACTCCCTTGGTCTCGCCTGCCGTCACTCCCTTGGTCTCGCCTCCAGTCACTCCCTTGGTCTCGCCTCCGGTCACTCCCTTGGTCTCGCCTCCGGCCACTCCCTTGGTCTCCCGCCAGTCACTCCCTTGGTCTCGCCTACAGTCACTCCCTTGATCTCGCCTCCAGTCACTCCCTTGGTCTCGCCTCCAGTCACTCCCTTGGTCTCGCCTCCATTCACTCCCTTGGTCTTGCCTCCAGTTGCTCCCTTGGTCTCGCCTCCAGTCACTCCCTTGGTCTCGCCTCCAGTCACTCCCTTGATCTCGCCTCCAGTCACTCCCTTGGTATCGCCTCCAGTCACTCCCTTGGTCTCGCCTTCAGTCACTCCCTTGGTCTCCCTTCCAGTCACTCCCTTGGTCTCGCCTGCAGTCACATACTTGATTTCGCCTCCAGTAACTCCCTTGGTCTCGCCACCAGTCACTCCCTTGGTCTCGCCTCCAGTCACTCCCTTGGTCTCGCCTCCAGTCACTCCCTTGGTCTCGCCTCCAGTCACTCCCTTGGACTCGCCTGCAGTCACTCCCTTGGTCTCACCTCCAGTCACTCCCTTGGTCTCGCCTCCAGTCACTCCCTTGGTCTCCCCTCCAGTCACTCCCTTGGTCTCGCCACCAGTCACTCCCTTGGTCTCGCCTCCAGTCACTCCCTTGGTCTCGCCTCCAGTCACTCCCTTGATCTTGCCTCCAGTCACTCCCTTGGTCTCGCCTCCAGTCACTCCCTTGGTCTCGCCTCCAGTCACTCCCTTGATCTCGCCTCCAGTCACTCCCTTGGTCTCGCCTCCAGTCACTCCCTTGGTCTCGCCTCCAGTCACTCCCTTGGTCTCGCCTCCAGTCACTCCCTTGGTCTCGCCTCCAGTCACTCCCTTGGTCTCCCTTCCAGTCACTCCCTTGGTCTCCCCTCCAGTCACTCCCTTGGTCTCGCCTGCAGTCACTTACTTGATTTCGCCTCCAGTCGCTCCCTTGGTCTCGCCACCAGTCACTCCCTTGGTCTCGCCTCCAGTCACTCCCTTGGTCTCGCCTCCAGTCACTCCCTTCGTCTCGCCTCCTTTCACTCCCTTGGTCTCGCCTCCGGTCACTCCCTTGGTCTCGCCTCCAGTGACTCCCTTGGTCTCGCCTCCAGTCACTCCCTTGGTCTCGCCTCCAGTCACTCCCTTGGTCTCGCCTCCAGTCACTCCCTTGGTCTCGCCTCCAGTCACTCCCTTGGTCTCGCCTCCAGTCACTCCCTTGGTCTCGCCTCCAGTCACTCCCTTGGTCTCCCCTCCAGTCACTCCCTTGGTCTCGCCTGCAGTCACTTACTTGATTTCGCCTCCAGTCACTCCCTTGGTCTCGCCACCAGTCACTCCCTTGGTCTCGCCTCCAGTCACTCCCTTGGTCTCGCCTCCAGTCACTTCCTTGATCTTGCCTCCAGTCACTCCCTTGGTCTCGCCTCCAGTCACTCCCTTGGTCTCGCCTCCAGTCACTCCCTTGATCTCGCCTCCAGTCACTCCCTTGGTCTCGCCTCCAGTCACTCCCTTGGTCTCGCCTCCAGTCACTCCCTTGGTCTCGCCTCCAGTCACTCCCTTGGTCTCGCCTCCAGTCACTCCCTTGGTCTCGCCTCCAGTCACTCCCTTGGTCTCGCCTCCAGTCACTCCCTTGGCCTCGCCACCAGTCACTCCCTTGGTCTCGCCTCCAGTCAGTCCCTTAATCTCGCCTCCAGTCACTCCCTTGGTCTCGCCTCCAGTCACTCCCTTGGTCTCGCCTCCAGTCACTCCCGTGGTCTCGCCTCCAGTCACTCCCTTGGTCTCGCCACCAGTCACTCCCTTGGTCTCGCCTCCAGTCACTCCCTTGGTCTCGACTCCAGTCACTCCCTTGTTCTCGCCTCCAGTCACTCCCTTGGTCTCGCCTCCAGTCACTCCCTTGATCTCGCCTCCAGTCACTCCCTTGGTCTCGCCTCCAGTCACTCCCCTGATCCCGCCTCCAGTCACTCCCTTGGCCTCGCCTCCAGTCACTCCCTTGGTCTCGCCTCCAGTCACTCCCTTGGCCTCGCCACCAGTCACTCACTTGGTGTCGCCTCCAGTCACTCCCTTGACCTCGCCTCCGGTCACTCCCTTGGTCTCGCCTCCCGTCACTCCCTTGGTCTCGCCTCCAGTCACTCCCTTGGTCTCGCCTCCGGTCACTCCCTTGGTCTCGCCTCCGGTCACTCCCTTGGTCTCCCGCCAGTCACTCCCTTGGTCTCGCCTACAGTCACTCCCTTGATCTCGCCTCCAGTCACTCCCTTGGTCTCGCCTCCAGTCACTCCCTTGGTCTCGCCTCCAGTCACTCCCTTGGTCTCGCCTCCAGTCACTCCCTTAGTCTCGCCTCCAGTCACTCCCTTGGTCTCGCCTCCAGTCACTCCCTTGGTCTCGCCTCCAGTCACTCCCTTGATCTCCCTTCCAGTAACTCCCTTGGCCTCGCCTCCAGTCACTCCCTTGTTCTCGCCTCCAGTCACGCCCTTGGTCTCGCCACCAGTCACTCCCTTGTTCTCGCCTCCAGTCACTCCCTTGGTCTCCCTTCCAGTCACTCCCTTGGTCTCGCCTCCAGTCACTCCCTTGATCTCGCCTCCAGTCACTCCCTTGGTCTCGCCTCTAGTCACTCCCTTGGTCTCGCCTCCAGTCACTCCCTTGGTATCGCCTCCAGTCACTCCCTTGGTCTCGCCTTCAGTCACTCCCTTGGTCTCCCTTTCAGTCACTCCCTTGGTCTCGCCTGCAGTCACATACTTGATTTCGCCTCCAGTAACTCCCTTGGTCTCGCCACCAGTCACTCCCTTGGTCTCGCCTCCAGTCACTCCCTTGGTCTCGCCTCCAGTCACTCCCTTGGTCTCGCCTCCAGTCACTCCCTTGGACTCGCCTGCAGTCACTCCCTTGGTCTCACCTCCAGTCACTCCCTTGGTCTCGCCTCCAGTCACTCCCTTGATCTTGCCTCCAGTCACTCCCTTGGTCTCGCCTCCAGTCACTCCCTTGGTCTCGCCTCCAGTCACTCCCTTGATCTCGCCTCCAGTCACTCCCTTGGTCTCGCCTCCAGTCACTCCCTTGGTCTCGCCTCCAGTCACTCCCTTGGTCTCGCCTCCAGTCACTCCCTTGGTCTCGCCTCCAGTCACTCCCTTGGTCTCCCTTCCAGTCACTCCCTTGGTCTCCCCTCCAGTCACTCCCTTGGTCTCGCCTGCAGTCACTTACTTGATTTCGCCTCCAGTCACTCCCTTGGTCTCGCCACCAGTCACTCCCTTGGTCTCGCCTCCAGTCACTCCCTTGGTCTCGCCTCCAGTCACTCCCTTCGTCTCGCCTCCTTTCACTCCCTTGGTCTCGCCTCCGGTCACTCCCTTGGTCTCGCCTCCAGTGACTCCCTTGGTCTCGCCTCCAGTCACTCCCTTGGTCTCGCCTCCAGTCACTCCCTTGGTCTCGCCTCCAGTCACTCCCTTGGCCTCGCCACCAGTCACTCCCTTGGTCTTGCCTCCAGTCACTCCCTTAATCTCGCCTCCAGTCACTCCCTTGCTCTTGCCTCCAGTCACTCCCTTGGTCTCGCCTCCATTCACTCTCTTGGTCTAGCCTCCAGTCACTCTCTTGGTCTCACCTCCAGTCACTCCCTTGGTCTCGCCTCCAGTCACTCCCTTGATCTCGCCTCCAGTCACTCCCTTGGTCTCGCCTCCAGTCACTCCCTTGGTCTCGCCTCCAGTCACTCCCTTGGCCTCGCCACCAGTCACTCACTTGGTGTCGCCTCCAGTCACCCTCTTGACCTCGCCTCCGGTCACTCCCTTGGTCTCGCCTGCCGTCACTCCCTTGGTCTCGCCTCCAGTCACTCCCTTGGTCTCGCCTCCGGTCACTCCCTTGGTCTCGCCTCCGGCCACTCCCTTGGTCTCCCGCCAGTCACTCCCTTGGTCTCGCCTACAGTCACTCCCTTGATCTCGCCTCCAGTCACTCCCTTGGTCTCGCCTCCAGTCACTCCCTTGGTCTCGCCTCCAGTCACTCCCTTGGTCTCGCCTCCAGTCACTCCCTTGGTCTCGCCTCCAGTCACTCCCTATGTCTCGCCTCCAGTCACTCCCTTGGTCTCCCTTCCAGTAACTCCCTTGGTCTCGCCTCCAGTCACTCCCTTGGTCTCGCCTCCAGTCACGCCCTTGATCTCGCCACCAGTCACTCCCTTGTTCTCGCCTCCAGTCACTCCCTTGGTCTCCCGCCAGTCACTCCCTTGGTCTCGTTTCCAGTCACTCCCTTGGTCTCGCCTCCAGTCACTCCCTTGGTCTCGCCTCCAGTCACTCCCTTGGTCTACCGCCAGTCACTCCCTTGGTCTTGCCTCCAGTCACTCCCTTGGTCTAGCCTCCAGTCACTCCTTTGGTCTCGCCTCCAGTCACTCCCTTGGTCTCGCCTCCAGTCACTCCCTATGTCTCGCCTCCAGTCACTCCCTTGGTCTCGCCTCCAGCCACTCCCTTGGTCTCGCCTCCAGCCACTCCCTTGGTGTCGCCACCAGTCACTCCCATGGTCTCGCCTCAAACCACTCCCTTGGTCTCGCCACCAGTCACTCCCTTGGTCTCGCCTCCAGTCACTCCCTTGGTCTCGCCTCCAGTCACTCCCTTGGTCTCGCCTCCAGTCACTCCCTTTGTCTCGCCTCCAGTTACTCCCTTGGTCTCGCCTCCAGTCACTCCCTTGGCCTCGCCACCAGTCACTCCCTTGGTCTCGCCTCCAGTCACTCCCTTGCTCTCGCCTCCAGTCACTCCCTTGGTCTCGCCTCTAGTCACTCCCTTGGTCTCGTTTCCAGTCACACCCTTGGTCTCGCCTCCAGTCACTCCCTTGGTCTCGCCTCCAGTGACTCCCTTGGTCTCCCGCCAGTCACACCTTTGGTCTCGCCTCCAGTCACTCCCTTGATCTAGCCTCCAGTCACTCCCTTGGTCTCGCCTCTAGTCACTCCCTTGGTCTCGTTTCCAGTCACTCCCTTGGTCTCGCCTCCAGTCACTCCCTTGGTCTCGCCTCCAGTGACTCCCTTGGTCTGCCGCCAGTCACTCCCTTGGTCTTGCCTCCAGTCACTCCCTTGGTCTAGCCTCCAGTCACTCCTTTGGTCTCGCCTCCAGTCACTCCCTTGGTCTCACCTCCAGTCACTCCCTATGTCTCGCCTCCAGTCACTCCCTTGGTCTCGCCTCCAGCCACTCCCTTGGTCTCGCCTCCAGTCTCTCCCTTGGTCTCGCCTCCAGTCACTCCCTTGGTCTCGCCTCCAGTCACTCGCTTGGTCTCGCCTCCAGTCACTCCCTTGGTCTCGCCTCCAGTCACTCCCTTAGTCCCGCCTCCAGTCACTCCCTTGGTCTCGACTCCAGTCACTCCCTTGGTCTCGCCTCCAGTCACTCCCTTGGTCTCGCCTCCAGTCACTCCCTTGGTCTCGCCTCCAGTCACTCCCTTGCTCTCGCCTCCAGTCACTCCCTTGGTCTCGCCTCCATTCACTCCCTTGGTCTTGCCTCCATTCACTCCCTTGGTCTCGCCTCCAGTTACTCCCTTTGTCTCGCCTCCAGTCACTCCTTTGGTCTCGCCTCCAGTCACTCCCTTGGTCTCGCCTCCAGTCACTCCCTTGGTCTCGCCTCCAGTCACTCCCTTGGTCTCGCCTCCAGTCACTCGCTTGGTCTCGCCTCCAGTCACTCCCTTGGTCTCGCCTCCAGTCACTCCCTTAGTCTCGCCTCCAGTCACTCCCTTGGTCTCGCCTCCAGTCACTCCCTTGGTCTCGCCTCCAGTCACTCCCTTGGTCTCGCCTCCAGTCACTCCCTTGGTCTCGCCTCCAGTCACTCCCTTGGTCTCGCCTCCACTCACTCCCTTGGTCTCGCCACCAGTCACTCCCTTGGTCTCGCCACCAGTCACTCCCTTGTTCTCGCCTCCAGTCACTCCCTTGGTCTCGCCTCCAGTCACTCCCTTGGTCTCGCCTCCAGTCACTCCCTTGGTCTCGCCTCCAGTCACTCCCTTGGTCTCGCCTCCAGTCACTCCCTTGGCCTCGCCACCAGTCACTCACTTGGTGTCGCCTCCAGTCACCCTCTTGACCTCGCCTTCGGTCACTCCCTTGGTCTCGCCTCCCGTCACTCCCTTGGTCTCGCCTCCAGTCACTCCCTTGGTCTCACCTCCGGTCACTCCCTTGGTCTCGCCTCCGGCCACTCCCTTGGTCTCCCGCCAGTCACTCCCTTGGTCTCGCCTACAGTCACTCCCTTGATCTCGCCTCCAGTCACTCCCTTGGTCTCGCCTCCAGTCACTCCCTTGGTCTCGCCTCCAGTCACTCCCTTGGTCTCGCCTACAGTCACTCCCTTGGTCTCGCCTCCAGTCACACCCTTGGTCTCGCCTCCAGTCACTCCCTTGGTCTCGCCTCCAGTCACTCCCTTGGTCTCGCCTCCAGTCACTCCCTTGGTCTCGCCTCCAGTCACTCCCTTGGTCTCGCCTCCAGTCACTCCCTTGGTCTCCCTTCCAGTAACTCCCTTGGTCTCGCCTCCAGTCACTCCCTTGGTCTCGCCTCCAGTCACGCCCTTGGTCTCGCCACCAGTCACTCCCTTGTTCTCGCCTCCAGTCACTCCCTTGGTCTCCCTTCCAGTCACTCCCTTGGTCTCGCCTCCAGTCACTCCCTTGGTCTCGCCTCCAGTCACTCCCTTGGTCTCCCGCCAGTCACTCCCTTGGTCTCCCGCCAGTCACTCCCTTGGTCTCGTTTCCAGTCACTCCCTTGGTCTCGCCTCCAGTCACTCCCTTGGTCTCGCCTCCAGTCACTCCCTTGGTCTACCGCCAGTCACTCCCTTGGTCTTGCCTCCAGTCACTCCCTTGGTCTAGCCTCCAGTCACTCCTTTGGTCTCGCCTCCAGTCACTCCCTCGGTCTCGCCTCCAGTCACTCCCTATGTCTCGCCTCCAGTCACTCCCTTGGTCTCGCCTCCAGCCACTCCCTTGGTCTCGCCTCCAGCCACTCCCTTGGTGTCGCCACCAGTCACTCCCATGGTCTCGCCTCAAACCACTCCCTTGGTCTCGCCACCAGTCACTCCCTTGGTCTCGCCTCCAGTCACTCCCTTGGTCTCGCCTCCAGTCAGTCCCTTGGTCTCGCCTCCAGTCACTCCCTTTGTCTCGCCTCCAGTCACTCCCTTGGTCTCGCCTCCAGTCACTCCCTTCGCCTCGCCACCAGTCACTCCCTTGGTCTCGCCTCCAGTCACTCCCTTGGTCTCGCCTCCAGTCACTCCCTTGCTCTCGCCTCCAGTCACTCCCTTGGTCTCGCCTCTAGTCACTCCCTTGGTCTCGTTTCCAGTCACTCCCTTGGTCTCGCCTCCAGCCACTCCCTTGGTCTCGCCTCCAGCCACTCCCTTGGTGTCGCCACCAGTCACTCCCATGGTCTCGCCTCAAACCACTCCCTTGGTCTCGCCACCAGTCACTCCCTTGGTCTCGCCTCCAGTCACTCCCTTGGTCTCGCCTCCAGTCACTCCCTTGGTCTCGCCTCCAGTCACTCCCTTTGTCTCGCCTCCAGTGACTCCCTTGGTCTCGCCTCCAGTCACTCCCTTAGCCTCGCCACCAGTCACTCCCTTGGTCTCGCCTCCAGTCACTCCCTTGGTCTCGCCTCCAGTCACTCCCTTGCTCTCGCCTCCAGTCACTCCCTTGGTCTCGCCTCTAGTCACTCCCTTGGTCTCGTTTCCAGTCACTCCCTTGGTCTCGCCTCCAGTCACTCCCTTGGTCTCGCCTCCAGTGACTCCCTTGGTCTCCCGCCAGTCACTCCTTTGGTCTCGCCTCCAGTCACTCCCTTGATCTAGCCTCCAGTCACTCCCTTGGTCTCGCCTCTAGTCACTCCCTTGGTCTCGTTTCCAGTCACTCCCTTGGTCTCGCCTCCAGTCACTCCCTTGGTCTCGCCTCCAGTGACTCCCTTGGTCTGCCGCCAGTCACTCCCTTGGTCTTGCCTCCAGTCACTCCCTTGGTCTAGCCTCCAGTCACTCCTTTGGTCTCGCCTCCAGTCACTCCCTTGGTCTCGCCTCCAGTCACTCCCTATGTCTCGCCTCCAGTCACTCCCTTGGTCTCGCCTCCAGCCACTCCCTTGGTCTCGCCTCCAGTCTCTCCCTTGGTCTCGCCTCCAGTCACTCCCTTGGTCTCGCCTCCAGTCACTCGCTTGGTCTCGCCTCCAGTCACTCCCTTGGTCTCGCCTCCAGTCACGCCCTTGGTCTCGCCTCCAGTCACTCCCTTGTTCTCGCCTCCAGTCACTCCCTTGGTCTCGCCTCCAGTCACTCCCTTGGTCTCGCCTCCAGTCACTCCCTTGGTCTCGCCTCCAGTCACTCCCTTGCTCTCGCCTCCAGTCACTCCCTTGGTCTCGCCTCCATTCACTCCCTTGGTCTTGCCTCCATTCACTCCCTTGGTCTTGCCTCCAGTTACTCGCTTGGTCTCGCCTCCAGTCACTCCTTTGGTCTCGCCTCCAGTCACTCCCTTGGTCTCGCCTCCAGTCACTCCCTTGGTCTCGCCTCCAGTCACTCCCTTGGTCTCGCCTCCAGTCACTCGCTTGGTCTCGCCTCCAGTCACTCCCTTGGTCTCGCCTCCAGTCACTCCCTTGGTCTCGCCTCCAGTCACTCCCTTAGTCTCGCCTCCAGTCACTCCCTTGGTCTCCTCTCCAGTCACTCCCTTGGTCTCGCCTCCAGTCACTCCCTTGGTCTCGCCTCCAGTCACTCCCTTGGTCTCCCTTCCAGTAACTCCCTTTGTCTCGCCTCCAGTCACTCCCTTGGTCTCGCCTCCAGTCACTCCCTTGGTCTCGCCACCAGTCACTCCCTTGTTCTCGCCTCCAGTCACTCCCTTGGTCTCCCTTCCAGTCACTCCCTTGGTCTCGCCTCCAGTCACTCCCTTGGTCTCGCCTCCAGTCACTCCCTTGGTCTCGCCTCCAGTCACTCCCTTGGCCTCGGCACCAGTCACTCACTTGGTGTCGCCTCCAGTCACCCTCTTGACCTCGCCTTCGGTCACTCCCTTGGTCTCGCCTCCCGTCACTCCCTTGGTCTCGCCTCCAGTCACTCCCTTGGTCTCGCCTCCGGTCACTCCCTTGGTCTCGCCTCCGGCCACTCCCTTGGTCTCCCGCCAGTCACTCCCTTGGTCTCGCCTACAGTCACTCCCTTGATCTCGCCTCCAGTCACTCCCTTGGTCTCGCCTCCAGTCACTCCCTTGGTCTCGCCTCCAGTCACTCCCTTGGTCTCGCCTCCAGTCACTCCCTTGGTCTCGCCTCCAGTCACTCCCTTGGTCTCGCCTCCAGTCACTCCCTTGGTCTCGCCTCCAGTCACTCCCTTGGTCTCCCTTCCAGTAACTCCCTTGGTCTCGCCTCCAGTCACTCCCTTGGTCTCGCCTCCAGTCACGCCCTTGGTCTCGCCACCAGTCACTCCCTTGTTCTCGCCTCCAGTCACTCCCTTGGTCTCCCTTCCAGTCACTCCCTTGGTCTCGCCTCCAGTCACTCCCTTGGTCTCGCCTCCAGTCACTCCCTTGGTCTCCCGCCAGTCACTCCCTTGGTCTCGTTTCCAGTCACTCCCTTGGTCTCGCCTCCAGTCACTCCCTTGGTCTCGCCTCCAGTCACTCCCTTGGTCTACCGCCAGTCACTCCCTTGGTCTTGCCTCCAGTCACTCCCTTGGTCTAGCCTCCAGTCACTCCTTTGGTCTCGCCTCCAGTCACTCCCTTGGTCTCGCCTCCAGTCACTCCCGATGTCTCGCCTCCAGTCACTCCCTTGGTCTCGCCTCCAGCCACTCCCTTGGTCTCGCCTCCAGCCACTCCCTTGGTGTCGCCACCAGTCACTCCCATGGTCTCGCCTCAAACCACTCCCTTGGTCTCGCCACCAGTCACTCCCTTGGTCTCGCCTCCAGTCACTCCCTTGGTCTCGCCTCCAGTCACTCCCTTGGTCTCGCCTCCAGTCACTCCCTTTGTCTCGCCTCCAGTCACTCCCTTGGTCTCGCCTCCAGTCACTCCCTTCGCCTCGCCACCAGTCACTCCCTTGGTCTCGCCTCCAGTCACTCCCTTGGTCTCGCCTCCAGTCACTCCCTTGCTCTCGCCTCCAGTCACTCCCTTGGTCTCGCCTCTAGTCACTCCCTTGGTCTCGTTTCCAGTCACTCCCTTGGTCTCGCCTCCAGTCACTCCCTTGGTCTCGCCTCCAGTGACTCCCTTGGTCTCCCGCCAGTCACTCCTTTGGTCTCGCCTCCAGTCACTCCCTTGATCTAGCCTCCAGTCACTCCCTTGGTCTCGCCTCTAGTCACTCCCTTGGTCTCGTTTCCAGTCACTCCCTTGGTCTCGCCTCCAGTCACTCCCTTGGTCTCGCCTCCAGTGACTCCCTTGGTCTCCCGCCAGTCACTCCCTTGGTCTTGCCTCCGGTCACTCCCTTGGTCTAGCCTCCAGTCACTCCTTTGGTCTCGCCTCCAGTCACTCCCTTGGTCTCGCCTCCAGTCACTCCCTATGTCTCGCCTCCAGTCACTCCCTTGGTCTCGCCTACAGCCACTCCCTTGGTCTCGCCTCCAGTCACTCCCTTGGTCTCGCCTCCAGTCACTCCCTTGGTCTCGCCTCCAGTCACTCCCTTGGTCTCGCCTCCAGTCACTCCCTTGGTCTCGCCTCCAGTCACTCCCTTAGTCTCGCCTCCAGTCACTCCCTTGGTCTCGCCTCCAGTCACTCCCTTGGTCTCGCCTCCAGTCACTCCCTTGGTCTCGCCTCCAGTCACTCCCTTGCTCTCGCCTCCAGTCACTCCCTTGGTCTCGCCTCCATTCACTCCCATGGTCTTGCCTCCATTCACTCCCTTGGTCTTGCCTCCAGTTACTCCCTTGGTCTCGCCTCCAGTCACTCCTTTGGTCTCGCCTCCAGTCACTCCCTTGGTCTCGCCTCCAGTCACTCCCTTGGTCTCGCCTCCAGTCACTCCCTTGGTCTCGCCTCCAGTCACTCGCTTGGTCTCGCCTCCAGTCACTCCCTTGGTCTCGCCTCCAGTCACTCCCTTGGTCTCGCCTCCAGTCACTCCCTTAGTCTCGCCTCCAGTCACTCCCTTGGTCTCGCCTCCAGTCACTCCCTTGGTCTCGCCTCCAGTCACTCCCTTGGTCTTGCCTCCAGTCACTCCCTTGGTCTCGCCTCCAGTCACTCCCTTGGTCTCGCCTCCAGTCACTCCCTTGGTCTCGCCTCCAGTCACTCCCTTGGTCTCGCCTCCAGTCACTCCCTTGGTCTCGCCTCCAGTCACTCCCTTGGTCTCGCCTCCAGTCACTCCCTTGGCCTCGCCACCAGTCACTCCCTTGGTCTCGCCTCCAGTCACTCCCTTGGTCTCCCTTCCAGTCACTCCCTTGGTCTCGCCTCCAGTCACTCCCTTGGTCTCGCCTCCAGTCACTCCCTTGGTCTCCCGCCAGTCACTCCCTTGGTCTCGTTTCCAGTCACTCCCTTGGTCTCGCCTCCAGTCACTCCCTTGGTCTCCCGCCAGTCACTCCCTTGGTCTCGCCTCCAGTCACTCCCTTGGTCTCGCCTCCAGTCACTCCTTTGGTCTCGCCTCCAGTCACTCCCTTGGTCTCGCCTCCAGTCACTCCCTTGGTCTCGCCTCCAGCCACTCCCTTGGTCTCGCCTCCAGCCACTCCCTTGGTGTCGCCACCAGTCACTCCCTTGGTCTCGCCTCAAACCACTCCCTTGGTCTCGCCACCAGTCACTCCCTTGGTCTCGCCTCCAGTCACTCCCTTGGTCTCGCCTCCAGTCACTCCCTTGGTCTCGCCTCCAGTCACTCACTTGGCCTCGCCACCAGTCACTCCCTTGGTCTCGCCTCCAGTCACTCCCTTGGGCTCGCCTCCAGTCATTCCCTTGTTCTCGCCTCCATTCACTCCCTTGGTCTCACCTCCAGTCACTCTCTTGGCCTCGCCTCCAGTCACTCCCTTGGTCTCCCGCCAAGTCACTCCCTTGGTCTCGCCTCCAGTCACTCCATTGGTCTCGCCTCAAACCACTCCCTTGGTCTCGCCACCAGTCACTTCCTTGGTCTCGCCTCCAGTCACTCCCTTGGTCTCGCCTCCAGTCACTCCCTTGGTCTCCCCTCCAGTCACTCCCTTGGTCTCGCCTCCAGTCACTCCCTCAGTCTCCCGCCAGTCACTCCCTTGGTCTCGCCTCCAGTCACTCCCTTGGTCTCGAATCCAGTCACTCCCTTGGTCTCGCCTCCAGTCACACCCTTGGTCTCCCTCCAGTCACTCCCTTGGTCTCGCCTCCAGTCACACCCTTGGTCTCGCCTCCAGTCACTCCCTTGGCCTCGCCACCAGTCACTCCCTTGGTCTCGCCTCCAGTCACTCCCTTGATCTCGCCTCCAGTCACTCCCTTGGTCTCGCCTCCAGTCACTCCCTTGGTCTCGCCTCCAGTCACTCCCTTGGTCTCGCCTCCAGTCACTCCCTTGGTCTCGCCAGCAGTCACTCCCTTGGTCTCGCCTCCAGTCACTCCCTTGGTCTCGCCTCCAGTCACTCCCTTGGTTTCGCCTCCAGTCACTCCCTTGGTCTCGCCTCCAGTCACTCCCTTGGCCTCGCCACCAGTCACTCCCTTGGTCTCGCCTCCAGTCACTCCCTTAATCTCGCCTCCAGTCACTCCCTTGCTGTTGCCTCCAGTCACTCCCTTGGTCTCGCCTCCATTCACTCCCTTGGTCTCGGCTCCAGTCACTCCCTTGGTCTCGCCTCCAGTCACTCCCTTGGTCTCGCCTCCAGTCACTCCCTTGGTCTCGCCTCCAGTCACTCCCTTGATCTTGCCTCCAGTCAGTCCCTTGGTCTCGCCTCCAGTCACTCCCTTGGCCTCGCCACCAGTCACTCACTTGGTGTCGCCTCCAGTCACTCCCTTGACCTCACCTCCGGTCACTCCCTTGGTCTCGGCTCCCGTCACTCCCTTGGTCTCGCCTCCAGTCATTCCCTTGGTCTCGCCTCCAGTCACTCCCATGGTCTCGCCTCCAGTCACTCCCTTGGTCTCGCCTCCAGTCACTCCCTTGGTCTCGCCTCCAGTCACTCCCTTGGTCTCCCTTCCAGTAACTCCCTTGGTCTCGCCTCCAGTCACTCCCTTGGTCTCGCCTCCAGTCACTCCCTTGGTCTCGCCACCAGTCACTCCCTTGGTCTCGCCTCCAGTCACTCCCTTGGTCTCCCTTCCAGTCATTCCCTTGGTCTCGCCTCCAGTCACTCCCTTGGTCTCCCTTCCAGTCACTCCCTTGGTCTCGCCTCCAGTCACCCCCTTGGTCTCGCCTCCAGTCACTCCATGGTCTCCCGCCAGTCACTCCCTTGGTCTCGCCTCCAGTCACTCCCTTGGTCTCGCCTCTAGTCACTCCTTTGGTCTCGCCTCCAGTCACTCCCTTGGTCTCGCCTCCAGTCACTCCCTATGTCTCGCCTCCAGTCACTCCCTTGGTCTCCCGCCAGTCACTCCCTTGGTCTCGCCTCCAGTCACTCCCTTGGTCTCGCCTCCAGTCACTCCCTTGGTCTCGCCTCCAGTCACTCCCTTGCTCTCGCCTCCAGTCACTCCCTTGGTCTCGCCTCCATTCACTCCCTTGGTCTTGCCTCCAGTTACTCCCTTGGTCTCGCCTCCAGTCACTCCTTTGGTCTCGCCTCCAGTCACTCCCTTGATCTCGCCTCCAGTCACTCCCTTGGTCTCGCCTCTAGTCACTCCCTTGGTCTCGCCTCCAGCCACTCCCTTGGTCTCGCCTCCAGTCACTCCCTTGGTCTCGCCTCCAGTCACTCGCTTGGTCTCGCCTCCAGTCACTCCCTTGGTCTCGCCTCCAGTCACTCCCTTGGTCTCGCCTCCAGTCACTCCCTTGGTCTCGCCTCCAGTCACTCCCTTGGTCTCGCCTCCAGTCACTCCCTTGGTCTCGCCTCCAGTCACTCCCTTGGTCTCCCTTCCAGTAACTCCCTTGGTCTCGCCTCCAGTCACTCCCTTGGTCTCGCCTCCAGTCACTCCCTTGGTCTCGCCACCAGTCACTCCCTTTTTCTCGCCTCCAGTCACTCCCTTGGTCTCCCTTCCAGTCACTCCCTTGGTCTCGCCTCCAGTCACTCCCTTGGTCTCGCCTCCAGTCACTCCCTTGGTCTCGCCTCCAGTCACTCCCTTGGTCTCCCGCCAGTCACTCCCTTGGTCTCGTTTACAGTCACTCCCTTGGTCTCGCCTCCAGTCACTCCCTTGGTCTCGCCTCCAGTCACTCCCTTGGTCTAGCCTCCAGTCACTCCCTTGGTCTCGCCTCCAGTCACTCGCTTGGTCTCGCCTCCAGTCACTCCCTTGGTCTCGCCTCCAGTCACTCCCTTGGTCTCCCTTCCAGTCACTCCCTTGGTCTCGCCTGCAGTCACTTACTTGATTTCGCCTCCAGTATTTCCCTTGGTCTCGCCACCAGTCACTCCCTTGGTCTCGCCTCCAGTCACTCCCTTGGTCTCGCCTCCATTCACTCCCTTGGTCTCGCCACCAGTCACTCCCTTGGTCTTGCCTCCAGTCACTCCCTTTGTCTCGCCTCCAGTCACTCCCTTGGTCTCGCCTCCAGTCACTCCCTTGGTCTCGCCTCCAGTCACTCCCTTGGTCTCGCCTCCAGTCACTCTCTTGGTCTCGCCTCCAGTCACTCCTTTGGTCTCGCCTCCAGTCACTCCCTTGATCTCGCCTCCAGTCACTCCCTTGGTCTCGCCTCTAGTCACTCCCTTGGTCTCGCCTCCAGCCACTCCCTTGGTCTCGCCTCCAGTCACTCCCTTGGTCTCGCCTCCAGTCACTCCCTTGGTCTCGCCTCCAGTCACTCCCTTGGTCTCGCCTCCATTCACTCCCTTGGTCTTGCCTCCAGTTACTCCCTTGGTCTCGCCTCCAGTCACTCCTTTGGTCTCGCCTCCAGTCACTCCCTTGGTCTCGCCTCCAGTCACTCCCTTCGTCTCGCCTCCAGTCACTCCCTTGGTCTCGCCACCAGTCACTCCCTTGGTCTCGCCTCCAGTCACTGCCTTGGTCTCGCCTCCAGTCACTCCCTTGGTCTCCCGTCAGTCACTCCCTTGGTCTCGCCTCCAGTCACTCCCATGGTCTCGCCTCCAGTCACTCCCTTGGTCTCGCCTCCAGTCACTCCCTTGGTCTCGCCTCCAGTCACTCCCTTGGTCTCGCCTCCAGACATTCCCTTGGTCTCGCCACCAGTCACTCCCTTTTTCTCGCCTACAGTCACTCCCATGGTCTCGCCTCCAGTCACTCCCTCGGTCTCGCCTCCATTCACTCCCTTGGTCTCGCCTCCAGTCACTCCCTTGGTCTCGCCTCCAGTCACTCCCTTGGTCTCGCCTCCAGTCACTCCCTTGGTCTCCCCTCCAGTCACTCCCTTGGTCTCGCCTCCAGTCACTCCCTTGGTCTCGCCTACAGTCACTCCCTTGGTCTCGCCACCAGTCACTCCGTTGGTCTCACCTCCAGTCACTCCCTTAGTCTCGCCTCCAGTCACTCCCTTGTTCTCGCCTCCGGTCACTCCCTTGGTCTCGCCTCCGGTCACTCCCTTGGTCTCCCGCCAGTCACTCCCTTGGTCTCGCCACCAGTCACTCCCTTGGTCTCGCCTCCAGTCACTCCCTCGGTCTCGCCTCCAGTCACTCCCTTGGTCTCGCCTCCAGTCACTCCCTTGGTCTCCCCTCCAGTCACTCCCTTGGTCCCGCCTCCAGTCACTCCCTTCGTCTCGGCTCCAGTCACTCCTTTGGTCTCGCCTCCAGTCACTCCCTTGGTCTCGCCTCCAGTCACTCACTTGGTCTCGCCTCCAGTCACTCCCTTGTTCTCGCCTCCAGTCACTCCCTTGGTCTCGCCTCCAGTCACTCCCTTCGTCTCGCCTCCAGTCACTCCCTTCGTCTCGCCTCCAGTCATTCCCTTGGTCTCGCCACCAGTCACTCCCTTGGTCTCGCCTCCAGTCACTCCCTTGGTCTCGCCTCCAGTCACTCGCTTGGTCTCCCGTCAGTCACTCCCTTGGTCTCGCCTCCAGTCACTCCCATGGTCTCGCCTCCAGTCACTCCCTTGGTCTCGCCTCCAGTCACTCCCTTGGTCTCAGCACCAGTCACTCCCTTGGTCTCGCCACCAGTCACTCCCTTGGTCTCGCCTCCAGTCACTCCCTGGGTCTCGCCTCCAGTCACTACCTCGGTCTCGCCTCCAGTCACTTCCTTGGTCTCGCCTCCAGTCACTCCCTTGGTCTTGCCTCCAGTCACTCCCTTGGCTTCGCCTCCGGTCACTCCCTTGGTCTCGCCTCCGGTCGCTCCCTTGGTCTCGCCTCCAGTCACTCCCTTGGTCTCGCGTCCAGTCACTCCCTTGGTCTCGCCTCCAGTCACTCCCTTGGTCTCCCCTCCAGTCACTCCCTTGGTCTTGCCACCAGTCACTCCCTTGTTCTCGCCTCCAGTCACTCCCTTGGTCTCGCCTCCAGTCACTCCCTTGGTCTCGCCTCCAGTCAGTCCCGTGGTCTCGCTTCGAGTCACTCCCTTGGTCTCCCCTCCAGTCACTCCCTTGGTCCCGCCTCCAGTCACTCCCTTCGACTCGCCTCCAGTCACTCCCTTGGTCTCGCCTCCAGTCACTCCCTTGGTCTCGCCTCCAGTCACTCCCTTGGTCTCGCCTACAGTCACTCCCTTGGTCTCCCCTCCAGTCACTCCCTTGGTCTCGCCACCAGTCACTTCCTTGTACTCCCCTCCAGTCACTCCCTTGGTCTCGCCTCCAGTCACTCCCTTGGTCTCGCCTCCAGTCACTCCCTTGGTCTCGCCTCCAGTCACTCCCTTGTTCTCGACTCCAGTCACTCACTTGGTCTCGCCTCCAGTCACTCCCTTGGTCTCGCCTCCAGTCACTCCCTTGGTCTCGCCTATAGTCACTCCCTTGGTCTCGCCTCCAGTCACTCCCTTGGTCTCCCCTCCAGTCACTCGCTTGTTCTCCCCTCCAGTCAACCCTTGATCCCGCCTCCAGTCACTCCCTTGGTCTCGCCTCCAGTCACCCCCTTGATCTCGCCTCCAGTCACTCCCTTGGTCTCCCCTCCAGTCAGTCCCTTGGTCTCGCATCCAGTCACTCCCTTGGTCTCGCCTCCAGACACTCCCTTGGTCTCGCCTCCAGTCACTCCCTTGGTCTCCCGTCAGTCACTCCCTTGGTCTCGCCTCCAGTCACTCCCTTGGTCCCGCCACCAGTCACTCCTTTGGTCTCGCCTCCAGTCACTCCCTTGGTCTCGCCTCCAGTCACTCCCTTGGTCTCGCCTCCAGTCACTCCCTTGGTCTCGCCTCCAGTCACTCCCTTGGTCTCCCGTCAGTCACTCCCTTGGTGTCGCCTCCAGTCACTCCCTTGGTCTCGCCACCAGTCACTCCCTTGGTCTCGCCTCCAGTCACTCCCTTGGTCTCCGCCAGTCACTCCCTTTGTCTCGCTTCCAGGCACTCCCTTGGTATCGCCTCCTGTCACTCCCTTGGTCTCGCCTCCAGTCACTCCCTTGGTCTCGCCTCCAGTCACTCCCTTGGTCTCCCCTCCAGTCACTCCCTTGGTCTCGCCTCCAGTCACTCCCTTGGTCTCCCCTCCAGTCACTCCCTTGGTCTCGCCTCCAGTCACTCCCTTGGTCTCGCCTCCAGTCACTCCCTTCGTCTCGCCTCGAGTCACTCCCTTGGTTTCCCCTCCAGTCACTCCCTTGGTCCCGCCTCCAGTCACTCCCTTGGTATCGCCTTCAGTCACTCCCTTGGTCTCGCCTCCAGTCACTTCCTTGGTCTCCCTCCAGTCACTCCCTCGGTCTCGCCTCGAGTCACTCCCTTGGTCTCCCCTCCAGTCACTCCCTTGGTCCCGCCTCCAGTCGCTCCCTTCGTCTCGCCTCCAGTCACTCCCTTGGTCTCGCCTCCAGTCACTCCCTTGGTCTCGCCTCCAGTCACTCACTTGGTCTCGCCTCCAGTCACTCCCTTGGTCTCGCCTCCAGTCACTCCCTTGGTCTCCCCTCCAGTCACTCCCTTGGTCTCGCCTCCAGTCACTCTCTTGGTCTCGCCTCCAGTCACTCCCTTGGTGTCGCCTCCAGTCACTCCCTTGGTCTCGCCTCCAGTCACTCCCTTCGTCTCGCCACCAGTCATTCCCTTGGTCTCGCCACCAGTCACACCCTTGGTCTCGCCTCCAGTCACTCCCTTGGTCTCGCCTCCAGTCACTCCCTTGGTCTCCCGTCAGTCACTCCCTTGGTCTCGCCTCCAGTCACTCCCTTGGTCTCGCCTCCAGTCACTCCCTTGGTCTCGCCACCAGTCACTACCTTGGTCTCCCCACCAGTCACTCCCTTGGACTCGCCTCCAGTCACTCCCTGGGTCTCGCCTCCAGTCACTACCTCGGTCTCGCCTCCAGTCACTCCCTTGGTCTCGCCTCCAGTCACTCCCTTGGTCTTGCCTCCAGTCACTCCCTTGGTCTCGCCTCCGGTCACTCCCTTGGTCTCGCCTCCGGTCGCTCCCTTGGTCTCGCCTCCAGTCACTCCCTTGGTCTCGCGTCCAGTCACTCCCTTGATCTCGCCTCCAGTCACTCCCTTGGTCTCGCCTCCAGTCACTCCCTTGGTCTCCCCTCCAGTCACTCCCTTGGTCTTGCCACCAGTCACTCCCTTGGTCTCGCCTCCAGTCACTCCCTTCGTCTCGCCTCCAGTCACTCCCTTGGTCTCGCCTCCAGTCAGTCCCTTGGTCTCGCCTCGAGTCACTCCCTTGGTCTCCCCTCCAGTCACTCCCTTGGTCCCGCCTCCAGTCACTCCCTTCGACTCGCCTCCAGTCACTCCCTTGGTCTCGCCTCCAGTCACTCCCTTGGTCTCGCCTCCAGTCACTCCCTTGGTCTCGCCTACAGTCACTCCCTTGGTCTCCCCTCCAGTCACTCCCTTGCTCCCGCCACCAGTCACTCCCTTGGTCTCGCCTCCAGTCACTCCCTTGGTCTCGCCTCCAGTCACTCCCTTGTTCTCGACTCCAGTCACTCCCTTGGTCTCGCCTCCAGTCACTACCTTGGTCTCGCCTCCAGTCACTCCCTTGGTCTCGCCTCCAGTCACTCCCTTGGTCTCGCCTCCAGTCACTCCCTTGGTCTCCCCTCCAGACATTCCCTTGGTCTCGCCACCAGTCACTCCCTTTTTCTCGCCTACAGTCACTCCCATGGTCTCGCCTCCAGTCACTCCCTCGGTCTCGCCTCCATTCACTCCCTTGGTCTCGCCTCCAGTCACTCCCTTGGTCTCGCCTCCAGTCACTCCCTTGGTCTCCCCTCCAGTCACTCCCTTGGTTCGCCTCCAGTCACTCCCTTGGTCTCCCGTCAGTCACTCCCTTGGTCTCGCCTCCAGTCACTCCCTTGGTCTCGCCACCAATTACTCCCTTGGTCTCGCCTCCAGTCAGTCCCTGGGTCTCCCCTCCAGTCACTCCCTTGGTCTCCCCTGCAGTCACTACCTTGGTCTCCCCTCCAGTCACTCCCTTGGTCTCGCCTCCAGTCACTCCCTTGGTCTCCCCTCCAGTCACTCCCTTTGTGTCGCCTCCGGTCACTCCCTTGGTCTCGCGTCCAGTCACTCCCTTGGTCTCGCCTCCAGTCACTCCCTAGGTCTCGCCTCCAGTCACTCCCTTGGTCTCCCCTCCAGTCACTCCCTTGGTCTGGCCACCAGTCACTCCCTTGGTCTCGCCTCCAGTCACTCCCTTGGTCTCGCCTCCAGTCACTCCCTTGGTCTCCCCTCCAGTCACTTCTTTGGTCTCCCCTCCAGTCACTCCCTTGGTCTCGCCTCCAGTCACTTCTTTGGTCTCCCCTCCAGTCACTCCCTTGGTCTCGCCACCAGTCAATCCCTTGGTCTCGCCTCCAGTCACTCCCTTGGTCTCGCCTCCAGTCACTCCCTTGGTCTCGCCTCCAGTCACTCCCTTGGTCTCGCCTCCAGTCACTCTCTTGGTCCCGCCACCAGTCACTCCCTTGGTATCGCCTCCAGTCACTCCCTTGGTCTCGCCTGCAGTCACTCCCTTGGTCTCGCCTCCAGTCACTCCCTTGTTCTCGACTCCAGTCACTCCCTTGGTCTCGCCTCCAGTCACTCCCTTGGTATCGCCTCCAGTCACTCCCTTGGTCTCGCCTCCAGTCACTCCCTTGGTCTCGCCTCCAGTCACTCCCTTGGTCTCCCCTCCAGTCACTCCCTTGGTCTCGCCTCCAGTCACTCCCTTGGTCTCGCCTCCAGTCACTCCCATGGTCTCGCCTCCCTTTCACTCCCTCGGTCTCGCCTCCATTCACTCCCTTGGTCTCGCCTCCAGTCACTCCCTTGGTCTCGCCTCCAGTCACCCCCTTGGTCTCGCCTACAGTCACTCCCTTGGTCTCGCCTCCAGTCACTCCCTTGGTCTGACCTCCAGTCACTCCCTTGGTCTCGCCTCCAGTCACTCCCTTGTTCTCGCCTCCGGTCACTCCCTTGGTCTCGCCTCCGGTCACTCCCTTGGTCTCCCGCCAGTCACTCCCTTGGTCTCGCCTCCAGTCAACCCTTGATCCCGCCTCCAGTCACTCCCTTGGTCTCGCCTCCAGTCACTCCCTCGGTCTCGCCTCCAGTCACTCCCTTGGTCTCGCCTCCAGTCACTCCCTTGGTCTCGCCTCCAGTCACTCCCTTGGTCTCGCCTCCAGTCACTCCCTTGGTCTCGCCTCCGGTCACTCCCTTGGTCTCGCCTCCAGTGACTCCCTTGGTCTCGCCTCCATTCACTCCCTTGGTCTCGCCTCCAGTCACTCCCTTCGTCTCGCCTCCAGTCACTCCCTTGGTCTCGCCTCCAGTCACTCCCTTGATCTCGCCTCCAGTCACTCCCTTGGTCTCGCCTCCAGTCACTCCCTTGGTCTCGCCTCCAGTCACTCCCTTGGTCTCGCCTCCAGTCACTCCCTTGGTCTCGCCTCCAGTCACTCCCTTGGTCTCCCCTCAAGTCACTCCCTTGGTCTCGCCTCCAGTCACTCCCTTGGTCTCCCCTCCAGTCACTCCCTTGGTCGCGCCTCCAGTCACTCCCTTGGTCTCGCCTCGAGTCACTCCCTTGGTCTCCCCTCCAGTCACTCCCTTGGTCTCGCCTGCAGTCACTCCCTTGGTCTCGCCTCCAGTCAGTCCCTTGGTCTCCCCTCCAGTCACTCCCTTGGTCTCGCCTCCAGTCACTCCCTTGGTCTCCCCTCCAGTCACTCCCTTGGTCTCGCCTCCAGTCACTCCGTTGGTCTCCCCTCCAGTCACTCCCTTGGTCTCGCCTCCAGTCACTCCCTTGGTCTCGCCTCCAGTCACTACCTTGGTCTCGCCTCGAGTCACTCCCTTGGTCTCCCTTCCAGTCACTTCCTTGGTCCCGCCTCCAGTCACTCGCTTCGTCTCGCCTCCAGTCACTCCCTTGGTCTCGCCTCCAGTCACTTCCTTGGTCTCCCCTCCAGTCACTCCCTTGGTCTCGCCTCCAGTCACTCCCTTGGTCTCGCCTGCAGTCACTCCCTTGGTCTCGCCTCCAGTCAGTCCCTTGGTCTCCCCTCCAGTCACTCCCTTGGTCTCGCCTCCAGTCACTCCCTTGGTCTCCCGTGAGTCACTCCCTTGGTCTCGCCTCCAGTCACTCCCTTGGTCTCGCCACCAGTCACTCCCTTGGTCTCGCCTCCAGTCACTCCCTTGGTCTTGCATGCAGTCACTCCCTTGGTCTCGCCTCCAGTCACTCCCTTGGTCTCCACTCCAGTCGCTCCCTTGGTCTCGCCTCCAGTCACTCCCTTGGTCTCGCCTCCAGTAACTCCCTTGGTCTCGCCTCCAGTCACTCCCTTGTTCTCGCCTCCAGTCACTCCCTTGGTCTCCGTCCAGTCACTCCCTTGGTCTAGGCTCCAGTCACTCCCTTGGTCTCCCCACCAGTCACTCCCTTGGTCTCGCCTCCAGTCACTCCCATGGTCTCCCCTCATGTCACTCCCTTGGTCTCGCCTCCAGTCACTCCCTTGGTCTCCCGCCAGTCAGTCCCTTTGTCTCGCCTCCAGTCACTCCCTTGGTCTCGCCTCCATTCACTCCCTTGGTCTCGCCTCCAGTCACTCCCTTGGTCTCGCCTCCAGTCACTCCCTTGGTCCCGCCTCCAGTCACTCCCGTGGTCTCGCCTCCAGTCACTCCCTTGGTCTCGCCACCAGTCACACCCTTGGTCTCGCCACCAGTCACTTTCTTGGTCTCCCCTCCATTCACTCCCTTGGTCTCGCCTCCAGTCACTCCCTTGGTCTCGCCTCCAGTCACTCCCTTGGTCTCGCCTCCAGTCACTCCCTTGGTCTCGCCTTCAGTCATTCCCCTGGTCTCGCCACCAGTCACTCCCTTGGTCTCGCCTCCAGGAACTCCCTTGGGATCGCCTCCAGTCACTCCCTTGGTCTCGCCACCAGTCACTCCCTTGGTCTCGTCTCCAGTCACTCCCTTGGTCACGACTCCAGTCACTCCCTTGGTCTCGCGCCAGTCACTCCCTTGGTCTCGCCTCCAGCCACTCCCTTGGTCTCGCCTCCAACCACTCCATTGGTCTCGCCACCAGTCACTCCCTTGGTCTCGCCACCAGTCACTTTCTTGGTCTCCCCTCCATTCACTCCCTTGGTCTCGCCTCCAGTCACTCCCTTGGTCTCGCCTCCAGTCACTCCCTTGGTCTCGCCTCCAGTCACTCCCTTGGTCTCGCCTTCAGTCATTCCCCTGGTCTCGCCACCAGTCACTCCCTTGGTCTCGCCTCCAGGCACTCCCTTGGGATCGCCTCCAGTCACTCCCTAGTCTCGCCTCCAGTCACTCCCTTGGTCTCGCCTCCAGTCACTCCCTTGGTCTCACCTCCAGTCACTCCCTTGGTCTCGCCTCCAGTCACTCCCTTGGTCTTGCATGCAGTCACTCCCTTGGTCTCGCCTCCAATCACTCCCTTGGTCTCCCCTCCAGTCACTCCCTTGGTCTCGCCTCCAGTCACTCCCTTGTTCTCGCCTCCAGTCACTCCCTTGGTCTCCCACCAGTCACTCCCTTGGTCTCGCCTCCAGTCACTCCCTTGGTCTCGCCTCCAGTCACTCTCTTGGTCTCCACTCCAGTCGCTCCCTTGGTCTCGCCTCCAGTCACTCCCTTGGTCTCGCCTCAAGTCACTCCCTTGGTCTCGCCTCCAGTCACTCCCTTGGTCTCCCGCCAGTCACTCCCTTGGTCTCGCCTCCAGTCACTCCATTGGTCTCGCCTCCAGTCACTCCCTTGGTCTCGCCTCCAGTCACTCCCTTGGTCTCGCCTCCAGTCACTCCCTTGGTCTCCGTCCAGTCACTCCCTTGGTCTCGGCTCCAGTCACTCCCTTGGTCTCCCCACCAGTCACTCCCTTGGTCTCGCCTCCAGTCACTCCCATGGTCTCCCCTCATGTCAGTCCCTTGGTCTCGCTTCCAGTCACTCCCTTGGTCTCCCGCCAGTCAGTCCCTTGGTCTCGCCTCCAGTCACTCCCTTGGTCTCGCCTCCATTCACTCCCTTGGTCTCGCCTCCAGTCACTCCCTTGGTCTCGCCTCCAGTCACTCCCTTGGTCTCGCCTCCATTTACTCCCGTGGTCTCGCCTCCAGTCACTCCCTTGGTCTCGCCACCAGTCACTCCCTTGGTCTCGCCTCCGGTCACTCCCTTGGTCTCCACTCCAGTCACTCCCTTGGTCTCGCCTCCAGTCACTCCCTTGGTCTCCCCTGCCGTCACTCCCTTGGTCTCGCGTCCAGTCACTCCCTTGGTCTCCCGCCAGTCAGTCCCTTGGTCTCCCGCCAGTCACTCCCTTGGTCTCGCCTCCAGTCACTCCCTTGGTCTCGCCTCCAGTCACTCCCTTGTTCTCGCCACCAGTTACTCCCTTGGTCTCGCCTCCAGTCACTCCCTTGGCCTCCCGCCAGTCACTCTCTTTGTCTCGCCTCCAGGCACTCCCTTGGTCTCGCCTCCAGTCACTCCCTTGGTCTCGCCACCAGTCACTCCCTTGGTCTCGCCACCAGTCACTCCCTTGGTCTCGCCTCCAGTCACTCCCTTCGGCTCGCCTCCAGTCATTCCCTTGGTCTCGCCACCAGTCACTCCCTTGGTCTCGCCTCCAGTCACTACCTTGGTCTCGCCTCCAGTCACTCCCTTGGTCTCCCGTCAGTCACTCCCTTGGTCTCGCCTCCAGTCACTCCCTTGGTCTCGCCTCCAGTCACTCCCTTGGTCTCGCCTCCAGTCACTCCCTTGGTCTCGCCACCAGTCACTACCTTGGTCTCGCCACCAGTCACTCCCTTGGTCTCGCCTCCAGTCACTCCCTGGGTCTCGCCTCCAGTCACTACCTCGGTCTCGCCTCCAGTCACTCCCTTGGTCTCGCCTCCAGTCACTCCCTTGGTCTTGCCTCCAGTCACTCCCTTGGTCTCGCCTCCAGTCACTCCCTTGGTCTCGCCTCCAGTCACTCCCTTGGTCTCCCCTCCAGTCACTCCCTTGGTCTCGCCTCCAGTCACTCCCTTGGTCTCGCCTCCAGTCACTCGCTTGGTGTCGCCTCCAGTCACTCCCTTGGTCTCGCCTCCAGTCACTCCCTTCGTCTCGCCTCCAGTCATTCCCTTGGTCTCGCCACCAGTCACTCCCTTGGTCTCGCCTCCAGTCACTCCCTTGGTCTCGCCTCCAGTCACTCCCTTGGTCTCCCGTCAGTCACTCCGTTGGTGTCGCCTCCAGTCACTCCCTTGGTCTCGCCTCCAGTCACTCCCTTGGTCTCGCCTCCAGTCACTCCCTTGGTCTCCCCTCCAGTCGCTCCCTTGGTCTCGCCACCAGTCACTACCTTGGTCTCGACACCAGTCACTCTCTTGGTCTCGCCTCCAGTCACTCCCTGGGTCTCGCCTCCAGTCACTACCTCGGTCTCGCCTCCAGTCACTCCCTTGGTCTCGCCTCCAGTCTCTCCCTTGGTCTCCCCTCCAGTCACTCCCTTGGTCCCGCCACCAGTCACTCCCTTGGTCTCGCCTCCAGTCACTCCCTTGGTCTCGCCTCCAGTCACTCCCTTGTTCTCGACTCCAGTCACTCCCTTGGTCTCGCCTCCAGTCACTCCCTTGGTCTCGCCTCCAGTCACTCCCTTGGTCTCGCCTCCAGTCACTCCCTTGGTCTCGCCTCCAGTCACTCCCTTGGTCTCCCCTCCAGACATTCCCCTGGTCTCGCCACCAGTCACTCCCTTTTTCTCGCCTACAGTCACTCCCATGGTCTCGCCTCCAGTCACTCCCTCGGTCTCGCCTCCATTCACTCCCTTGGTCTCGCCTCCAGTCACTCCCTTGGTCTCGCCTCCAGTCACTCCCTTGGTCTCCCCTCCAGTCACTCCCTTGGTTCGCCTCCAGTCACTCCCTTGGTCTCCCGTCAGTCACTCCCTTGGTCTCGCCTCCAGTCACTCCCTTGGTCTCGCCACCAATTACTCCCTTGGTCTCGCCTCCAGTCAGTCCCTGGGTCTCCCCTCCAGTCACTCCCTTGGTCTCCCCTGCAGTCACTACCTTGGTCTCCCCTCCAGTCACTCCCTTGGTCTCGCCTCCAGTCACTCCCTTGGTCTCCCCTCCAGTCACTCCCTTTGTGTCGCCTCCGGTCACTCCCTTGGTCTCGCGTCCAGTCACTCCCTTGGTCTCGCCTCCAGTCACTCCCTAGGTCTCGCCTCCAGTCACTCCCTTGGTCTCCCCTCCAGTCACTCCCTTGGTCTGGCCACCAGTCACTCCCTTGGTCTCGCCTCCAGTCACTCCCTTGGTCTCGCCTCCAGTCACTCCCTTGGTCTCGCCTCCAGTCACTTCTTTGGTCTCCCCTCCAGTCACTCCCTTGGTCTCGCCTCCAGTCACTTCTTTGGTCTCCCCTCCAGTCACTCCCTTGGTCTCGCCACCAGTCAATCCCTTGGTCTCGCCTCCAGTCACTCCCTTGGTCTCGCCTCCAGTCACTCCCTTGGTCTCGCCTCCAGTCACTCCCTTGGTCTCGCCTCCAGTCACTCCCTTGGTCTCGCCTCCAGTCACTCTCTTGGTCCCGCCACCAGTCACTCCCTTGGTATCGCCTCCAGTCACTCCCTTGGTCTCGCCTGCAGTCACTCCCTTGGTCTCGCCTCCAGTCACTCCCTTGTTCTCGACTCCAGTCACTCCCTTGGTCTCGCCTCCAGTCACTCCCTTGGTATCGCCTCCAGTCACTCCCTTGGTCTCGCCTCCAGTCACTCCCTTGGTCTCGCCTCCAGTCACTCCCTTGGTCTCCCCTCCAGTCACTCCCTTGGTCTCGCCTCCAGTCACTCCCTTGGTCTCGCCTCCAGTCACTCCCATGGTCTCGCCTCCCTTTCACTCCCTCGGTCTCGCCTCCATTCACTCCCTTGGTCTCGCCTCCAGTCACTCCCTTGGTCTCGCCTCCAGTCACCCCCTTGGTCTCGCCTACAGTCACTCCCTTGGTCTCGCCTCCAGTCACTCCCTTGGTCTGACCTCCAGTCACTCCCTTGGTCTCGCCTCCAGTCACTCCCTTGTTCTCGCCTCCGGTCACTCCCTTGGTCTCGCCTCCGGTCACTCCCTTGGTCTCCCGCCAGTCACTCCCTTGGTCTCGCCTCCAGTCAACCCTTGATCCCGCCTCCAGTCACTCCCTTGGTCTCGCCTCCAGTCACTCCCTTGGTCTCGCCTCCAGTCACTCCCTTGGTCTCGCCTCCAGTCACTCCCTTGGTCTCGCCTCCAGTCACTCCCTTGGTCTCGCCTCCGGTCACTCCCTTGGTCTCGCCTCCAGTGACTCCCTTGGTCTCGCCTCCATTCACTCCCTTGGTCTCGCCTCCAGTCACTCCCTTCGTCTCGCCTCCAGTCACTCCCTTGGTCTCGCCTCCAGTCACTCCCTTGATCTCGCCTCCAGTCACTCCCTTGGTCTCGCCTCCAGTCACTCCCTTGGTCTCGCCTCCAGTCACTCCCTTGGTCTCGCCTCCAGTCACTCCCTTGGTCTCGCCTCCAGTCACTCCCTTGGTCTCCCCTCAAGTCACTCCCTTGGTCTCGCCTCCAGTCACTCCCTTGGTCTCCCCTCCAGTCACTCCCTTGGTCGCGCCTCCAGTCACTCCCTTGGTCTCGCCTCGAGTCACTCCCTTGGTCTCCCCTCCAGTCACTCCCTTGGTCTCGCCTGCAGTCACTCCCTTGGTCTCGCCTCCAGTCAGTCCCTTGGTCTCCCCTCCAGTCACTCCCTTGGTCTCGCCTCCAGTCACTCCCTTGGTCTCCCCTCCAGTCACTCCCTTGGTCTCGCCTCCAGTCACTCCGTTGGTCTCCCCTCCAGTCACTCCCTTGGTCTCGCCTCCAGTCACTCCCTTGGTCTCGCCTCCAGTCACTACCTTGGTCTCGCCTCGAGTCACTCCCTTGGTCTCCCTTCCAGTCACTTCCTTGGTCCCGCCTCCAGTCACTCGCTTCGTCTCGCCTCCAGTCACTCCCTTGGTCTCGCCTCCAGTCACTTCCTTGGTCTCCCCTCCAGTCACTCCCTTGGTCTCGCCTCCAGTCACTCCCTTGGTCTCGCCTGCAGTCACTCCCTTGGTCTCGCCTCCAGTCAGTCCCTTGGTCTCCCCTCCAGTCACTCCCTTGGTCTCGCCTCCAGTCACTCCCTTGGTCTCCCGTCAGTCACTCCCTTGGTCTCGCCTCCAGTCACTCCCTTGGTCTCGCCACCAGTCACTCCCTTGGTCTCGCCTCCAGTCACTCCCTTGGTCTTGCATGCAGTCACTCCCTTGGTCTCGCCTCCAGTCACTCCCTTGGTCTCCACTCCAGTCGCTCCCTTGGTCTCGCCTCCAGTCACTCCCTTGGTCTCGCCTCCAGTAACTCCCTTGGTCTCGCCTCCAGTCACTCCCTTGTTCTCGCCTCCAGTCACTCCCTTGGTCTCCGTCCAGTCACTCCCTTGGTCTAGGCTCCAGTCACTCCCTTGGTCTCCCCACCAGTCACTCCCTTGGTCTCGCCTCCAGTCACTCCCATGGTCTCCCCTCATGTCACTCCCTTGGTCTCGCCTCCAGTCACTCCCTTGGTCTCCCGCCAGTCAGTCCCTTTGTCTCGCCTCCAGTCACTCCCTTGGTCTCGCCTCCATTCACTCCCTTGGTCTCGCCTCCAGTCACTCCCTTGGTCTCGCCTCCAGTCACTCCCTTGGTCTCGCCTCCAGTCACTCCCGTGGTCTCGCCTCCAGTCACTCCCTTGGTCTCGCCACCAGTCACTCCCTTGGTCTCGCCACCAGTCACTTTCTTGGTCTCCCCTCCATTCACTCCCTTGGTCTCGCCTCCAGTCACTCCCTTGGTCTCGCCTCCAGTCACTCCCTTGGTCTCGCCTCCAGTCACTCCCTTGGTCTCGCCTTCAGTCATTCCCCTGGTCTCGCCACCAGTCACTCCCTTGGTCTCGCCTCCAGGAACTCCCTTGGGATCGCCTCCAGTCACTCCCTTGGTCTCGCCACCAGTCACTCCCTTGGTCTCGTCTCCAGTCACTCCCTTGGTCACGACTCCAGTCACTCCCTTGGTCTCGCGCCAGTCACTCCCTTGGTCTCGCCTCCAGCCACTCCCTTGGTCTCGCCTCCAACCACTCCATTGGTCTCGCCACCAGTCACTCCCTTGGTCTCGCCACCAGTCACTTTCTTGGTCTCCCCTCCATTCACTCCCTTGGTCTCGCCTCCAGTCACTCCCTTGGTCTCGCCTCCAGTCACTCCCTTGGTCTCGCCTCCAGTCACTCCCTTGGTCTCGCCTTCAGTCATTCCCCTGGTCTCGCCACCAGTCACTCCCTTGGTCTCGCCTCCAGGCACTCCCTTGGGATCGCCTCCAGTCACTCCCTAGTCTCGCCTCCAGTCACTCCCTTGGTCTCGCCTCCAGTCACTCCCTTGGTCTCACCTCCAGTCACTCCCTTGGTCTCGCCTCCAGTCACTCCCTTGGTCTTGCATGCAGTCACTCCCTTGGTCTCGCCTCCAATCACTCCCTTGGTCTCCCCTCCAGTCACTCCCTTGGTCTCGCCTCCAGTCACTCCCTTGTTCTCGCCTCCAGTCACACCCTTGGTCTCCCGCCAGTCACTCCCTTGGTCTCGCCTCCAGTCACTCCCTTGGTCTCGCCTCCAGTCACTCTCTTGGTCTCCACTCCAGTCGCTCCCTTGGTCTCGCCTCCAGTCACTCCCTTGGTCTCGCCTCCAGTCACTCCCTTGGTCTCGCCTCCAGTCACTCCCTTGGTCTCCCGCCAGTCACTCCCTTGGTCTCGCCTCCAGTCACTCCATTGGTCTCGCCTCCAGTCACTCCCTTGGTCTCGCCTCCAGTCACTCCCTTGGTCTCGCCTCCAGTCACTCCCTTGGTCTCCGTCCAGTCACTCCCTTGGTCTCGGCTCCAGTCACTCCCTTGGTCTCCCCACCAGTCACTCCCTTGGTCTCGCCTCCAGTCACTCCCATGGTCTCCCCTCATGTCAGTCCCTTGGTCTCGCCTCCAGTCACTCCCTTGGTCTCCCGCCAGTCAGTCCCTTGGTCTCGCCTCCAGTCACTCCCTTGGTCTCGCCTCCATTCACTCCCTTGGTCTCGCCTCCAGTCACTCCCTTGGTCTCGCCTCCAGTCACTCCCTTGGTCTCGCCTCCATTTACTCCCGTGGTCTCGCCTCCAGTCACTCCCTTGGTCTCGCCACCAGTCACTCCCTTGGTCTCGCCTCCAGTCACTCCCTTGGTCTCCACTCCAGTCACTCCCTTGGTCTCGCCTCCAGTCACTCCCTTGGTCTCCCCTGCCGTCACTCCCTTGGTCTCGCGTCCAGTCACTCCCTTGGTCTCCCGCCAGTCAGTCCCTTGGTCTCCCGCCAGTCACTCCCTTGGTCTCGCCTCCAGTCACTCCCTTGGTCTCGCCTCCAGTCACTCCCTTGTTCTCGCCACCAGTTACTCCCTTGGTCTCGCCTCCAGTCACTCCCTTGGCCTCCCGCCAGTCACTCTCTTTGTCTCGCCTCCAGGCACTCCCTTGGTCTCGCCTCCAGTCACTCCCTTGGTCTCGCCACCAGTCACTCCCTTGGTCTCGCCACCAGTCACTCCCTTGGTCTCGCCTCCAGTCACTCCCTTCGGCTCGCCTCCAGTCATTCCCTTGGTCTCGCCACCAGTCACTCCCTTGGTCTCGCCTCCAGTCACTACCTTGGTCTCGCCTCCAGTCACTCCCTTGGTCTCCCGTCAGTCACTCCCTTGGTCTCGCCTCCAGTCACTCCCTTGGTCTCGCCTCCAGTCACTCCCTTGGTCTCGCCTCCAGTCACTCCCTTGGTCTCGCCACCAGTCACTACCTTGGTCTCGCCACCAGTCACTCCCTTGGTCTCGCCTCCAGTCACTCCCTGGGTCTCGCCTCCAGTCACTACCTCGGTCTCGCCTCCAGTCACTCCCTTGGTCTCGCCTCCAGTCACTCCCTTGGTCTTGCCTCCAGTCACTCCCTTGGTCTCGCCTCCAGTCACTCCCTTGGTCTCGCCTCCAGTCACTCCCTTGGTCTCCCCCCCAGTCACTCCCTTGGTCTCGCCTCCAGTCACTCCCTTGGTCTCGCCTCCAGTCACTCCCTTGGTCTCCCCTCCAGTCACTCCCTTGGTCTCGCCTCCAGTCACTCCCTTGGTCTCGCCTCCAGTCACTCGCTTGGTGTCGCCTCCAGTCACTCCCTTGGTCTCGCCTCCAGTCACTCCCTTCGTCTCGCCTCCAGTCATTCCCTTGGTCTCGCCTCCAGTCACTCCCTTGGTCTCGCCTCCAGTCACTCCCTTGGTCTCCCGTCAGTCACTCCGTTGGTGTCGCCTCCAGTCACTCCCTTGGTCTCGCCTCCAGTCACTCCCTTGGTCTCGCCTCCAGTCACTCCCTTGGTCTCCCCTCCAGTCACTCCCTTGGTCTCGCCACCAGTCACTACCTTGGTCTCGACACCAGTCACTCTCTTGGTCTCGCCTCCAGTCACTCCCTGGGTCTCGCCTCCAGTCACTACCTCGGTCTCGCCTCCAGTCACTCCCTTGGTCTCGCCTCCAGTCTCTCCCTTGGTCTTGCCTCCAGTCACTCCCTTGGTCTCGCCTCCGGTCACTCCCTTGGTCTCGCCTCCGGTCGCTCCCTTGGTCTCGCCTCCAGTCACTTCCTTGGTCTCGCGTCCAGTCACTCCCTTGGTCTCGCCTCCAGTCACTCCCTTGGTCTCGCCTCCAGTCACTCCCTTGGTCTCCCCTCCAGTCACTCCCTTGGTCTTGCCACCAGTCACTCCCTTGGTCTCGCCTCCAGTCACTCCCTTCGTCTCGCCTCCAGTCACTCCCTTGGTCTCGCCTCCAGTCAGTCCCTTGGTCTCGCCTCGAGTCACTCCCTTGGTCTCCCCACCAGTCACTCCCTTGGTCTTGCCACCAGTCACTCCCTTGGTCTCGCCTCCAGTCACTCCCTTCGATTCGCCTCCAGTCACTCCCTTGGTCTCCCCTCCAGTCACTCCCTAGGTCTCGCCTCCAGTCACTCCCTTGGTCTCGCCTCCAGTCACTCCCTTGGTCTCCACTCCAGTCGCTCCCTTGGTCTCGGCTCCAGTCACTCCCTTGGTCTCGCCTCCAGTCGCTCCCTTGGTCTCCCTCCAGTCACTCCCTTGGTCTCGCCTCCAGTCACTTCCTTGGTCCCCCGCCAGTCACTCCCTTGGTCTCGCCTCCAGTCACTCCCTTGGTCTCGCCTCCAGTCACTCCCTTGGTCTCGCCTCCAGTCACTGCCTTGGTCTCGCCTCCAGTCACTCCCTTGGTCTCCGTCCAGTCACTCCCTTGGTCTCGGCTCCAGTCACTCCCTTGGTCTCCCCACCAGTCACTCCCTTGGTCTCGCCTCCAGTCACTCCCATGGTCTCCCCTCATGTCAGTCCCTTGGTCTCGCCTCCAGTCACTCCCTTGGTCTCCCGCCAGTCAGTCCCTTGGTCTCGCCTCCATTCACTCCCTTGGTCTCGCCTCCAGTCACTCCCTTGGTCTCGCCTCCAGTCACTCCCTTGGTCTCGCCTCCAGTCACTCCCGTGGTCTCGCCTCCAGTCACTCCCTTGGTCTCGCCACCAGTCACTCCCTTGGTCTCGCCTCCAGTCACTCCCTTGGTCTCCACTCCAGTCACTCCCTTGGTCTCGCCTCCAGTCACTCCCATGGTCTCCCCTCCAGTCACTCCCTTGGTCTCGCCTCCAGTCACTCCCTTGGTCTCCCGCCAGTCACTCCCTTGGTCTCGCCTCCAGTCACTCCCTTGGTCTCGCCTCCAGTCACTCCCTTGGTCTCGCCACCAGTTACTCCCTTGGTCTCGCCTCCAGTCACTCCCTTGGTCTCGCCTCCAGTCACTCCCTTGGCCTCCCGCCAGTCACTCCCTTTGTCTCGCCTCCAGGCACTCCCTTGGTCTCGCCTCCAGTCACTCCCTTGGTCTCGCCACCAGTCACTCCCTTGGGCTCCACTCCAGTCACTCCCTTGGTCTCGCCACCAGTCACTCCCTTCGTCTCGCCTCCAGTCATTCCCTTGGTCTCGCCTCCAGTCACTCCCTTGGTCTCGCCTCCAGTCACTCCCTTGGTCTTGCCTCCAGTCACTCCCTTGGTCTCGCCTCCAGTCACTCCCTTGGTCTCGCCTCCAGTCACTCCCTTGGTCTTGCCTCCAGTCACTCCCTTGGTCTCGCCTCCAGTCACTCCCTTGGTCTCCCCTCCAGTCACTCCCTTGGTCTCGCCTCCAGTCACTCCCTTGGTCTCGCCTCCAGTCACTCTCTTGGTGTCGCCTCCAGTCACTCCCTTGGTCTCGCCTCCAGTCACTCCCTTCGTCTCGCCTCCAGTCATTCCCTTGGTCTCGCCACCAGTCACTCCCTTGGTCTCGCCTCCAGTCACTCCCTTTGTCTCGCCTCCAGTCACTCCCTTGGTCTTCCGTCAGTCACTCCCTTGGTGTCGCCTCCAGTCACTCCCTTGGTCTCGCCTCCAGTCACTCCCTTGGTCTCGCCTCCAGTCACTCCCTTGGTCTCGCCACCAGTCACTACCTTGGTCTCGCCACCAGTCACTCCCTTGGTCTCGCCTCCAGTCACTCCCTTGGTCTCCACTCCAGTCACTCCCTTGGTCTCGCCTCCAGTCACTCCGTTGGTCTCCCCTCCAGTCACTCCCTTGGTCTCGCCTCCAGTCACTCCCTTGTCCTCCCGCCAGTCACTCTCTTTGTCTCGCCTCCAGGCACTCCCTTGGTCTCGCCTCCAGTCATTCCCTTGGTCTCGCCACCAGTCACTCCCTTGGGCTCGCCTCCAGTCACTACCTTGGTCTCGCCACCAGTCACTCCCTTGGTCTCGCCTCCAGTCACTCCCTGGGTCTCGCCTCCAGTCACTACCTCGGTCTCGCCTCCAGTCACTCCCTTGGTCTCGCCTCCAGTTACTCCCTTGGTCTTGCCTCCAGTCACTCCCTTGGTCTCGCCTCCAGTCACTCCCTTGGTCTCGCCTCCAGTCACTCCCTTGGTCTCCCCTCCAGTCACTCCCTTGGTCTCGCCTCCAGTCACTCCCTTGGTCTCGCCTCCAGTCACTCTCTTGGTGTCGCCTCCAGTCACTCCCTTGGTCTCGCCTCCAGTCACTCCCTTCGTCTCGCCTCCAGTCATTCCCTTGGTCTCGCCACCAGTCACTCCCTTGGTCTCGCCTCCAGTCACTCCCTTGGTCTCGCCTCCAGTCACTCCCTTGGTCTCCCGTCAGTCACTCCCTTGGTGTCGCCTCCAGTCACTCCCTTGGTCTCGCCTCCAGTCACTCCCTTGGTCTCGCCTCCAGTCACTCCCTTGGTCTCCCCTCCAGTCACTCCCTTGGTCTCGCCACCAGTCACTACCTTGGTCTCGACACCAGTCACTCTCTTGGTCTCGCCTCCAGTCACTCCCTGGGTCTCGCCTCCAGTCACTACCTCGGTCTCGCCTCCAGTCACTCCCTTGGTCTCGCCTCCAGTCTCTCCCTTGGTCTTGCCTCCAGTCACTCCCTTGGTCTCGCCTCCGGTCACTCCCTTGGTCTCGCCTCCGGTCGCTCCCTTGGTCTCGCCTCCAGTCACTCCCTTGGTCTCGCGTCCAGTCACTCCCTTGGTCTCGCCTCCAGTCACTCCCTTGGTCTCGCCTCCAGTCACTCCCTTGGTCTCCCCTCCAGTCACTCCCTTGGTCTTGCCACCAGTCACTCCCTTGGTCTCGCCTCCAGTCACTCCCTTCGTCTCGCCTCCAGTCACTCCCTTGGTCTCGCCTCCAGTCAGTCCCTTGGTCTCGCCACGAGTCACTCCCTTGGTCTCCCCACCAGTCACTCCCTTGGTCTTGCCACCAGTCACTCCCTTGGTCTCGCCTCCAGTCACTCCCTTCGTCTCGCCTCCAGTCACTCCCTTGGTCTCCCCTCCAGTCACTCCCTTGGTCCCGCCTCCAGTCACTCCCTTCGACTCGCCTCCAGTCACTCCCTAGGTCTCGCCTCCAGTCACTCCCTTGGTCTCGCCTCCAGTCACTCCCTTGGTCTCGCCTCCAGTCACTCCCTTGGTCTCCACTCCAGTCGCTCCCTTGGTCTCGGCTCCAGTCACTCCCTTGGTCTCGCCTCCAGTCACTCCCTTGGTCTCCCTCCAGTCACTCCCTTGGTCTCGCCTCCAGTCACTTCCTTGGTCTCCCGCCAGTCACTCCCTTGGTCTCGCCTCCAGTCACTCCCTTGGTCTCGCCTCCAGTCACTCCCTTGGTCTCGCCTCCAGTCACTCCCTTGGTCTCGCCTCCAGTCACTCCCTTGGTCTCCGTCCAGTCACTCCCTTGGTCTCGGCTCCAGTCACTCCCTTGGTCTCCCCACCAGTCACTCCCTTGGTCTCGCCTCCAGTCACTCCCATGGTCTCCCCTCATGTCAGTCCCTTGGTCTCGCCTCCAGTCACTCCCTTGGTCTCCCGCCAGTCAGTCCCTTGGTCTCGCCTCCAGTCACTCCCTTGGTCTCGCCTCCATTCACTCCCTTGGTCTCGCCTCCAGTCACTCCCTTGGTCTCGCCTCCAGTCACTCCCTTGGTCTCGCCTCCAGTCACTCCCGTGGTCTCGCCTCCAGTCACTCCCTTGGTCTCGCCACCAGTCACTCCCTTGGTCTCGCCTCCAGTCACTCCCTTGGTCTCCACTCCAGTCACTCCCTTGGTCTCGCCTCCAGTCACTCCCTTGGTCTCCCCTCCAGTCACTCCCTTGGTCTCGCCTCCAGTCACTCCCTTGGTCTCCCGCCAGTCAGTCCCTTGGTCTCCCGCCAGTCACTTCCTTGGTCTCCCGCCAGTCACTCCCTTGGTCTCGCCTCCAGTCACTCCCTTGGTCTCGCCTCCAGTCACTCCCTTGGTCTCGCCACCAGTTACTCCCTTGGTCTCGCCTCCAGTCACTCCCTTGGTCTCGCCTCCAGTCACTCCCTTGGCCTCCCGCCAGTCACTCCCTTTGTCTCGCCTCCAGGCACTCCCTTGGTCTCGCCTCCAGTCACTCCCTTGGTCTCGCCACCAGTCACTCCCTTGGGCTCCACTCCAGTCACTCCCTTGGTCTCGCCTCCAGTGACTCCCTTCGTCTCGCCTCCAGTCATTCCCTTGGTCTCGCCACCAGTCACTCCCTTGGGCTCGCCTCCAGTCACTACCTTGGTCTCGCCTCCAGTCACTCCCTTGGTCTCCCGTCAGTCACTCCCTTGGTCTCGCCTCCAGTCACTCCCTTGGTCTCGCCTCCAGTCACTCCCTTGGTCTCGCCTCCAGTCACTCCCTTGGTCTCGCCACCAGTCACTACCTTGGTCTCGCCACCAGTCACTCCCTTGGTCTCGCCTCCAGTCACTCCCTTGGTCTTGCCTCCAGTCACTCCCTTGGTCTCGCCTCCAGTCACTCACTTGGTCTCGCCTCCAGTCACTCCCTTGGTCTCCCCTCCAGTCACTCCCTTGGTCTCGCCTCCAGTCACTCCCTTGGTCTCGCCTCCAGTCACTCTCTTGGTGTCGCCTCCAGTCACTCCCTTGGTCTCGCCTCCAGTCACTCCCTTCGTCTCGCCTCCAGTCATTCCCTTGGTCTCGCCACCAGTCACTCCCTTGGTCTCGCCTCCAGTCACTCCCTTGGTCTCGCCTCCAGTCACTCCCTTGGTCTTCCGTCAGTCACTCCCTTGGTGTCGCCTCCAGTCACTCCCTTGGTCTCGCCTCCAGTCACTCCCTTGGTCTCGCCTCCAGTCACTCCCTTGGTCTCGCCACCAGTCACTACCTTGGTCTCGCCACCAGTCACTCCCTTGGTCTCGCCTCCAGTCACTCCCTTGGTCTCCACTCCAGTCACTCCCTTGGTCTCGCCTCCAGTCACTCCGTTGGTCTCCCCTCCAGTCACTCCCTTGGTCTCGCCTCCAGTCACTCCCTTGTCCACCCGCCAGTCACTCTCTTTGTCTCGCCTCCAGGCACTCCCTTGGTCTCGCCTCCAGTCACTCCCTTGGTCTCGCCACCAGTCACTCCCTTGGTCTCCACTCCAGTTACTCCCTTGGTCTCGCCTCCAGTCACTCCCTTCGTCTCGCCTCCAGTCATTCCCTTGGTCTCGCCACCAGTCACTCCCTTGGTCTCGCCTCCAGTCACTCCCTTGGTCTCCCGTCAGTCACTCCCTTGGTCTCGCCTCCAGTCACTCCCTTGGTCTCGCCTCCAGTCACTCCCTTGGTCTCGCCTCCAGTCACTCCCTTGGTCTCGCCACCAGTCACTACCTTGGTCTCGCCACCAGTCACTCCCTTGGTCTCGCCTCCAGTCACTCCCTGGGTCTCGCCTCCAGTCACTACCTCGGTCTCGCCTCCAGTCACTCCCTTGGTCTCGCCTCCAGTCACTCCCTTGGTCTCGCCTCCAGTCACTCCCTTGGTCTCGCCTCCAGTCACTCCCTTGGTCTCGCCTCCAGTCACTCCCTTGGTCTCCCCTCCAGTCACTCCCTTGGTCTCGCCTCCAGTCACTCCCTTGGTCTCGCCTCCAGTCACTCTCTTGGTGTCGCCTCCAGTCACTCCCTTGGTCTCGCCTCCAGTCACTCCCTTCGTCTCGCCTCCAGTCATTCCCTTGGTCTCGCCACCAGTCACTCCCTTGGTCTCGCCTCCAGTCACTCCCTTGGTCTCGCCTCCAGTCACTCCCTTGGTCTCCCCTCCAGTCACTCCCTTGTTCTCGCCACCAGTCACTACCTTGGTCTCGCCACCAGTCACTCTCTTGGTCTCGCCTCCAGTCACTCCCTGGGTCTCGCCTCCAGTCACTACCTCGGTCTCGCCTCCAGTCACTCCCTTGGTCTCGCCTCCAGTCTCTCCCTTGGTCTTGCCTCCAGTCACTCCCTTGGTCTCGCCTCCGGTCACTCCCTTGGTCTCGCCTCCGGTCGCTCCCTTGGTCTCGCCTCCAGTCACTCCCTTGGTCTCGCGTCCAGTCACTCCCTTGGTCTCGCCTCCAGTCACTCCCTTGGTCTCGCCTCCAGTCACTCCCTTGGTCTCCCCTCCAGTCACTCCCTTGGTCTTGCCACCAGTCACTCCCTTGGTCTCGCCTCCAGTCACTCCCTTCGTCTCGCCTCCAGTCACTCCCTTGGTCTCGCCTCCAGTCAGTCCCTTGGTCTCGCCTCGAGTCACTCCCTTGGTCTCCCCACCAGTCACTCCCTTGGTCTTGCCACCAGTCACTCCCTTGGTCTCGCCTCCAGTCACTCCCTTCGTCTCGCCTCCAGTCACTCCCTTGGTCTCCCCTCCAGTCACTCCCTTGGTCCCGCCTCCAGTCACTCCCTTCGACTCGCCTCCAGTCACTCCCTTGGTCTCGCCTCCAGTCACTCCCTTGGTCTCGCCTCCAGTCACTCCCTTGGTCTCGCCTCCAGTCACTCCCTTGGTCTCCACTCCAGTCGCTCCCTTGGTCTCACCTCCAGTCACTCCCTTGGTCTCGCCTCCAGTCACTCCCTTGGTCTCGCCTCCAGTCACTCCCTTGGTCTCGCCTCCAGTCACTCTCTTGGTGTCGCCTCCAGTCACTCCCTTGGTCTCGCCTCCAGTCACTCCCTTCGTCTCGCCTCCAGTCATTCCCTTGGTCTCGCCACCAGTCACTCCCTTGGTCTCGCCTCCAGTCACTCCCTTGGTCTCGCCTCCAGTCACTCCCTTGGTCTTCCGTCAGTCACTCCCTTGGTGTCGCCTCCAGTCACTCCCTTGGTCTCGCCTCCAGTCACTCCCTTGGTCTCGCCTCCAGTCACTCCCTTGGTCTCGCCACCAGTCACTACCTTGGTCTCGCCACCAGTCACTCCCTTGGTCTCGCCTCCAGTCACTCCCTTGGTCTCCACTCCAGTCACTCCCTTGGTCTCGCCTCCAGTCACTCCGTTGGTCTCCCCTCCAGTCACTCCCTTGGTCTCGCCTCCAGTCACTCCCTTGTCCTCCCGCCAGTCACTCTCTTTGTCTCGCCTCCAGGCACTCCCTTGGTCTCGCCTCCAGTCACTCCCTTGGTCTCGCCACCAGTCACTCCCTTGGTCTCCACTCCAGTCACTCCCTTGGTCTCGCCTCCAGTCACTCCCTTCGTCTCGCCTCCAGTCATTCCCTTGGTCTCGCCACCAGTCACTCCCTTGGTCTCGCCTCCAGTCACTACCTTGGTCTCGCCTCCAGTCACTCCCTTGGTCTCCCGTCAGTCACTCCCTTGGTCTCGCCTCCAGTCACTCCCTTGGTCTCGCCTCCAGTCACTCCCTTGGTCTCGCCTCCAGTCACTCCCTTGGTCTCGCCACCAGTCACTACCTTGGTCTCGCCACCAGTCACTCCCTTGGTCTCGCCTCCAGTCACTCCCTGGGTCTCGCCTCCAGTCACTACCTCGGTCTCGCCTCCAGTCACTCCCTTGGTCTCGCCTCCAGTCACTCCCTTGGTCTCGCCTCCAGTCACTCCCTTGGTCTCGCCTCCAGTCACTCCCTTGGTCTCGCCTCCAGTCACTCCCTTGGTCTCCCCTCCAGTCACTCTCTTGGTCTCGCCTCCAGTCACTCCCTTGGTCTCGCCTCCAGTCACTCTCTTGGTGTCGCCTCCAGTCACTCCCTTGGTCTCGCCTCCAGTCACTCCCTTCGTCTCGCCTCCAGTCATTCCCTTGGTCTCGCCACCAGTCACTCCCTTGGTCTCGCCTCCAGTCACTCCCTTGGTCTCGCCTCCAGTCACTCCCTTGGTCTCGCCGTCAGTCACTCCCTTGGTGTCGCCTCCAGTCACTCCCTTGGTCTCGCCTCCAGTCACTCCCTTGGTCTCGCCTCCAGTCACTCCCTTGGTCTCGCCTCCAGTCACTCCCTTGGTCTCCCCTCCAGTCACTCCCTTGTTCTCGCCACCAGTCACTACCTTGGTCTCGCCACCAGTCACTCTCTTGGTCTCGCCTCCAGTCACTCCCTGGGTCTCGCCTCCAGTCACTACCTCGGTCTCGCCTCCAGTCACTCCCTTGGTCTCGCCTCCAGTCTCTCCCTTGGTCTTGCCTCCAGTCACTCCCTTGGTCTCGCCTCCGGTCACTCCCTTGGTCTCGCCTCCGGTCGCTCCCTTGGTCTCGCCTCCAGTCACTCCCTTGGTCTCGCGTCCAGTCACTCCCTTGGTCTCGCCTCCAGTCACTCCCTTGGTCTCGCCTCCAGTCACTCCCTTGGTCTCCCCTCCAGTCACTCCCTTGGTCTTGCCACCAGTCACTCCCTTGGTCTCGCCTCCAGTCACTCCCTTCGTCTCGCCTCCAGTCACTCCCTTGGTCTCGCCTCCAGTCAGTCCCTTGGTCTCGCCTCGAGTCACTCCCTTGGTCTCCCCACCAGTCACTCCCTTGGTCTTGCCACCAGTCACTCCCTTGGTCTCGCCTCCAGTCACTCCCTTCGTCTCGCCTCCAGTCACTCCCTTGGTCTCCCCTCCAGTCACTCCCTTGGTCCCGCCTCCAGTCACTCCCTTCGACTCGCCTCCAGTCACTCCCTTGGTCTCGCCTCCAGTCACTCCCTTGGTCTCGCCTCCAGTCACTCCCTTGGTCTCGCCTCCAGTCACTCCCTTGGTCTCCACTCCAGTCGCTCCCTTGGTCTCGCCTCCAGTCACTCCCTTGGTCTCGCCTCCAGTCACTCCCTTGGTCTCCCTCCAGTCACTCCCTTGGTCTCGCCTCCAGTCACTTCCTTGGTCTCCCGCCAGTCACTCCCTTGGTCTCGCCTCCAGTCACTCCCTTGGTCTCGCCTCCAGTCACTCCCTTGGTCTCGCCTCCAGTCACTCCCTTGGTCTCGCCTCCAGTCACTCCCTTGGTCTCCATCCAGTCACTCCCTTGGTCTCGGCTCCAGTCACTCCCTTGGTCTCCCCACCAGTCACTCCCTTGGTCTCGCCTCCAGTCACTCCCATGGTCTCCCCTCATGTCAGTCCCTTGGTCTCGCCTCCAGTCACTCCCTTGATCTCCCGCCAGTCAGTCCCTTGGTCTCGCCTCCAGTCACTCCCTTGGTCTCGCCTCCATTCACTCCCTTGGTCTCGCCTCCAGTCACTCCCTTGGTCTCGCCTCCAGTCACTCCCTTGGTCTCGCCTCCAGTCACTCCCGTGGTCTGGCCTCCAGTCACTCCCTTGGTCTCGCCACCAGTCACTCCCTTGGTCTCGCCTCCAGTCACTCCCTTGGTCTCCACTCCAGTCACTCCCTTGGTCTCGCCTCCAGTCACTCCCTTGGTCTCCCCTCCAGTCACTCCCTTGGTCTCGCCTCCAGTCACTCCCTTGGTCTCTCGCCAGTCAGTCCCTTGGTCTCCCGCCAGTCACTCCCTTGGTCTCGCCTCCAGTCACTCCCTTGGTCTCGCCTCCAGTCACTCCCTTGGTCTCGCCACCAGTTACTCCCTTGGTCTCGCCTCCAGTCACTCCCTTGGTCTCGCCTCCAGTCACTCCCTTGGCCTCCCGCCAGTCACTCCCTTTGTCTCGCCTCCAGGCACTCCCTTGGTCTCGCCTCCAGTCACTCCCTTGGTCTCGCCACCAGTCACTCCCTTGGGCTCCACTCCAGTCACTCCCTTGGTCTCGCCTCCAGTCACTCCCTTCGTCTCGCCTCCAGTCATTCCCTTGGTCTCACCACCAGTCACTCCCTTGGTCTCGCCTCCAGTCACTACCTTGGTCTCGCCTCCAGTCACTCCCTTGGTCTCCCGTCAGTCACTCCCTTGGTCTCGCCTCCAGTCGCTCCCTTGGTCTCGCCTCCAGTCACTCCCTTGGTCTCGCCTCCAGTCACTCCCTTGGTCTCGCCACCAGTCACTACCTTGGTCTCGCCACCAGTCACTCCCTTGGTCTCGCCTCCAGTCACTCCCTTGGTCTCGCCTCCAGTCACTCCCTTGGTCTTGCCTCCAGTCACTCCCTTGGTCTCGCCTCCAGTCACTCCCTTGGTCTCGCCTCCAGTCACTCCCTTGGTCTCCCCTCCAGTCACTCCCTTGGTCTCGCCTCCAGTCACTCTCTTGGTCTCGCCTCCAGTCACTCTCTTGGTGTCGCCTCCATTCACTCCCTTGGTCTCGCCTCCAGTCACTCCCTTCGTCTCGCCTCCAGTCATTCCCTTCGTCTCGCCACCAGTCACTCCCTTGGTCTCGCCTCCAGTCACTCCCTTGGTCTCGCCTCCAGTCACTCCCTTGGTCTCCCGTCAGTCACTCCCTTGGTGTCGCCTCCAGTCACTCCCTTGGTCTCGCCTCCAGTCACTCCCTTGGTCTCGCCACCAGTCACTCCCTTGGTCTCGCCACCAGTCACTACCTTGGTCTCGCCACCAGTCACTCCCTTGGTCTCGCCTCCAGTCACTCCCTTGGTCTCCACTCCAGTCACTCCCTTGGTCTCGCCTCCAGTCACTCCCTTGGTCTCCCCTCCAGTCACTCCCTTGGTCTCGCCTCCAGTCACTCCCTTGGTCTCCCGCCAGTAAGTCCCTTGGTCTCCCGCCAGTCACTCCCTTGGTCTCGCCTCCAGTCACTCCCTTGGTCTCGCCTCCAGTCACTCCCTTGGTCTCGCCACCAGTTACTCCCTTGGTCTCGCCTCCAGTCACTCCCTTGGTCTCGCCTCCAGTCACTCCCTTGGCCTCCCGCCAGTCACTCCCTTTGTCTCGCCTCCAGGCACTCCCTTGGTCTCGCCTCCAGTCACTCCCTTGGTCTCGCCACCAGTCACTCCCTAGGGCTCCACTCCAGTCACTCCCTTGGTCTCGCCTCCAGTCACTCCCTTCGTCTCGCCTCCAGTCATTCCCTTGGTCTCGCCACCAGTCACTCCCTTGGTCTCGCCTCCAGTCACTACCTTGGTCTCGCCTCCAGTCACTCCCTTGGTCTCCCGTCAGTCACTCCCTTGGTCTCGCCTCCAGTCACTCCCTTGGTCTCGCCTCCAGTCACTCCCTTGGTCTCGCCTCCAGTCACTCCCTTGGTCTCGCCACCAGTCACTACCTTGGTCTCGCCACCAGTCACTCCCTTGGTCTCGCCTCCAGTCACTCCCTTGGTCTCGCCTCCAGTCACTCCCTTGGTCTTGCCTCCAGTCACTCCCTTGGTCTCGCCTCCAGTCACTCCCTTGGTCTCGCCTCCAGTCACTCCCTTGGTCTCCCCTCCAGTCACTCCCTTGGTCTCGCCTCCAGTCACTCCCTTGGTCTCGCCTCCAGTCACTCTCTTGGTGTCGCCTCCAGTCACTCCCTTGGTCTCGCCTCCAGTCACTCCCTTCGTCTCGCCTCCAGTCATTCCCTTGGTCTCGCCACCAGTCACTCCCTTGGTCTCGCCTCCAGTCACTCCCTTGGTCTCGCCTCCAGTCACTCCCTTGGTCTCCCGTCAGTCACTCCCTTGGTGTCGCCTCCAGTCACTCCCTTGGTCTCGCCTCCAGTCACTCCCTTGGTCTCGCCTCCAGTCACTCCCTTGGTCTCGCCACCAGTCACTACCTTGGTCTCGCCACCAGTCACTCCCTTGGTCTCGCCTCCAGTCACTCCCTGGGTCTCGCCTCCAGTCAGTACCTCGGTCTCGCCTCCAGTCACTCCCTTGGTCTCGCCTCCAGTCTCTCCCTTGGTCTTGCCTCCAGTCACTCCCTTGGTCTCGCCTCCGGTCACTCCCTTGGTCTCGCCTCCGGTCGCTCCCTTGGTCTCGCCTCCAGTCACTCCCTTGGTCTCGCGTCCAGTCACTCCCTTGGTCTCGCCTCCAGTCACTCCCTTGGTCTCGCCTCCAGTCACTCCCTTGGTCTCCCCTCCAGTCACTCCCTTGGTCTTGCCTCCAGTCACTCCCTTGGTCTAGCCTCCGGTCACTCCCTTGGTCTCGCCTCCGGTCGCTCCCTTGGTCTCGCCTCCAGTCACTCCCTTGGTCTCGCGTCCAGTCACTCCCTTGGTCTCGCCTCCAGTCACTCCCTTGGTCTCGCCTCCAGTCACTCCCTTGGTCTCCCCTCCAGTCACTCCCTTGGTCTTGCCACCAGTCACTCCCTTGGTCTCGCCTCCAGTCACTCCCTTCGTCTCGCCTCCAGTCACTCCCTTGGTCTCGCCTCCAGTCAGTCCCTTGGTCTCGCCTCGAGTCACTCCCTTGGTCTCCCCTCCAGGCACTCCCTTGGTCTTGCCTCCAGTCACTCCCTTGGTCTCGCCTCCAGTCACTCCCTTGGTCTCGCCTCCAGTCACTCCCTTGGTCTCGCCTACAGTCACTCCCTTGGTCTCCCCTCCAGTCACTCCCTTGGTCTCGCCACCAGTCACTCCCTTGGTCTCGCCACAGTCACTCCCTTGGTCTCGCCTCCAGTCACTCCCTTGTTCTCGCCTCCAGTCACTCCCTTGGTCTCGCCTCCAGTCACTCCCTTGGTCTCGCCTCCAGTCACTCCCTTGGTCTCCCCTCCAGTCACTCCCTTGGTCTTGCCACCAGTCACTCCCTTGGTCTCGCCTCCAGTCACTCCCTTCGTCTCGCCTCCAGTCACTCCCTTGGTCTCCCCTCCAGTCACTCCCTTGGTCCCGCCTCCAGTCACTCCCTTCGTCTCGGCTCCAGTCACTCCTTTGGTCTCGCCTCCAGTCACTCCCTTGGTCTCGCCTCCAGTCACTCACTTGGTCTCGCCTCCAGTCACTCCCTTGGTCTCGCCTCCAGTCACTCCCTTGGTCTCGCCTCCAGTCACTCCCTTGGTCTCGCCTCCAGTCACTCCCTTCGTCTCGCCTCCAGTCACTCCCTTCGTCTCGCCTCCAGTCATTCCCTTGGTCTCGCCACCAGTCACTCCCTTGGTCTCGCCTCCAGTCACTCCCTTGGTCTCGCCTCCAGTCACTCCCTTGGTCTCCCGTCAGTCACTCCCTTGGTCTCGCCTCAGTCACTCCCATGGTCTCGCCTCCAGTCACTCCCTTGGTCTCCCCTCCAGTCACTCCCTTGGTCTCAGCACCAGTCACTCCCTTGGTCTCGCCACCAGTCACTCCCTTGGTCTCGCCTCCAGTCACTCCCTGGGTCTCGCCTCCAGTCACTACCTCGGTCTCGCCTCCAGTCACTTCCTTGGTCTCGCCTCCAGTCACTCCCTTGGTCTTGCCTCCAGTCACTCCCTTGGCTTTGCCTCCGGTCACTCCCTTGGTCTCGCCTCCGGTCGCTCCCTTGGTCTCGCCTCCAGTCACTCCCTTGGTCTCGCGTCCAGTCACTCCCTTGGTCTCGCCTCCAGTCACTCCCTTGGTCTCCCCTCCAGTCACTCCCTTGGTCTTGCCACCAGTCACTCCCTTGGTCTCGCCTCCAGTCACTCCCTTGGTCTCGCCTCCAGTCACTCCCTTGGTCTCGCCTCCAGTCAGTTCCTTGGTCTCGCCTCGAGTCACTCCCTTGGTCTCCCCTCCAGTCACTCCCTTGGTCCCGCCTCCAGTCACTCCCTTCGACTCGCTTCCAGTCACTCCCTTGGTCTCGCCTCCAGTCACTCCCTTGGTCTCGCCTACAGTCACTCCCTTGGTCTCCCCTCCAGTCACTCCCTTGGTCTCGCCACCAGTCACTTCCTTGTACTCCCCTCCAGTCACTCCCTTGGTCTCGCCTCCAGTCACTCCCTTGGTCTCGCCTCCAGTCACTCCCTTGGTCTCGCCTCCAGTCACTCCCTTGTTCTCGACTCCAGTCACTCACTTGGGCTCGCCTCCAGTCACTCCCTTGGTCTCGCCTATAGTCACTCCCTTGTTCTCGCCTCCAGTCACTCCCTTGGTCTCCCCTCCAGTCACTCCCTTGTTCTCCCCTCCAGTCAACCCTTGATCCCGCCTCCATTCACTCCCTTGGTCTCGCCTCCAGTCACCCCCTTGATCTCGCCTCCAGTCACTCCCTTGGTCTCGCCTCCAGTCACTCCCTTGGTCTCGCATCCAGTCACTCCCTTGGTCTCGCCTCCAGTCACTCCCTTGGTCTCGCCTCCAGTCACTCCCTTGGTCTCCCGTCAGTCACTCCCTTGGTCTCGCCTCCAGTCACTCCCTTGGTCTCGCCACCAGTCACTCCCTTGGTCTCGCCTCCAGTCACTCCCTTGGTCTCGCCTCCAGTCACTCCCTTGGTCTCGCCTCCAGTCACTCCCTTGGTCTCCCGTCAGTCACTCCCTTGGTGTCGCCTCCAGTCACTCCCTTGGTCTCGCCACCAGTCACTCCCTTGGTCTCGCCTCCAGTCACTCCCTTGGTCTCCGCCAGTCACTCCCTTTGTCTCGCCTCCAGGCACTCCCTTGGTATCGCCTCCTGTCACTCCCTTGGTCTCGCCTCCAGTCACTCCCTTGGTCTCGCCTCCAGTCACTCCCTTGGTCTCCCCTCCAGTCACTCCCTTGGTCTCGCCTCCAGTCACTCCCTTGGTCTCCCCTCCAGTCACTCCCTTGGTCTCGCCTCCAGTCACTCCCTTGGTCTCGCCTCCAGTCACTCCCTTCGTCTCGCCTCGAGTCACTCCCTTGGTCTCCCCTCCAGTCACTCCCTTGGTCCCGCCTCCAGTCACTCCCTTCGTCTCGCCTTCAGTCACTCCCTTGGTCTCGCCTCCAGTCTCTTCCTTGGTCTCCCCTCCAGTCACTCCCTTGGTCTCGCCTCCAGTCACTCCCTTGGTCTCGCCTGCAGTCACTCCCTTGTTCTCGCCTCCAGTCAGTCCCTTGGTCTCCCCTCCAGTCACTCCCTCGGTCTCGCCTCGAGTCACTCCCTTGGTCTCCCCTCCAGTCACTCCCTTGGTCCCGCCTCCAGTCACTCCCTTCGTCTCGCCTCCAGTCACTCCCTTGGTCTCGCCTCCAGTCACTCCCTTGGTCTCGCCTCCAGTCACTCACTTGGTCTCGCCTCCAGTCACTCCCTTGGTCTCGCCTCCAGTCACTCCCTTGGTCTCCCCTCCAGTCACTCCCTTGGTCTCGCCTCCAGTCACTCCCTTGGTCTCGCCTCCAGTCACTCCCATGGTGTCGCCTCCAGTCACTCCCTTGGTCTCGCCTCCAGTCACTCCCTTCGTCTCGCCACCAGTCATTCCCTTGGTCTCGCCACCAGTCACTCCCTTGGTCTCGCCTCCAGTCACTCCCTTGGTCTCGCCTCCAGTCACTCCCTTGCTCTCCCGTCAGTCACTCCCTTGGTCTCGCCTCCAGTCACTCCCTTGCTCTCGCCTCCAGTCACTCCCTTGGTCTCGCCTCCAGTCACTCCCTTGGTCTCGCCACCAGTCACTACCTTGGTCTCGCCACCAGTCACTCCCTTGGTCTCGCCTCCAGTCACTCCCTGGGTCTCGCCTCGAGTCACTACCTCGGTCTCGCCTCCAGTCACTCCCTTGGTCTCGCCTCCAGTCACTCCCTTGGTCTTCCCTCCAGTCACTCCCTTGGTCTCGCCTCCGGTCACTCCCTTGGTCTCGCCTCCGGTCGCTCCCTTGGTCTCGCCTCCAGTCACTCCCTTGTTCTCGCGTCCAGTCACTCCCTTGGTCTCGCCTCTAGTCACTCCCTTGGTCTCGCCTCCAGTCACTCCCTTGGTCTCCCCTCCAGTCACTCCCTTGGTCTTGCCACCAGTCACTCCCTTGGTCTCGCCTCCAGTCACTCCCTTCGTCTCGCCTCCAGTCACTCCCTTGGTCTCGCCTCCAGTCAGTCCCTTGGTCTCGCCTCGAGTCACTCCCTTGGTCTCCCCTCCAGTCACTCCCTTGGTCCCGCCTCCAGTCACTCCCTTCGACTCGCCTCCAGTCACTCCCTTGTTCCCTACTCCAGTCACTCCGTTGGTCTCGCCTACAGTCACTCCCTTGGTCTCCCCTCCAGTCACTCCCTTGGTCTCGCCACCAGTCACTCCCTTGGTCTCGCCACCAGTCACTCCCTTGGTCCCGCCACCAGTCACTCCCTTGGTCTCGCCTCCAGTCACTCCCTTGGTCTCGCCTCCAGTCACTCCCTTGGTCTCGCCTCCAGTCACTCCCTTGTTCTCGACTCCAGTCACTCCCTTGGTCTCGCCTCCAGTCACTCCCTTGGTATCGCCTCCAGTCACTCCCTTGGTCTCGCCTCCAGTCACTCCCTTGGTCTCGCCTCCAGTCACTCCCTTGGTCTCCCCTCCAGTCACTCCCTTGGTCTCGCCTCCAGTCACTCCCTTGGTCTCGCCTCCAGTCACTCCCATGGTCTCGCCTCCCTTTCACTCCCTCGGTCTCGCCTCCATTCACGCCCTTGGTCTCGCCTCCAGTCACTCCCTTGGTCTCGCCTCCAGTCACTCCCTTGGTCTCGCCTCCAGTCACTCCCTTGGTCTCGCCTCCAGTCACTCCCTTGGTCTCGCCTCCAGTCACTCCCTTGGTCTCCCCTCCAGTCACTCCCTTGGTCTCGCCTCCAGTCACTCCCTTGGTCTCGCCTCCAGTCACTCCCATGGTCTCGCCTCCCTTTCACTCCCTCGGTCTCGCCTCCATTCACGCCCTTGGTCTCGCCTCCAGTCACTCCCTTGGTCTCGTCTCCAGTCACTCCCTCGGTCTCGCCTCCAGTCACTCCCTTGGTCTCCCCTCCGGTCACTCCCTTGGTCTCGCCTCCCGTCACTCCCTTGGTCTCGCCTACAGTCACTCCCTTGGTCTCGCCTCCAGTCACTCCCTTGGTCTCACCTCCAGTCACTCCCTTGGTCTCGCCTCCAGTCACTCCCTTGTTCTCGCCTCCGGTCACTCCCTTGGTCTCGCCTCCGGTCACTCCCTTGGTCTCCCGCCAGTCACTCCCTTGGTCTCGCCTCCAGTCAACCCTTGATCCCGCCTCCAGTCACTCCCTTGGTCTCGCCTCCAGTCACTCCCTCGGTCTCGCCTCCAGTCACTCCCTTGGTCTCGCCTCCAGTCCCTCCCTTGGTCTCGCCTCCAGTCACTCCCTTGGTCTCGCCTCCAGTCACTACCTTGGCCTCGCCACAAGTCACTCCCTTGGTCCCGCCTCCAGTCACTCCCTTCGTCTCGCCTCCAGTCACTCCCTTGGTCTCGCCTCCAGTCACTCCCTTGGTCTCGCCTCCAGTCACTCCCTTGGTCTCGCCTCCAGTCACTCCCTTGGTCTCGCCTCCAGTCACTCCCTTGGTCTCGCCTCGAGACACTCCCTTGGTCTCGCCTCGAGTCACTCCCTTGGTCCCGCCACCAGTCACTCCCTTGGTCTCGCCTACAGTCACTCCCTTGGTCTCGCCTCCAGTCACTCCCTTGGTCTCGCCTCCAGTCACTCCCTTGTTCTCGACTCCAGTCACTCCCTTGGTCTCGCCTCCAGTCACTCTCTTGGTCTCGCCTCCAGTCACTCCCTTGGTCTCGCCTCCAGTCACTTCCTTGGTCTCGCCTCCAGTCACTCCCTTGGTCTCTCCTCCAGTCACTCCCTTGGTCTCGCCTCCAGTCACTCCCTTGGTCTCGCCTCCAGTCACTCCCATGGTCTCGCCTCCAGTCACTCCCTCGGTCTCGCCTCCATTCACTCCCTTGGTCTCGCCACCAGTCACTCCCTTGGTCTCGCCTCCAGTCACTCCCTTGGTCTCGCCTCCAGTCACTCCCTTGGTCTCCCCTCCAGTCACTCCCTTGGTCTCGCCTCCAGTCCCTCCCTTGGTCTCGCCTACAGTCACTCCCTTGGTCTCGCCTCCAGTCACTCCCTTGGTCTGACCTCCAGTCACTCCCTTGGTCTCGCCTCCAGTCACTCCCTTGTTCTCGCCTCCGGTCACTCCCTTGGTCTCGCCTCCGGTCACTCCCTTGGTCTCCCGCCAGTCACTCCCTTGGTCTCGCCTCCAGTCAACCCTTGATCCCGCCTCCAGTCACTCCCTTGGTCTCGCCTCCAGTCACTCCCTCGGTCTCGCCTCCAGTCACTCCCTTGGTCTCGCCTCCAGTCACTCCCTTGGTCTCGCCTCCAGTCACTCCCTTGGTCTCGCCTCCAGTCACTCCCTTGGTCTCGCCTTCCAGTCACTCCCTTGGTTTCGCCTCCGGTCACTCCCTTGGTCTCGCCTCCAGTCACTCCCTTGGTCTCGCCTCCATTCACTCCCTTGGTCTCGCCTCCAGTCACTCCCTTGGTCTCGCCTCGAGTCACTCCCTTGTTCTCCCCTCCAGTCACTCCCTTGGTCCCGCCTCCAGCCACTCCCTTCGTCTCGCCTCCAGTTACTCCCTTGGTCTCGCCTCCAGTCACTTCCTTGGTCTCCCCTCCAGTCACTCCCTTGGTCTCGCCTCCAGTCACTCCCTTGGTCTCGCCTGCAGTCACTCCCTCGGTCTCGCCTCCAGTCAGTCCCTTGGTCTCCCCTTCAGTCACTCCCTTGGTCTCGCCTCCAGTCACTCCCTTGGTCTCGCCTCCAGTCACTCCCTTGGTCTCGCCTCCAGTCACTACCTTGGCCTCGCCACCCGTCACTCCCTTGGTCTCGCCTCCAGTCACTCCCTTAATCTCGCCTCCAGTCACTCCCTTGGTCTCGCCTCCAGTCACTCCCTTGGTCTCGCCTCCAGTCACTCCCTTGATCTCGCCTCCAGTCACTCCCTTGGTCTCGCCTCCAGTCACTCTCTTGATCTCGCCTCCAGTCACTCCCTTGGTCTCGCCTCCAGTCACTCCCTTGGTCTCGCCTCCAGTACCTCCCTTGGTCTCGCCTCCAGTCACTCCCTTGGTCTCGCCTCCAGTCACTCCCTTGGTCTCCCCTAAAGTCACTCCCTTGGTCTCGCCTCCAGTCACTCCCTTGGTCTCCCCTCCAGTCGCTCCCTTGGTCGCGCCTCCAGTCACTCCCTTGGTCTCGCCTCGAGTCACTCCCTTGGTCTCCCCTCCAGTCACTCCCTTGGTCTCGCCTGCAGTCACTCCCTTGGTCTCGCCTCCAGTCAGTCCCTTGGTCTCCCCTCCAGTCACTCCCTTGGTCTCGCCTCCAGTCAGTCCCTTGGTCTCCCCTCCAGTCACTCCCTTGGTCTCGCCTCCAGTCACTCCGTTGGTCTCCCCTCCAGTCACTCCCTTGGTCTCGCCTCCAGTCACTCCCTTGGTCTCGCCTCCAGTCACTACCTTGGTCTCGCCTCGAGTCACTCCCTTGGTCTCCCCTCCAGTCACTCCCTTGGTCCCGCCTCCAGTCACTCCCTTCGTCTCGCCTCCAGTCACTCCCTTGGTCTCGCCTCCAGTCACTTCCTTGGTCTCCCCTCCAGTCACTCCCTTGGTCTCGCCTCCAGTCACTCCCTTGGTCTCGCCTCCAGTCACTCCCTTGGTCTCGCCTCCAGTCAGTCCCTTGGTCTCCCCTCCAGTCACTCCCTTGGTCTCGCCTCCAGTCACTCCCTTGGTCTCCCGTCAGTCACTCCCTTGGTCTCGCCTCCAGTCACTCCCTTGGTCTCGCCACCAGTCACTCCCTTGGTCTCGCCTCCAGTCACTCCCTCGGTCTCGCCTCCAGTCACTCCCTCGGTCTCGCCTCCAGTCACTCCCTTGGTCCCGCCTCCAGTCACTCCCTTGGTCTCCGCCAGTCAGTCCCTTTGTCTCGCCTCCAGTCACTCCCTTGGTCTCGCCTCCAGTCACTCCCTTGGTCTCGCCTACAGTCAATCCCTTGGTCTCCCCTCCAGTCACTCCCTTGGCCTCGCCTCCAGTCACTCCCTTGGTCTCGCCTCCAGTCACTCCCTTGGTCCCGCCTCCGGTCACTCTCTTGGTGTCGCCTCCAGTCACTCCCTTGGTCTCGCCTCCAGTCACTCCCTTGATCTCGCCTCCAGTCACTCCCTTGGTCTCGCCTCCAGTCACTCCCTTGGTCTCGCCTCCAGTACCTCCCTTGGTCTCGCCTCCAGTCACTCCCTTGGTCTCGCCTCCAGTCACTCCCTTGGTCTCCCCTAAAGTCACTCCCTTGGTCTCGCCTCCAGTCACTCCCTTGGTCTCCCCTCCAGTCGCTCCCTTGGTCGCGCCTCCAGTCACTCCCTTGGTCTCGCCTCGAGTCACTCCCTTGGTCTCCCCTCCAGTCACTCCCTTGGTCTCGCCTGCAGTCACTCCCTTGGTCTCGCCTCCAGTCAGTCCCTTGGTCTCCCCTCCAGTCACTCCCTTGGTCTCGCCTCCAGTCAGTCCCTTGGTCTCCCCTCCAGTCACTCCCTTGGTCTCGCCTCCAGTCACTCCGTTGGTCTCCCCTCCAGTCACTCCCTTGGTCTCGCCTCCAGTCTCTCCCTTGGTCTCGCCTCCAGTCACTACCTTGGTCTCGCCTCGAGTCACTCCCTTGGTCTCCCCTCCAGTCACTCCCTTGGTCCCGCCTCCAGTCACTCCCTTCGTCTCGCCTCCAGTCACTCCCTTGGTCTCGCCTCCAGTCACTTCCTTGGTCTCCCCTCCAGTCACTCCCTTGGTCTCGCCTCCAGTCACTCCCTTGGTCTCGCATGCAGTCACTCCCTTGGTCTCGCCTCCAGTCAGTCCCTTGGTCTCCCCTCCAGTCACTCCCTTGGTCTCGCCTCCAGTCACTCCCTTGGTCTCCCGTCAGTCACTCCCTTGGTCTCGCCTCCAGTCACTCCCTTGGTCTCGCCACCAGTCACTCCCTTGTTCTCGCCTCCAGTCACTCCCTCGGTCTCGCCTCCAGTCACTCCCTCGGTCTCGCCTCCAGTCACTCCCTTGGTCCCGCCTCCAGTCACTCCCTTGGTCTCCGCCAGTCAGTCCCTTTGTCTCGCCTCCAGTCACTCCCTTGGTCTCGCCTCCAGTCACTCCCTTGGTCTCGCCTACAGTCAATCCCTTGGTCTCCCCTCCAGTCACTCCCTTGGCCTCGCCTCCAGTCACTCCCTTGGTCTCGCCTCCAGTCACTCCCTTGGTCCCGCCTCCGGTCACTCTCTTGGTGTCGCCTCCAGTCACTCCCTTGGTCTCGCCTCCAGTCACTCCCTTGGTCTCGCCTCCAGTCATTCCCTTGGTCTCGCCACCAGTCACTACCTTGGTCTCGCCTCCAGTCACTCCCTTGGTCTCCCGTCAGTCACTCCCTTGGTCTCGCCTCCAGTCACTCCCTTGGTCTCGCCACCAGTCACTCCCTTGGTCTCGCCACCAGTCACTCCCTTGGTCTCGCCTCCAGTCACTCCCTGGGTCTCGCCTCCAGTCACTACCTCGGTCTAGCCTCCAGTCACTCCCTTGGTCTTGCCTCCAGTCACTCCCTTGGTCTCGCCTCCGGTCACTCCCTTGGTCTCGCCTCCGGTCACTCCCTTGGTCACGCCTCCAGTCACTCCCTTGGTCTCGCCTCCAGTCACTCCCTTGGTCTCGCCTCCAGTCACTCCCTTGGTCTCCCCTCCAGTCACTCCCTTGGTCTGGCCACCAGTCACTCCCTTGGTCTCGCCTCCAGTCACTCCCTTTGTCTCACCTCCAGTCACTCCCTTCGACTCGCCTCCAGTCACTCCCTTGGTCTCGCCTCCAGTCACTCCCTTGGTCTCGCCTCCAGTCACTCCCATGGTCTCGCCTCCAGTCACTCCCTTGGTCTCGCCTACAGTCACTCCCTTGGTCTCGCCTCCTTTCACTCCCTTGCTCTCCCCTCCAGACACTCCCTTGGTCTCGCCACCAGTCACTTCCTTTTTCTCGCCTCCAGTCACTCCCATGTTCTCGCCTCCAGTCACTCCCTCGGTCTCGCCTCCATTCACTCCCTTGGTCTCGCCTCCAGTCACTACCTTGGTCTCGCCTCGAGTCACTCCCTTGGTCTCGCCTCCAGTCACTCCCTTGGTCTCGCCTCCAGTCACTCCCTTGGTCTCGCCTCCAGTCACTCCCTTGGTCTCGCCTCCAGTCACTCCCTTGGTCTCGCCACCAGTCACTCCCTTGGTCTCGCCTCCAGTCACTCCCTTGGTCTCCCGTCAGTCACTCCCTTGGTCTCGCCTCCAGTCACTCCCTTGGTCTCGCCACCAGTCACTCCCTTGGTCTCGCCACCAGTCACTCCCTTGGTCTCGCCTCCAGTCACTCCCTGGGTCTCGCCTCCAGTCATTCCCTTGGTCTCGCCACCAGTCACTCCCTTGGTCTCGCCTCCAGTCACTCCCTTGGTCTCCCGTCAGTCACTCCCTTGGTCTCGCCTCCAGTCACTCCCTTGGTCTCGCCACCAGTCACTCCCTTGGTCTCGCCACCAGTCACTCCCTTGGTCTCGCCTCCAGTCACTCCCTGGGTCTCGCCTCCAGTCACTACCTCGGTCTCGCCTCCAGTCACTCCCTTGGTCTTGCCTCCAGTCACTCCCTTGGTCTCGCCTCCAGTCACTCCCTTGGTCTGGCCACCAGTCAATCCCTTGGTCTCGCCTCCAGTCACTCCCTTGGTCTCGCCTCGAGTCACTCCCTTGGTCTCCCCTCCAGTCACTCCCTTTGTCCCGCCTCCAGTCACTCCCTTCGACTCGCCTCCAGTCACTCCCTTGGTCTCGCCTCCAGTCACTCCCTTGGTCTCGCCTCCAGTCACTCCCTTGGTCTCGCCTACAGTCACTCCCTTGGTCTCCCCTCCAGTCACTCCCTTGGTCTCGCCACCAGTCACTCCCTTGGTCCCGCCACCAGTCACTCCCTTGGTCTCGCCTCCAGTCACTCCCTTGGTCTCGCCTCCAGTCACTCCCTTGGTCTCGCCTCGAGTCAGTCCCTTGGTCTCCCCTCCAGTCACTCCCTTTGTCCCACCTCCAGTCACTCCCTTCGACTCGCCTCCAGTCATTCCCTTGGTCTCGCCTCCAGTCACTCCCTTGGTCTCGCCTCCAGTCACTCCCTTGGTCTCGCCTACAGTCACTCCCTTGGTCTCCCCTCCAGTCACACCCTTGGTCTCGCCACCAGTCACTCCCTTGGTCCCGCCACCAGTCACTCCCTTGGTCTCGCCTCCAGTCACTCCCTTGGTCTCGCCTCCAGTAACTCCCTTGGTCTCGCCTCCAGTCACTCCCTTGTTCTCGACTCCAGTCACTCCCTTGGTCTCGCCTCCAGTCACTCCCTTGGTCTCGCCTCCAGTCACTCCCTTGGTCTCGCCTCCAGTCACTCCCTTGGTCTCGCCTCCAGTCACTCCCTTGGTCTCCCCTCCAGACACTCCCTTGGTCTCGCCTCCAGTCACTCCCTTGGTCTCGCCTCGAGTCACTCCCTTGGTCTCCCCTCCAGTCACTCCCTTGGTCCCGCCTCCAGTCACTCCCTTCGACTCGCCTCCAGTCACTCCCTTGGTCTCGCCTCCAGTCACTCCCTTGGTCTCGCCTCCAGTCACTCCCTTGGTCTCGCCTCGAGTCACTCCCTTGGTCTCCCCTCCAGTCACTCCCTTGGTCCCGCCTCCAGGCACTCCCTTCGACTCGCCTCCAGTCACTCCCTTGGTCTCGCCTCCAGTCAATCCCTTGGTCTCGCCTCCAGTCACTCCCTTGGTCTCGCCTCCAGTCACTCCCTTGGTCTCGCCTACAGTCACTCCCTTGGTCTCCCCTCCAGTCACTCCCTTGGTCTCGCCACCAGCCACTCCCTTGGTCCCGCCACCAGTCACTCCCTTGGTCTCCCATCCAGTCACTCCCTTGGTCTCGCCTCCAGTCACTCCCTTGGTCTCGCCTCCAGTCACTCCCTTGTTCTCGACTCCAGTCACTCCCTTGGTCTCGCCTCCAGTCACTCCCTTGGTCTCGCCTCCAGTCACTCCCTTGGTCTCGCCTCCAGTCACTCCCTTGGTCTCCCCTCCAGACACTCCCTTGGTCTCGCCACCAGTCACTCCCTTTTTCTCGCCTCCAGTCACTCCCATGTTCTCGCCTCCAGTCACTCCCTCGGTCTCGCCTCCATTCACTCCCTTGGTCTCGCCTACAGTCACTACCTTGGTCTCGCCTACAGTCACTCCCTTGGTGTCCCCTCCAGTCACTCCCTTGGTCTCGCCACCAGTCACTCCCTTGGTCCCGCCACCAGTCACTCCCTTGGTCTCGCCTCCAGTCACTCCCTTGGTCTCGCCTCCAGTCACTCCCTTGGTCTCGCCTCGAGTCACTCCCTTGGTCTCCCCTCCAGTCACTCCCTTTGTCCCACCTCCAGTCACTCCCTTCGACTCGCCTCCAGTCACTCCCTTGTTCTCGCCTCCAGTCACTCCCTTGGTCTCGCCTACAGTCACTCCCTTGGTCTCCCCTCCAGTAACTCCCTTGGTCTCGCCACCAGTCACTCCCTTGGTCCCGCCACCAGTCACTCCCTTGGTCTCGCCTCCAGTCACTCCCTTGGTCTCGCCTCCAGTAACTCCCTTGGTCTCGCCTCCAGTCACTCCCTTGTTCTCGACTCCAGTCACTCCCTTGGTCTCGCCTCCAGTCACTCCCTTGGTCTCGCCTCCAGTCACTCCCTTGGTCTCGCCTACAGTCACTCCCTTGGTCTCCCCTCCAGTCACTCCCTTGGTCTCGCCACCAGTCACTCCCTTGGTCCCGCCACCAGTCACTCCCTTGGTCTCGCCTCCAGTCACTCCCTTGGTCTCGCCTCCAGTCACTCCCCTGGTCTCCCCTCCAGACTCTCCCTTGGTCTCGCCACCAGTCACTCCGTTTTTCTCGCCTCCAGTCACTCCCATGTTCTCGCCTCCAGTCACTCCCTCGGTCCCGCCTCCATTCACTCCCTTGGTCTCGCCTCCAGTCACTACCTTGGTCTCGCCTCCAGTCACTCCCTTGGTCTCCCGTCAGTCACTCCCTTGGTCTCGCCTCCAGTCACTCCCTTGGTCTCGCCACCAGTCACTCCCTTGGTCTCGCCACCAGTCACTCCCTTGGTCTCGCCTCCAGTCACTCCCTGGGTCTCGCCTCCAGTCACTACCTCGGTCTCGCCTCCAGTCACTCCCTTGGTCTTGCCTCCAGTCACTCCCTTGGTCTCGCCTCCAGTCACTCCCTTGGTCTGGCCACCAGTCAATCCCTTGGTCTCGCCTCCAGTCACTCCCTTTGTCCCGCCTCCAGTCACTCCCTTCGACTCGCCTCCAGTCACTCCCTTGGTCTCGCCTCCAGTCACTCCCTTGGTCTCGCCTCCAGTCACTCCCTTGGTCTCGCCTACAGTCACTCCCTTGGTCTCCCCTCCAGTCACTCCCTTGGTCTCGCCACCAGTCACTCCCTTGGTCCCGCCACCAGTCACTCCCTTGGTCTCGCCTCCAGTCACTCCCTTGGTCTCGCCTCCAGTCACTCCCTTGGTCTCGCCTCGAGTCACTCCCTTGGTCTCCCCTCCAGTCACTCCCTTTGTCCCACCTCCAGTCACTCCCTTCGACTCGCCTCCAGTCATTCCCTTGGTCTCGCCTCCAGTCACTCCCTTGGTCTCGCCTCCAGTCACTCCCTTGGTCTCGCCTACAGTCACTCCCTTGGTCTCCCCTCCAGTCACACCCTTGGTCTCGCCACCAGTCACTCCCTTGGTCCCGCCACCAGTCACTCCCTTGGTCTCGCCTCCAGTCACTCCCTTGGTCTCGCCTCCAGTAACTCCCTTGGTCTCGCCTCCAGTCACTCCCTTGTTCTCGACTCCAGTCACTCCCTTGGTCTCGCCTCCAGTCACTCCCTTGGTCTCGCCTCCAGTCACTCCCTTGGTCTCGCCTCCAGTCACTCCCTTGGTCTCGCCTCCAGTCACTCCCTTGGTCTCCCCTCCAGACACTCCCTTGGTCTCGCCTCCAGTCACTCCCTTGGTCTCGCCTCGAGTCACTCCCTTGGTCTCCCCTCCAGTCACTCCCTTGGTCCCGCCTCCAGTCACTCCCTTCGACTCGCCTCCAGTCACTCCCTTGGTCTCGCCTCCAGTCACTCCCTTGGTCTCGCCTCCAGTCACTCCCTTGGTCTCGCCTCGAGTCACTCCCTTGGTCTCCCCTCCAGTCACTCCCTTGGTCCCGCCTCCAGGCACTCCCTTCGACTCGCCTCCAGTCACTCCCTTGGTCTCGCCTCCAGTCAATCCCTTGGTCTCGCCTCCAGTCACTCCCTTGGTCTCGCCTCCAGTCACTCCCTTGGTCTCGCCTACAGTCACTCCCTTGGTCTCCCCTCCAGTCACTCCCTTGGTCTCGCCACCAGCCACTCCCTTGGTCCCGCCACCAGTCACTCCCTTGGTCTCCCATCCAGTCACTCCCTTGGTCTCGCCTCCAGTCACTCCCTTGGTCTCGCCTCCAGTCACTCCCTTGTTCTCGATTCCAGTCACTCCCTTGGTCTCGCCTCCAGTCACTCCCTTGGTCTCGCCTCCAGTCACTCCCTTGGTCTCGCCTCCAGTCACTCCCTTGGTCTCCCCTCCAGACACTCCCTTGGTCTCGCCACCAGTCACTCCCTTTTTCTCGCCTCCAGTCACTCCCATGTTCTCGCCTCCAGTCACTCCCTCGGTCTCGCCTCCATTCACTCCCTTGGTCTCGCCTACAGTCACTACCTTGGTCTCGCCTACAGTCACTCCCTTGGTGTCCCCTCCAGTCACTCCCTTGGTCTCGCCACCAGTCACTCCCTTGGTCCCGCCACCAGTCACTCCCTTGGTCTCGCCTCCAGTCACTCCCTTGGTCTCGCCTCCAGTCACTCCCTTGGTCTCGCCTCGAGTCACTCCCTTGGTCTCCCCTCCAGTCACTCCCTTTGTCCCACCTCCAGTCACTCCCTTCGACTCGCCTCCAGTCACTCCCTTGTTCTCGCCTCCAGTCACTCCCTTGGTCTCGCCTACAGTCACTCCCTTGGTCTCCCCTCCAGTAACTCCCTTGGTCTCGCCACCAGTCACTCCCTTGGTCCCGCCACCAGTCACTCCCTTGGTCTCGCCTCCAGTCACTCCCTTGGTCTCGCCTCCAGTAACTCCCTTGGTCTCGCCTCCAGTCACTCCCTTGTTCTCGACTCCAGTCACTCCCTTGGTCTCGCCTCCAGTCACTCCCTTGGTCTCGCCTCCAGTCACTCCCTTGGTCTCGCCTACAGTCACTCCCTTGGTCTCCCCTCCAGTCACTCCCTTGGTCTCGCCACCAGTCACTCCCTTGGTCCCGCCACCAGTCACTCCCTTGGTCTCGCCTCCAGTCACTCCCTTGGTCTCGCCTCCAGTCACTCCCCTGGTCTCCCCTCCAGACTCTCCCTTGGTCTCGCCACCAGTCACTCCGTTTTTCTCGCCTCCAGTCACTCCCATGTTCTCGCCTCCAGTCACTCCCTCGGTCCCGCCTCCATTCACTCCCTTGGTCTCGCCTCCAGTCACTACCTTGGTCTCGCCTCGAGTCACTCCCTTGGTCTCGCCTCCAGTCACTCCCTTGGTCTCCCCTCCAGTCACTCCCTTGGTCTCGCCTCCAGTCACTCCCTTGGTCTCGCCTCCAGTCACTCCCTTGGTCCCGCCTCCGGTCACTCTCTTGGTGTCGCCTCCGGTCACTCCCTTGGTCTCGCCTCCAGTCACTCCCTTGGTCTCGCCTCCAGTCATTCCCTTGGTCTCGCCACCAGTCACTCCCTTGGTCTCGCCTCCAGTCACTCCCTTGGTCTCCCGTCAGTCACTCCCTTGGTCTCGCCTCGTCACTCGCTTGGTCTCGCCACCAGTCACTCCCTTGGTCTCGCCACCAGTCACTCCCTTGGTCTCGCCTCCAGTCACTCCCTGGGTCTCGCCTCCAGTCACTACCTCGGTCTCGCCTCCAGTCACTCCCTTGGTCTTGCCTCCAGTCACTCCCTTGGTCTCGCCTCCGGTCACTCCCTTGGTCTCGCCTCCGGTTACTCCCTTGGTCTCGCCTCCAGTCACTCCCTTGGTCTCGCCTCCAGTCACTCCCTTGGTCTCGCCTCCAGTCACTCCCTTGGTCTCGCCTCCAGTCACTCCCTTGGTCTCCCCTCCAGTCACTCCCTTGGTCTGGCCACCAGTCACTCCCTTGGTCTCGCCTCCAGTCACTCCCTTGGTCTCGCCTCCAGTCACTCCCTAGTTCTCGCCTCGAGTCACTCCCTTGGTCTCCCCTCCAGTCACTCTCTTGGTCGCGCCTCCAGTCACTCCCTTCGACTCGCCTCCAGTCACTCCCTTGGTCTCGCCTCCAGTCACTCCCTTGGTCTCGCCTCCAGTCACTCCCTTGGTCTCGCCTACAGTCACTCCCTTGGTCTCGCCTCCAGTCACTCCCTTGGTCTCGCCACCAGTCACTCCCTTGGTCTCGCCACCAGTCACTCCCTTGGTCTCGCCTCCAGTCACTCCCTTGGTCTCGCCTCCAGTCACTCCCTTGTTCTCGCCTCCAGTCACTCCCTTGTTCTCGACTCCAGTCACTCCCTTGGTCTCGCCTCCAGTCACTCCCTTGGTCTTGCCTCCAGTCACTCCGTTGGTCTCGCCTCCAGTCACTCCCATGGTCTCGCCTCCAGTCACTCCCTTGGTCTCCCCTCCAGACACTCCCTTGGTCTCGCCACCAGTCACTCCCTTTTTCTCGCCTCCAGTCACTCCCATGGTCTCGCCTCCAGTCACTCCCTCGGTCTCGCCTCCATTCACTCCCTTGGTCTCGCCTCCAGTCACTCCCTTGGTCTTGCCTCCAGACACTCCCTTGGTCTCGCCTCCAGTCACTCCCTTGGTCTCCCCTCCAGTCTCTCCCTTGGTCTCGCCTCCGGTCACTCCCTTGGTCTCGCATCCAGTCACTCCCTTGGTCTCGCCTCCAGTCACTCCCTTGGTCTCGCCTCCAGTCACTCCCTTGTTCTCGCCTCCAGTCACTCCCTTGTTCTCGCCTCCGGTCACTCCCTTGGTCTCGCCTCCGGTCACTCCCTTGGTCTCGCCTCCAGTCACTCCCTTGGTCTCGCCTCCAGTCAACCCTTGATCCCGCCTCCAGTCACTCCCTCGTTCTCGCCTCCAGTCACTCCCTTGGTCTCGCCTCCAGTCACTCCCTTGGTCTCGCCTCCAGTCACTCCCTTGGTCTCGCCTCCAGTCACTCCCTTGGTCTCGCCTCCAGTCACTCCCTTGGTCTCGCCTCCGGTCACTCCCTTGGTCTCGCCTCCAGTCACTCCCTTGGTCTCGCCTCCAGTCACTCCCTTGGTCTCGCCTCCAGTCACTCCCTTGGTTTCCCACCAGGCACTCCCTTGGTCTCGCCTCCAGTCACTCCCTTGGTCTCGCCTCCATTCACTCCCTTGGTCTCGCCTCCAGTCACTCCCTTGGTCTCGTCTCCAGTCACTCCCTTGGTCTCGCATCCAGTCACTCCCTTGGTCTCGCCTCCAGGCACTCCCTTGGTCTCGCCTCCAGTCACTCCCTTGGTCTCGCCACCAGTCACTCCCTTGGTCTCGCATCCAGTCTCTCCCTTGGTCTTGCCTCCAGTCACTCCCTTGGTCTCGCCTCCAGTCACTCCCTTGGTCTCCCGTCAGTCACTCCCTTGGTCTCGCCTCCAGTCACTCCCTTGGTCTCGCCAACAGTCACTCCCTTGGTCTCGCCTCCAGTCACTCCCTCGGTCTCGCCTCCAGTCACTCCCTTGGTCTCGCCTACAGTCAATCCCTTGGTCTCCCCTCCAGTCACTCCCTTGGTCTCGCCTCCAGTCACTCCCTTGGTCTCGCCTCCAGTCACTCCCTTGGTCCCACCTCCGGTCACTCTCTTGGTGTCGCCTCCAGTCACTCCCTTGGTCCCGCCTCCAGTCACTCCCTTCGACTCGCCTCCAGTCACTCCCTTGGTCTCGCCTCCAGTCACTCCCTTGTTCTCGACTCCAGTCACTCCCTTGGTCTCGCCTCCAGTCACTCCCTTGGTCTCGCCTCCAGCCACTCCCTTGGTCTCGCCTCCAGTCACTCCCTTGGTCTCCCCTCCAGACACTGCCTTGGTCTCGCCACCAGTCACTCCCTTTTTCTCGCCTCCAGTCACTCCCATGTTCTCGCCTCCAGTCACTCCCTCGGTCTCGCCTCCATTCACTCCCTTGGTCTCACCTCCAGTCACTACCTTGGTCTCGCCTCGAGTCACTCCCTTGGTCTCGCCTCCGGTCACTCCCTTGGTCTCGCCTCCAGTCACTCCCTTGGTCTCGCCTCCAGTCATTCCCTTGGTCTCGCCACCAGTCACTCCCTTGGTCTCGCCTCCAGTCACTCCCTTGGTCTCCCGTCAGTCACTCCCTTGGTCTGGCCTCCAGTCACTCCCTTGGTCTCGCCACCAGTCACTCCCTTGGTCTCGCCACCAGTCACTCCCTTGGTCTCGCCTCCAGTCACTCCCTGGGTCTCGCCTCCACTCACTACCTCGGTCTCGCCTCCAGTCACTCCCTTGGTCTCGCCTGCAGTCACTCCCTTGGTCTCGCCTCCGGTCACTCCCTTGGTCCCGCCTCCGGTCACTCCCTTGGTCTCGCCTCCAGTCACTCCCTTGTTCTCGCCTCCAGTCACTCCGTTGGTCTCGCCTCCAGTCACTCCCTTGGTCTCGCCTCCAGTCACTCCCTTGGTCTCCCCTCCAGTCACTCCCTTGGTCTGGCAACCAGTCACTCCCTTGGTCTCGCCTCCAGTCACTCCCTTGGTCTCGCCTCCAGTCACTCCCTTGGTCTCGCCTCCAGTCACTCCCTTGGTCTCGCCTCCAGTCACTCCCTTGGTCTCGCCTCGAGTCACTCCCTTGGTCTCCCCTCCAGTCACTCCCTTTGTCCCGCTTCCAGTCACTCCCTTCGACTCGCCTCCAGTCACTCCCTTGGTCTCGCCTCCAGTCACTCCTTTGGTCTCGCCTCCAGTCACTCCCTTGGTCTCGCCTACAGTCACTCCCTTGGTCTCCCCTCCAGTCACTCCCTTGGTCTCGCCTCCAGTAACTCCCTTGGTCTCGCCTCCAGTCACTCCCTTCTTCTCGACTCCAGTCACTCGCTTGTTCTCGCCTCCAGTCACTCCCTTGGTCTCGCCTCCAGTCACTCCCTTGGTCTCGCCTCCAGTCACTCCCTTGGACTCGCCTCCAGTCACTCCCTTGGTCTCCCCTCCAGACACTCCCTTGGTCTCGCCTCCAGTCACTCCCTTGGTCTCGCCTCGAGTCACTCCCTTGGTCTCCCCTCCAGTCACTCCCTTGGTCCCGCCTCCAGTCACTCCCTTCGACTCGCCTCCAGTCACTCCCTCGGTCTCGCCTCCAGTCACTCCCTTGGTCTCGCCTCCAGTCACTCCCTTGGTCTCGCCTCCAGTCACTCCCTTGGTCCCGCCTCCAGTCACTCCCTTCGACTCGCCTCCAGTCACTCCCTTGGTCTCGCCTGCAGTCACTCCCTTGGTCTCGCCTCCAGTCACTCCCTTGGTCTCGCCTCCAGTCACTCCCTTGGTCTCGCCTACAGTCACTCCCTTGGTCTCCCCTCCAGTCACTCCCTTGGTCTCGCCACCAGCCACTCCCTTGGTCCCGCCACCAGTCACTCCCTTGGTCTCGCCTCCAGTCACTCCCTTGGTCTCGCCTCCAGTCACTCCCTTGGTCTCGCCTCCAGTCACTCCCTTGTTCTCGACTCCAGTCACTCCCTTGGTCTCGCCTCCAGTCACTCCCTTGGTCTCGCCACCAGTCACTCCCTTGGTCTCGCCACCAGTCACTCCCGTGGTCTCGCCTCCAGTCACTACCTCGGTCTCGCCTCCAGTCACTCCCTTGGTCTCGCCTCCAGTCACTCCCTTGGTCTCGCCTCCGGTCACTCCCTTGGTCTCGCCTCCGGTCACTCCCTTGGTCTCGCCTCCAGTCACTCCCTTGGTCTCGCCTCCAGTCACTCCCTTGGTCTCGCCTCCAGTCACTCCCTTGGTCTCGCCTCCAGTCACTCCCTTGGTCTCCCCTCCAGTCACTCCCTTGGTCTGGCCACCAGTCACTCCCTTGGTCTCGCCTCCAGTCACTCCCTTGGTCTCGCCTCCAGTCACTCCCTTGGTCTCGCCTCCAGTCACTCCCTTGTTCTCGCCTCGAGTCACTCCCTTGGTCTCCCCTCCAGTCACTCCCTTGGTCCCGCCTCCAGTCACTCCCTTCGACTCGCCTCCAGTCACTCCCTTGGTCTCGCCTCCAGTCACTCCCTTGGTCTCGCCTCCAGTCACTCCCTTGGTCTCGCCTCCAGTCACTCCCTTGGTCTCCCCTCCAGTCACTCCCTTGGTCTCGCCACCAGTCACTCCCTTGGTCCCGCCACCAGTCACTCCCTTGGTCTCGCCTCCAGTCACTCCCTTGGTCTCGCCTCCAGTCTCTCACTTGTTCTCGACTCCAGTCACTCCCTTGGTCTCGCCTCCAGTCACTCCCTTGGTCTCGCCTCCAGTCACTCCGTTGGTCTCGCCTCCAGTCACTCCCTTGGTCTCGCCTCCAGTCACTCCCTTGGTCTCCCCTCCAGACACTCCTTGGTCTCGCCACCAGTCACTCCCTTTTTCTCGCCTCCAGTCACTCCCATGGTCTCGCCTCCAGTCACTCCCTCGGTCTCGCCTCCATTCACTCCCTTGGTCTCGCCTTCAGTCACTCCCTTGGTCTTGCCTCCAGACACTCCCTTGGTCTCGCCTCCAGTCACTCCCTTGGTCTCCCCTCCAGTCACTCCCTTGGTCTCGCCTCCAGTCACTCCCTTGGTCTCGCCTACAGTCACTCCCTTGGTCTCGCCTACAGTCACTCCCTTGGTCTCGCCTCCAGTCACTCCCTTGGTCTCACCTCCAGTCTTTCCCTTGGTCTCGCCTCCAGTCACTCCCTTGTTCTCGCCTCCGGTCACTCCCTTGGTCTCGCCTCCGGTCACTCCCTTGGTCTCCCGCCAGTCACTCCCTTGGTCTCGCCTCCAGTCAACCCTTGATCCCGCCTCCAGTCACTCCCTTGTTCTCGCCTCCAGTCACTCCCTCGGTCTCGCCTCCAGTCACTCCCTAGGTCTCGCCTCCAGTCACTCCCTTGGCCTCGCACTCCAGTCACTCCCTTGGTCTCGCCTCCAGTCACTCCCTTGGTCTCGCCTCAAGTCACTCCCTTGGTCTCGCCTCCGGTCACTCCCTTGGTCTCGCCTCCAGTCACTCCCTTGGTCTCGCCTCCAGTCACTCCCTTGGTCTCGCCTCCAGTCACTCCCTTGGTCTCCCACCAGGCACTCCCTTGGTCTCGCCTCCAGTCACTCCCTTGGTCTCGCCTCCATTCACTCCCTTGGTCTCGCCTCCCGTCACTCCCTTGGTCTCGTCTCCAGTCACTCCCTTGGTCTCGCATCCAGTCACTCCCTTGGTCTCGCCTCCAGTCACTCCCTTGGTCTCGCCTCCAGTCACTCCCTTGGTCTCGCCACCAGTCACTCCCTTGGTCTCGCCTCCAGTCACTCCCTTGGTCTTGCCTCCAGTCACTCCCTTGGACTCGCCTCCAGTCACTCCCTTGGTCTCGCCTCCAGTCTCTCCCTTAATCTCGCCTCCAGTCACTCCCTTGGTCTCGCCTCCAGTCACTCCCTTGGTCTCGCCTCCATTCACTCCCTTGGTCTCGCCTCCAGTCACTCCCTTGGTCTCGCCTCCAGTTACTCCCTTGGTCTCGCATCCAGTCACTCCCTTGGTCTCGCCTCCAGTCACTCCCTTGGTCTCGCCTCCAGTCGCTCCCTTGGTCTCGCCACCAGTCACTCCCTTGGTCTCGCCTCCAGTCACTCCCTTGGTCTCGCCATCAGTCACTACCTTTTTCTCGCCTCCAGTCACTCCCATGTTCTCGCCTCCAGTCACTCCCTCGGTCTCGCCTCCATTAACTCCCTTGGTCTCGCCTCCAGTCACTACCTTGGTCTCGCCTCGAGTCACTCCCTTGGTCTCGCCTCCAGTCACTCCCTTGGTCTCCCCTCCAGTCACTCCCTTGGTCTCGCCTCCAGTCACGCCCTTGGTCTCGCCTCCAGTCACTCTCTTGGTCCCGCCTCCGGTCACTCTCTTGGTGTCGCCTCCAGTCACTCCCTTGGTCTCGCCTCCAGTCACTCCCTTGGTCTCGCCTCCAGTCATTCCCTTGGTCTCGCCACCAGTCACTCCCTTGGTCTCGCCTCCAGTCTCTCCCTTGGTCTCCCGTCAGTCACTCCCTTGGTCTCGCCTCCAGTCACTCCCTTGGTCTCAGCACCAGTCACTCCCTTGGTCTCGCCAGCAGTCACTCCCGTGGTCTCGCCTCCAGTCACTCCCTGGGTCTCGCCTCCAGTCACTACCTCGGTCTCGCCTCCAGTCACTCCCTTGGTCTCGCCTCCAGTCACTCCCTTGGTCTCGCCTCCGGTCACTCCCTTGGTCTCGCCTCCAGTCACTCCCATGGTCTCGCCTCCAGTCACTCCCTTGGTCTCCCCTCCAGTCACTCCCTTGGTCTGGCCACCAGTCACTCCCTTGGTCTCGCCTCCAGTCACTCCCTTGGTCTCGCCTCCAGTCACTCCCTTGGTCTCGCCTCCAGTCACTCCCTTGTTCTCGCCTCGAGTCACTCCCTTGGTCTCCCCTCCAGTCACTCCCTTGGTCCCGCCTCCAGTCACTCCCTTCTACTCGCCTCCAGTCACTCCCTTGGTCTCGCCTCCAGTCACTCCCTTGGTCTCGCCTCCAGTCACTCCCTTGGTCTCGCCACCAGTCACTCCCTTGGTCCCGCCACCAGTCACTCCCTTGGTCTCGCCTCCAGTCACTCGCTTGGTCTCGCCTCCAGTCACTCCCTTGGTCTCGCCTCCAGTCACTCACTTGTTCTCGACTCCAGTCACTCCCTTGGTCTCGCCTCCAGTCACTCCCTTGGTCTCGCCTCCAGTCACTCCCTTGGTCTCGCCTCCAGTCACTCCCTTGGTCTCCCTTCCAGACACTCCCTTGGTCTCGACACCAGTCACTCCCTTTTTCTCGCCTCCAGTCACTCCCATGGTCTCGCCTCCAGTCACTCCCTCGGTCTCGCCTCCATTCACTCCGTTGGTCTCGCCTCCAGTCACTCCCTTGGTCTTGCCTCCATACACTCCCTTGGTCTCGCCTCCAGTCACTCCCTTGGTCTCCCCTCCAGTCACTCCCTTGGTCTCGCCTCCAGTCACTCCCTTGGTCTCGCCTACAGTCACTCCCTTGGTCTCGCCTCCAGTCACTCCCTTGGTCTCACCTCCAGTCACTCCCTTGGTCTCGCCTCCAGTCACTCCCTTGTTCTCGCCTCCGGTCACTCCCTTGGTCTCGCCTCCGGTCACTCCCTTGGTCTCCCGCCAGTCACTCCCTTGGTCTCGCCTCCAGTCAACCCTTGATCCCGCCTCCAGTCACTCCCTTGGTCTCGCCTACAGTCACTCCCTCGGTCTCGCCTCCAGTCACTCCCTAGGTCTCGCCTCCAGTCACTCCCTTGGTCTCGCCTCCAGTCACTCCCTTGGTCTCGCCTCCAGTCACTCCCTTGGTCTCGCCTCAAGTCACTCCCTTGGTCTCGCCTCCGGTCACTCCCTTGGTCTCGCCTCCAGTCACTCCCTTGGTCTCGCCTCCAGTCACTCCCTTGGTCTCGCCTCCAGTCACTCCCTTGGTCTCCCACCAGGCACTCCCTTGGTCTCGCCTCCAGTCACTCCCTTGGTCTCGCCTCCATTCACTCCCTTGGTCTCGCCTCCCGTCACTCCCTTGGTCTCGTCTCCAGTCACTCCCTTGGTCTCGCATCCAGTCACTCCCTTGGTCTCGCCTCCAGTCACTCCCTTGGTCTCGCCTCCAGTCACTCCCTTGGTCTCGCCACCAGTCACTCCCTTGGTCTCGCCTCCAGTCACTCCCTTGTTCTTGCCTCCCGTCACTCCCTTGGACTCGCCTCCAGTCACTCCCTTGGTCTCGCCTCCAGTCACTCCCTTAATCTCGCCTCCAGTCACTCCCTTGGTCTCGCCTCCAGTCACTCCCTTGGTCTCGCCTCCATTCACTCCCTTGGTCTCGCCTCCAGTCACTCCCTTGGTCTCGCATCCAGTCACTCCCTTGGTCTCGCCTCCAGTCACTCCCTTGGTCTCGCCTCCAGTCGCTCCCTTGGTCTCGCCACCAGTCACTCTCTTGGTCTCGCCTCCAGTCACTCCCTTGGTCTCGCCATCAGTCACTACCTTGGCCTCGCCACCAGTCACTCCCTTGGTCTCGCCTCCAGTCACTCCCTTAATCTCGCCTCCAGTGACTCCCTTGGTCTCGCCTCCAGTCACTCCCTTGGTCTCGCCTCCAGTCACTCCCGTGGTCTCGCCTCTAGTCACTCCCTTGGTCTCGCCTCCAGTCACTCCCTTGGTCTCGCCTCCAGTCACTCCCTTGGTCTCGACTCCAGTCACTCCCTTGGTCTCGCCTCCAGTCACTCCCTTGGTCTCGCCTCCATTCACTCCCTTGATCCCGCCTCCAGTCACTCCCTTGGTCTCGCCTCCAGTCACTCCCTTGGTCTCGCCTCCAGTCACTCCCTTGGTCTCGCCTCGTCCATCCCTTGGTCTCGCCTCCGGTCACTCCCTTGGTCTCCCGCCAGAAACTTACTTGGTCTCTCCTACAGTCACTCCCTTGATGTCGGCTCCAGTCACTCCCTTGGTCTGGCCTCCAGTCACTCCCTTGGTCTCGCCTCCAGTTACTCCCTTGGTCTCGCTTCCAGTCACTCCCTTGGTCTCACCTCCAGTCACTCCCTTGGTCTCGCCTCCAGTGACTCCCTTGGTCTCCCCTCCAGTCACTGCCTTGGTCTCCCCTCCAGTCACTCCCTTGGTCTCGCCTGCAGTCACTCCCTTGGTCTCCCCTCCAATCACTCCCTTGGTCTCGCCTCCAGTCACCATCTTGGTCTCGCCTTCAGTCACTCCCTTGTTCTCGCCTCCAGTCACTCCCTTGGTCTCGCCTTCAGTCACTCCCTTGGTCTCGCCACCAGTCACTCCCTTGGTCTCGCCTCCAGTCACTCGCTTGGTCTCGCCTCCAGTCACTCCCTTTGTCTCACCTCCAGTCACTACCTTGGTCTCGCCTCCAGTCACTCCCTTGGTCTCGCTTCCAGTCACTCCCTTGGTCTCGCCTCCAGTCACTCCCTTGGTCTCGCCTCCAGTCACTCCCTCTGTATCGCCTCCAGTCACTCCCTCGGTCTCGCCTCCAGTCACTCCCTTGGTCTCGCCTCCAGTCACTCCCTTGGTCTCCCGCCAGTCACTCCCTTTGTCTCGCCTCCAGTCACTCCCCTGGTCTCGCCTCCAGTCACTCCCTTGGTCTCGCCTCCAGTCACTCCCTTGGTCTCGCCTCCAGTCACTCCCTTGGTCTCGCCTCCGGTCACTCCCTTGGTCTCACCTCCAGTCACTCCCTTGGTCTCGCCTCCAGTCACTCCCTTGGTCTCGCCTCCAGTCACTCTCTTGGTCTCGCCTCGAGTCACTCCCTTGGTCTCCCCTCCAGTCACTCCCTTGGTATCGCCTCCAGTCAGTCCCTTGGTCTGCCCTCCAGTCACTCCCTTGGTCTCCCCTGCAGTCACTACCTTGGTCTCCCCTCCAGTCACTCCCTTTGTCTCGCCACCAGTCACCCCCTTGGTCTCGCCACCAGTCACTCCCTTGGTCTCGCCACCAGTCACTCCCTTGGTCTCGCCACCAGTCACTCCCTTGGTCTCGCCACCAGTCACTCCCTTAGTCTCCCCTCCAGTCACTCCCTTGGTCTCGCCTCCAGTCACTCCCTTGGTCTCGCCTCCAGTCACTCCCTTGGTCTCGCCTCCAGTCACTCCCTTGGTCTCGCTTCCAGTCACTCCCTTTTTCTCGCCTCCAGTCACTCCCCTGGTCTCGCCTCCAGTCACTCCCTTGGTCTCGCCTCCAGTCACTCCCTTGGTCTCGCCTCCAGTCACTCCCTTGGTCTCGCCTCCGGTCACTCCCTTGGTCTCGCCTCCAGTCACTCCCTTGGTCTCGCCTCCAGTCACTCCCTTGGTCTCGCTTCCAGTCACTCCCTTGGTCTCGCCTCGAGTCACCCCTTGGTCTCCCCTCCAGTCACTCCCTTGGTCCCGCCTCCAGTCACTCCCTTCGTCTCGCCTCCAGTCACTCCCTTGGTCTCGCCTCCAGTCACTTCCTTGTACTCCCCTCCAGTCACTCCCTTGGTCTCGCCTCCAGTCACTCCCTTGGTCTTGCCTGCAGTTACTCCCTTGGTCTCGCCTCCAGTCACTCCCTTGGTCTCGCCTCCAGTCACTCCCTTGGTCTCGCCTCCAGTCACTCCCTTGGTCTCGCCTCCAGTCACTCCCTTGGTCTCGCCACCAGTCACTCCCTTGGTCTCGCCTCCAGTCACTCCCTTGGTCTCGCCTCCAGTCACTCCCTTGGTCTCACCTCCAGTCACTCCCTTGGTCTCGCCACCAGTCACTCCCTTGGTCTCGCCACCAGTCACTCCCTTGATCTCGCCACCAGTCACTCCCTTGGTCTCGCCACCAGCCACTCCCTTGGTCTCGCCACCAGTCACTCCCTTTGTCTCACCACCAGTCACTCCCTTGGTCTCCCCTCCAGTCAGTCTCGCCTCCAGTCACTCCCTTGGTCTCGCCTCCAGTCACTCCCTTGGTCTCGCCTCCAGTCACTCCCTTGTTCTCGCCTCCAGTCACTTCTTTGGTCTCCCCTCCAGTCACTCCCTTGGTCTCACCTCCAGTCACTTCTTTGGTCTCCCCTCCAGTCACTCCCTTGGTCTCGCCATCAGTCACTCCCTTGGTCTCGCCTCCAGTCACTCCCTTGGTCTCGGCTCCAGTCACTCCCTTGGTCTCGCCTCCAGTCACTCCCTTGGTCTCGCCTCCAGTCACTCCCTTGGTCTCGCCTCCAGTCACTCCCTTGGTCTCGCCTCCAGTCACTCCCTTGGTCTCGCCTCCAGTCACTCCCTTGGTCTCGCCTCCAGTCACTCCCTTGGTCTCGCCTCCAGTCATTCCCTTGGTCTCGCCTCCAGTCACTCCCTTGGTCTCGCCTCCAGTCACTCCCTTGGTCTCGCCACCAGTCACTCCCTTGGTCTCGCCTCCAGTCACTCCCTTGGTCTCGCCTCCAGTCACTCCCTTGGTCCCACCTCCAGTCACTCCCTTGGTCTCGCCTCCGGTCACTCCCTTGGTCTCCCCTCCATTCACTCCCTTGGTCTCGCCACCAGTCACTCCCTTGGTCTCGCCTCCAGTCACTCCCTTGGTCTCGCCTCCAGTCACTCCCTTGGTCTCGCCTCCGGTCACTCCCTTGGCATCGCCTCCAGTCACTCCCTTGGTCTCGCCATCAGTCACTACCTTGGCCTCGCCACCAGTCACTCCCTTGGTCTCGCCTCCAGTCACTCCCTTAATCTCGCCTCCAGTCACTCCCTTGGTCTCGCCTCCAGTCACTCCCTTGGTCTGGCCTCCAGTCACTCCCGTGGTCTCGCCTCCAGTCACTCCCTTGGTCTCGCCTCCAGTCACTCCCTTGGTCTGGCCTCCAGTCACTCCCTTGGTCTCGAATCCAGTCACTCCCTTGTTCTCGCCTCCAGTCACTCCCTTGGTCTCACCTCCAGTCACTCCCTTGGTCTCGCCTCCAGTCACTCCCTTGGTCTCGCCTCCAGTCACTCCCTTGGTCTCGCCAGCAGCCACTCCCTTGGTCTCGCCACCAGTCACTCCCTTTGTCTCGCCACCAGTCACTCCCTTGGTCTCCCCTCCAGTCAGTCTCGCCTCCAGTCACTCCCTTGGTCTCGCCTCCAGTCACTCCCTTGGTCTCGCCTCCAGTCACTCCCTTGGTCTCGCCTCCAGTCACTTCTTTGGTCTCCCCTCCAGTCACTCCCTTGGTCTCACCTCCAGTCACTTCTTTGGTCTCCCCTCCAGTCACTCCCTTGGTCTCGCCATCAGTCACTCCCTTGGTCTCGCCTCCAGTCACTCCCTTGGTCTCGGCTCCAGTCACTCCCTTGGTCTCGCCTCCAGTCACTCCCTTGGTCTCGCCTCCAGTCACTCCCTTGGTCTCGCCTCCAGTCACTCCCTTGGTCTCGCCTCCAGTCACTCCCTTGGTCTCGCCTCCAGTCACTCCCTTGGTCTCGCCTCCAGTCACTCCCTTGGTCTCGCCTCCAGTCACTCCCTTGGTCTCGCCACCAGTCACTCCCTTGGTCTCGCCTCCAGTCACTCCCTTGGTCTCGCCTCCAGTCACTCCCTTGGTCCCACCTCCAGTCACTCCCTTGGTCTCGCCTCCGGTCACTCCCTTGGTCTCCCCTCCATTCACTCCCTTGGTCTCGCCACCAGTCACTCCCTTGGTCTCGCCTCCAGTCACTCCCTTGGTCTCGCCTCCAGTCACTCCCTTGGTCTCGCCTCCGGTCACTCCCTTGGTCTCGCCTCCAGTCACTCCCTTGGTCTCGCCATCAGTCACTACCTTGGCCTCGCCACCAGTCACTCCCTTGGTCTCGCCTCCAGTCACTCCCTTAATCTCGCCTCCAGTCACTCCCTTGGTCTCGCCTCCAGTCACTCCCTCGGTCTCGCCTCCAGTCACTCCCGTGGTCTCGCCTCCAGTCACTCCCTTGGTCTCGCCTCCAGTCACTCCCTTGGTCTCGCCTCCAGTCACTCCCTTGGTCTCGACTACAGTCACTCCCTTGGTCTCGCCTCCAGTCACTCCCTTGGTCTCGCCTCCAGTCACTCCCTTGATCTCGCCTCCAGTCACTGCCTTGGTCTCGCCTCCAGTCACTCCCTTGGTCTCGCCTCCAGTCACTCACTTGGTCTCGCCTCCGGTCACTCCCTTGGTCTCCCGCCAGAAACTTACTTGGTCTCTCCTACAGTCACTCCCTTGATCTCGCCTCCAGTCACTCCCTTGGTCTCGCCTCCAGTCACTCCCTTGGTCTCGCCTCCAGTTACTCCCTTGGTCTCGCTTCCAGTCACTCCCTTGGTCTCACCTCCAGTCACTCCCTTGGTCTCCCTTCCAGTCACTCCCTTGGTCTCGCCTCCAGTCACTCCCTTGGTCTCGCCTCCAGTCACTCCCTTGGTCTCGCCTCCAGTCACTCCCTTGGTCTCCCACCAGGCACTCCCTTGGTCTCGCCTCCAGTCACTCCCTTGGTCTCGCCTCCATTCACTCCCTTGGTCTCGCCTCCAGTCACTCCCTTGGTCTCGCCTCCAGTCACTCCCTTGGTCTCGCCTCCAGTCACTCCCTTGGTCTCCCACCAGGCACTCCCTTGGTCTCGCCTCCAGTCACTCCCTTGGTGTCGCCTCCATTCACTCCCTTGGTCTCGCCTCCCGTCACTCCCTTGGTCTCGTCTCCAGTCACTCCCTTGGTCTCGCATCCAGTCACTCCCTTGGTCTCGCCTCCAGTCACTCCCTTGGTCTCGCCTCCAGTCACTCCCTTGGTCTCGCCACCAGTCACTCCCTTGGTCTCGCCTCCAGTCACTCCCTTGGTCTTGCCTCCCGTCACTCCCTTGGACTCGCCTCCAGTCACTCCCTTGGTCTCGCCTCCAGTCACTCCCTTAATCTCGCCTCCAGTCACTCCCTTGGTCTCGCCTCCAGTCACTCCCTTGGTCTCGCCTCCATTCACTCCCTTGGTCTCGCCTCCAGTCACTCCCTTGGTCTCGCATCCAGTCACTCCCTTGGTCTCGCCTCCAGTCACTCCCTTGGTCTCGCCTCCAGTCGCTCCCTTGGTCTCGCCACCAGTCACTCCCTTGGTCTCGCCTCCAGTCACTCCCTTGGTCTCGCCATCAGTCACTACCTTGGCCTCGCCACCAGTCACTCCCTTGGTCTCGCCTCCAGTCACTCCCTTAATCTCGCCTCCAGTGACTCCCTTGGTCTCGCCTCCAGTCACTCCCTTGGTCTCGCCTCCAGTCACTCCCGTGGTCTCGCCTCTAGTCACTCCCTTGGTCTCGCCTCCAGTCACTCCCTTGGTCTCGCCTCCAGTCACTCCCTTGGTCTCGACTCCAGTCACTCCCTTGGTCTCGCCTCCAGTCACTCCCTTGGTCTCGCCTCCAGTCACTCCCTTGATCCCGCCTCCAGTCACTCCCTTGGTCTCGCCTCCAGTCACTCCCTTGGTCTCGCCTCCAGTCACTCCCTTGGTCTCGCCTCGTCCATCCCTTGGTCTCGCCTCCGGTCACTCCCTTGGTATCCCGCCAGAAACTTACTTGGTCTCTCCTACAGTCACTCCCTTGATGTCGGCTCCAGTCACTCCCTTGGTCTGGCCTCCAGTCACTCCCTTGGTCTCGCCTCCAGTTACTCCCTTGGTCTCGCTTCCAGTCACTCCCTTGGTCTCACCTCCAGTCACTCCCTTGGTCTCGCCTCCAGTGACTCCCTTGGTCTCCCCTCCAGTCACTGCCTTGGTCTCCCCTCCAGTCACTCCCTTGGTCTCGCCTGCAGTCACTCCCTTGGTCTCCCCTCCAGTCACTCCCTTGGTCTCGCCACCAGTCACTCCCTTGGTCTCGCCTCCAGTCACTCCCTTGGTCTCCCTTCCAGTCACTCCCTTGGTCTCGCCTCCAGTCACCACCTTGGTCTCGCCTTCAGTCACTCCCTTGGTCTCGCCTCCAGTCACTCCCTTGGTCTCGCCTCCAGTCACTCCCTTGGTCTCGCCACCAGTCACTCCCTTGGTCTCGCCTCCAGTCACTCGCTTGGTCTCCCCTCCAGTCACTCCCTTTGTCTCACCTCCAGTCACTACCTTGGTATCGCCTCCAGTCAGTCCCTTGGTCTGCCCTCCAGTCACTCCCTTGGTCTCCCCTGCAGTCACTACCTTGGTCTCCCCTCCAGTCACTCCCTTTGTCTCGCCACCAGTCACCCCCTTGGTCTCGCCACCAGTCACTCCCTTGGTCTCGCCACCAGTCACTCCCTTGGTCTCGCCACCAGTCACTCCCTTGGTCTCGCCACCAGTCACTCCCTTGGTCTCCCCTCCAGTCACTCCCTTGGTCTCGCCTCCAGTCACTCCCTTGGTCTCGCCTCCAGTCACTCCCTTGGTCTCGCCTCCAGTCACTTCTTTGGTCTCCCCTCCAGTCACTCCCTTGGTCTCGCCTCCAGTCACTTCTTTGGTCTCCCCTCCAGTCACTCCCTTGGTCTCGCCACCAGTCAATCCCTTGGTCTCGCCTCCAGTCACTCCCTTGGTCTCGCCTCCAGTCACTCCCTTGGTCTCGCCTCCAGTCACTCCCTTGGTCTCGCCGCCAGTCACTCCCTTGGTCTCGCCTCGAGTCACTCCCTTGGTCTCGCCTCCAGTCACTCCCTTGGTTTCGCCTCCAGTCACTCCCTTGGCCTCACCTCCAGTCACTCCCTTGGTCTCGCCTCCAGTCACTCCCTTGGTCTCACCTCCAGTCACTCCCTTGGTCTCGCCTCCGGTCACTCCCTTGGTCTCCCCTCCGGTCACTCCCTTGGTCTCGCCACCAGTCACTCCCTTGGTCTCGCCTCCAGTCACTCCCTTGGTCTCACCTCCAGTCACTCCCTTGGTCTCGCCTCCGGTCACTCCCTTGGTCTCCCCTCCAGTCACTCCCTTGGTCTCACCAGTCACTCCCTTGGTCTCGCCTCCAGTCACTCCCTTGGTCTCGCCTCCAGTCACTCCCTTGGTCTCGCTTCCAGTCACTCCCTTGGTCTCGCCTCGAGTCACCCCTTGGTCTCCCCTCCAGTCACTCCCTTGGTCCCGCCTCCAGTCACTCCCTTCGTCTCGCCTCCAGTCACTCCCTTGGTCTCGCCTCCAGTCACTTCCTTGTACTCCCCTCCAGTCACTCCCTTGGTCTCGCCTCCAGTCACTCCCTTGGTCTTGCCTGCAGTTACTCCCTTGGTCTCGCCTCCAGTCACTCCCTTGGTCTCGCCTCCAGTCACTCCCTTGGTCTCGCCTCCAGTCACTCCCTTGGTCTCGCCTCCAGTCACTCCCTTGGTCTCGCCACCAGTCACTCCCTTGGTCTCGCCTCCAGTCACTCCCTTGGTCTCGCCTCCAGTCACTCCCTTGGTCTCACCTCCAGTCACTCCCTTGGTCTCGCCACCAGTCACTCCCTTGGTCTCGCCACCAGTCACTCCCTTGATCTCGCCACCAGTCACTCCCTTGGTCTCGCCACCAGCCACTCCCTTGGTCTCGCCACCAGTCACTCCCTTTGTCTCACCACCAGTCACTCCCTTGGTCTCCCCTCCAGTCAGTCTCGCCTCCAGTCACTCCCTTGGTCTCGCCTCCAGTCACTCCCTTGGTCTCGCCTCCAGTCACTCCCTTGGTCTCGCCTCCAGTCACTTCTTTGGTCTCCCCTGCAGTCACTCCCTTGGTCTCACCTCCAGTCACTTCTTTGGTCTCCCCTCCAGTCACTCCCTTGGTCTCGCCATCAGTCACTCCCTTGGTCTCGCCTCCAGTCACTCCCTTGGTCTCGGCTCCAGTCACTCCCTTGGTCTCGCCTCCAGTCACTCCCTTGGTCTCGCCTCCAGTCACTCCCTTGGTCTCGCCTCCAGTCACTCCCTTGGTCTCGCCTCCAGTCACTCCCTTGGTCTCGCCTCCAGTCACTCCCGTGGTCTTGCCTCCAGTCACTCCCTTGGTCTCGCCTCCAGTCACTCCCTTGGTCTCGCCTCCAGTCATTCCCTTGGTCTCGCCTCCAGTCACTCCCTTGGTCTCGCCTCCAGTCACTCCCTTGGTCTCGCCACCAGTCACTCCCTTGGTCTCGCCTCCAGTCACTCCCTTGGTCTCGCCTCCAGTCACTCCCTTGGTCCCACCTCCAGTCACTCCCTTGGTCTCGCCTCCGGTCACTCCCTTGGTCTCCCCTCCATTCACTACCTTGGTCTCGCCACCAGTCACTCCCTTGGTCTCGCCTCCAGTCACTCCCTTGGTCTCGCCTCCAGTCACTCCCTTGGTCTCGCCTCCGGTCACTCCCTTGGCATCGCCTCCAGTCACTCCCTTGGTCTCGCCATCAGTCACTACCTTGGCCTCGCCACCAGTCACTCCCTTGGTCTCGCCTCCAGTCACTCCCTTAATCTCGCCTCCAGTCACTCCCTTGGTCTCGCCTCCAGTCACTCCCTTGGTCTCGCCTCCAGTCACTCCCGTGGTCTCGCCTCCAGTCACTCCCGTGGTCTCGCCTCCAGTCACTCCCTTGGTCTCGCCTCCAGTCACTCCCTTGGTCTGGCCTCCAGTCACTCCCTTGGTCTCGAATCCAGCCACTCCCTTGTTCTCGCCTCCAGTCACTCCCTTGGTCTCGCCTCCAGTCACTCCCTTGATCTCGCCTCCAGTCACTCCCTTGGTCTCGCCTCCAGTCACTCCCTTGGTCTCGCCAGCAGCCACTCCCTTGGTCTCGCCACCAGTCACTCCCTTTGTCTCGCATCCAGTCACTCCCTTGGTCTCCCCTCCAGTCAGTCTCGCCTCCAGTCACTCCCTTGGTCTCGCCTCCAGTCACTCCCTTGGTCTCGCCTCCAGTCACTCCCTTGGTCTCGCCTCCAGTCACTTCTTTGGTCTCCCCTCCAGTCACTCCCTTGGTCTCACCTCCAGTCACTTCTTTGGTCTCCCCTCCAGTCACTCCCTTGGTCTCGCCATCAGTCACTCCCTTGGTCTCGCCTCCAGTCACTCCCTTGGTCTCGGCTCCAGTCACTCCCTTGGTCTCGCCTCCAGTCACTCCCTTGGTCTCGCCTCCAGTCACTCCCTTGGTCTCGCCTCCAGTCACTCCCTTGGTCTCGCCTCCAGTCACTCCCTTGGTCTCGCCTCCAGTCACTCCCTTGGTCTCGCCTCCAGTCACTCCCTTGGTCTCGCCTCCAGTCACTCCTTTGGTCTCGCCTCCAGTCACTCCCTTGGTCTCGCCTCCAGTCACTCCCTTGGTCTCGCCTCCAGTCACTCCCTTGGTCTCGCCTCCAGTCACTCCCTTGGTCTCGCCTCCAGTCACTCCCTTGGTCTCGCCACCAGTCACTCCCTTGGTCTCGCCTCCAGTCACTCCCTTGGTCTCGCCTCCAGTCACTCCCTTGGTCCCACCTCCAGTCACTCCCTTGGTCTCGCCTCCGGTCACTCCCTTGGTCTCCCCTCCATTCACTCCCTTGGTCTCGCCACCAGTCACTCCCTTGGTCTCGCCTCCAGTCACTCCCCTGGTCTCGCCTCCAGTCACTCCCTTGGTCTCGCCTCCGGTCACTCCCTTGGTCTCGCCTCCAGTCACTCCCTTGGTCTCGCCATCAGTCACTACCTTGGCCTCGCCACCAGTCACTCCCTTGGTCTCGCCTCCAGTCACTCCCTTGGTCTCGCCTCCAGTCACTCCCTTGGTCTCGACTCCAGTCACTCCCTTGGTCTCGCCTCCAGTCACTCCCTTGGTCTCGCCTCCAGTCACTCCCTTGATCTCGCCTCCAGTCACTGCCTTGGTCTCGCCTCCAGTCACTCCCTTGGTCTCGCCTCCAGTCACTCCCTTGGTCTCGCCTCGTCCCTCCCTTGGTCTCGCCTCCGGTCACTCCCTTGGTCTCCCGCCAGAAACTTACTTGGTCTCTCCTACAGTCACTCCCTTGATCTCGCCTCCAGTCACTCCCTTGGTCTCGCCTCCAGTCACTCCCTTGGTCTCGCCTCCAGTTACTCCCTTGGTCTGGCTTCCAGTCACTCCCTTGGTCTCACCTCCAGTCACTCCCTTGGTCTCCCTTCCAGTCACTCCCTTGGTCTCGCCTCCAGTCACTCCCTTGGTCTCGCCTCCAGTCACTCCCTTGGTCTCGCCTCCAGTCACTCCCTTGGTCTCCCACCAGGCACTCCCTTGGTCTCGCCTCCAGTCACTCCCTTGGTCTCGCCTCCATTCACTCCCTTGGTCTCGCCTCCCGTCACTCCCTTGGTCTCGTCTCCAGTCACTCCCTTGGTCTCGCATCCAGTCACTCCCTTGGTCTCGCCTCCAGTCACTCCCTTGGTCTCGCCTCCAGTCACTCCCTTGGTCTCGCCACCAGTCACTCCCTTGGTCTCGCCTCCAGTCACTCCCTTGGTCTTGCCTCCAGTCACTCCCTTGGACTCGCCTCCAGTCACTCCCTTGGTCTCGCCTCCAGTCACTCCCTTAATCTCGCCTCCAGTCACTCCCTTGGTCTCGCCTCCAGTCACTCCCTTGGTCTCGCCTCCATTCACTCCCTTGGTCTCGCCTCCAGTCACTCCCTTGGTCTCGCATCCAGTCACTCCCTTGGTCTCGCCTCCAGTCACTCCCTTGGTCTCGCCTCCAGTCACTCCCTTGGTCTCGCCACCAGTCACTCCCTTGGTCTCGCCTCCAGTCACTCCCTTGGTCTCGCCATCAGTCACTACCTTGGCCTCGCCACCAGTCACTCCCTTGGTCTCGCCTCCAGTCACTCCCTTAATCTCGCCTCCCGTCACTCCCTTGGTCTCACCACCAGTCACTCCCTTGGTCTCGCCTCCAGTCACTCCTGTGGTCTCGCCTCCAGTCATTCCCTTGGTCTCGCCTCCAGTCACTCCCTTGGTCTCGCCTCCAGTCACTCCCTTGGTCTCGACTCCAGTCACTCCCTTGGTCTCGCCTCCAGTCACTCCCTTGGTCTCGCCTCCAGTCACTCCCTTGATCTCGCCTCCAGTCACTCCCTTGGTCTCGCCTCCAGTCACTCCCTTGGTCTCGCCTCCAGTCACTCCCTTGGTCTCGCCTCGTCCCTCCCTTGGTCTCGCCTCCGGTCACTCCCTTGGTCTCCCGCCAGAAACTTACTTGGTCTCTCCTACAGTCACTCCCTTGATCTCGCCTCCAGTCACTCCCTTGGTCTCGCCTCCAGTCACTCCCTTGGTCTCGCCTCCAGTTACTCCCTTGGTCTCGCTTCCAGTCACTCCCTTAGTCTCACCTCCAGTCACTCCCTTGGTCGCGCCTCCAGTGACTCCCTTGGTCTCCCCTCCAGTCATTGCCTTGGTCTCCCCTCCAGTCACTCCCTTGGTCTCGCCTGCAGTCACTCCCTTGGTCTCCCCTCCAGTCACTCCCTTGGTCTCGCCACCAGTCACTCCCTTGGTCTCGCCTCCAGTCACTCCCTTGGTCTCCCTTCCAGTCACTCCCTTGGTCTCGCCTCCAGTCACTCCCTTGGTCTCGCCTCCAGTCACTCCCTTGGTCTCGCCTCCAGTCACTCCCTTGGTCTCGCCACCAGTCACTCCCTTGGTCTCGCCTCCAGTCACTCGCTTGGTCTCGCCTCCAGTCACTCCCTTTGTCTCACCTCCAGTCACTACCTTGGTCTCGCCTCCAGTCACTCCCTTGGTCTCCCGTCAGTCACTCCCTTGGTCTCGCCTCCAGTCACTCCCTTGGTCTCGCCTCCAGTCACTCCCTTGGTCTCGCCTGCAGTCACTCCCTTGGTCTCGCTTCCAGTCACTCCCTTGGTCTCGCCTCCAGTCACTCCCTTGGTCTCGCCTCCAGTCACTCCCTCTGTCTCGCCTCCAGTCACTCCCTTGGTCTCGCCTCCAGTCACTCCCTTGGTCTCGCCTCCAGTCACTCCCTTGGTCTCCCGCCAGTCACTCCCTTTGTCTCGCCTCCAGTCACTCCCTTGATCTCGCCTCCAGTCACTCCCTTGGTCTCGCCTCCAGTCACTCCCTTGGTCTCGCCTCCAGTCATTCCCTTGGTCTCGCCTCCTGTCACTCCCTTGGTCTCCCCTCCAGTCACTCCCTTGGTCTCGCCTCCAGTCACTCCCTTGGTCTCGCCTCCAGTCACTCCCTTGGTCTCGCCTCGAGTCACTCCCTTGGTCTACCCTCCAGTCACTCCCTTGGTCCCGCCTCCAGTCACTCCCTTGGTCTCACCTCCAGTCACTCCGTTGGTCTCGCCTCCAGTCACTTCCTTGGTCTCCCCTCCAGTCACTCCCTTGGTCTCGCCTCCAGTCACTCCCTTGGTCTCGCCTGCAGTCACTCCCTTGGTCTCGCCTCCAGTCAGTCCCTTGGTCTCCCCTCCAGTCACTCCCTTGGTCTCCCCTGCAGTCACTCCTTTGGTCTCGCCACCAGTCACTCCCTTGGTCTCGCCTCCAGTCACTTCTTTGGTCTCCCCTCCAGTCACTCCCTTGGTCTCACCTCCAGTCACTTCTTTGGTCTCCCCTCCAGTCACTCCCTTGGTCTCGCCATCAGTCACTCCCTTGGTCTCGCCTCCAGTCACTCCCTTGGTCTCGGCTCCAGTCACTCCCTTGGTCTCGCCTCCAGTCACTCCCTTGGTCTCGCCTCCAGTCACTCCCTTGGTCTCGCCTCCAGTCACTCCCTTCGTCTCGCCTCCAGTCACTCCCTTGGTCTCGCCTCCAGTCACTCCCTTGGTCTCGCCTCCAGTCACTCCCTTGGTCTCGCCTCCAGTCACTCCCTTGGTCTCGCCTCCAGTCACTCCCTTGGTCTCGCCACCAGTCACTCCCTTGGTCTCGCCTCCAGTCACTCCCTTGGTCTCGCCTCCAGTCACTCCCTTGGTCCCACCTCCAGTCACTCCCTTGGTCTCGCCTCCGGTCACTCCCTTGGTCTCCCCTCCATTCACTCCCTTGGTCTCGCCACCAGTCACTCCCTTGGTCTCGCCTCCAGTCACTCCCTTGGTCTCGCCTCCAGTCACTCCCTTGGTCTCGCCTCCGGTCACTCCCTTGGTCTCGCCTCCAGTCACTCCCTTGGTCTCGCCATCAGTCACTACCTTGTCCTCGCCACCAGTCACTCCCTTGGTCTCGCCTCCAGTCACTCCCTTAATCTCGCCTCCAGTCACTCCCTTGGTCTCGCCTCCAGCCACTCCCTTGGTCTCGCCTCCAGTCACTCCCGTGGTCTCGCCTCCAGTCACTCTCTTGGTCTCGCCTCCAGTCACTCCCTTGGTCTCGCCTCCAGTCACTCCCTTGGTCTCGCCTCCAGTCAGTCCCTTGATCTCGCCTCCAGTCACTCCCTTGGTCTCGCCTCCAGTCACTCCCTTGGTCTCGCCTCGTCCCTCCCTTGGTCTCGCCTCCGGTCACTCCCTTGGTCTCCCTCCAGAAACTTACTTGGTCTCTCCTACAGTCACTCCCTTGATCTCGCCTCCAGTCACTCCCTTGGTCTTGCCTCCAGTCACTCCCTTGGTCTCGCCTCCAGTTACTCCCTTGGTCTCGCTTCCAGTCACTCCCTTGGTCTCACCTCCAGTCACTCCCTTGGTCTCCCTTCCAGTCACTCCCTTGGTCTCGCCTCCAGTCACTCCCTTGGTCTCGCCTCCAGTCACTCCCTTGGGCTCGCCTCCAGTCACTCCCTTGGTCTCCCACCAGGCACTCCCTTGGTCTCGCCTCCAGTCACTGCCTTGGTCTCGCCTCCATTCACTCCCTTGGTCTCGCCTCCCGTCACTCCCTTGGTCTCGTCTCCAGTCACTCCCTTGGTCTCGCATCCAGTCACTCCCTTGGTCTCGCCTCCAGTCACTCCCTTGGTCTCGCCTCCAGTCACTCCCTTGGTCTCGCCACCAGTCACTCCCTTGGTCTCGCCTCCAGTCACTCCCTTGGTCTTGCCTCCAGTCACTCCCTTGGACTCGCCTCCAGTCACTCCCTTGGTCTCGCCTCCAGTCACTCCCTTAATCTCGCCTCCAGTCACTCCCTTGGTCTCGCCTCCAGTCACTCCCTTGGTCTCGCCTCCATTCACTCCCTTGGTCTCGCCTCCAGTCACTCCCTTGGTCTCGCATCCAGTCACTCCCTTGGTCTCGCCTCCAGTCACTCCCTTGGTCTCGCCTCCAGTCACTCCCTTGGTCTCGCCACCAGTCACTCCCTTGGTCTCGCCTCCAGTCACTCCCTTGGTCTCGCCACCAGTCACTACCTTGGCCTCGCCACCAGTCACTCCCTTGGTCTCGCCTCCAGTCACTCCCTTAATCTCGCCTCCCGTCACTCCCTTGGTCTCACCACCAGTCACTCCCTTGGTCTCGCCTCCAGTCACTCCTGTGGTCTCGCCTCCAGTCATTCCCTTGGTCTCGCCTCCAGTCACTCCCTTGGTCTCGCCTCCAGTCACTCCCTTGGTCTCGACTCCAGTCACTCCCTTGGTCTCGCCTCCAGTCACTCCCTTGGTCTCGCCTCCAGTCACTCCCTTGATCTCGCCTCCAGTCACTCCCTTGGTCTCGCCTCCAGTCACTCCCTTGGTCTCGCCTCCAGTCACTCCCTTGGTCTCGCCTCGTCCCTCCCTTGGTCTCGCCTCCGGTCACTCCCTTGGTCTCCCGCCAGAAACTTACTTGGTCTCTCCTACAGTCACTCCCTTGATCTCGCCTCCAGTCACTCCCTTGGTCTCGCCTCCAGTCACTCCCTTGGTCTCGCCTCCAGTTACTCCCTTGGTCTCGCTTCCAGTCACTCCCTTGGTCTCACCTCCAGTCACTCCCTTGGTCGCGCCTCCAGTGACTCCCTTGGTCTCCCCTCCAGTCACTGCCTTGGTCTCCCCTCCAGTCACTCCCTTGGTCTCGCCTGCAGTCACTCCCTTGGTCTCCCCTCCAGTCACTCCCTTGGTCTCGCCACCAGTCACTCCCTTGGTCTCGCCTCCAGTCACTCCCTTGGTCTCCCTTCCAGTCACTCCCTTGGTCTCGCCTCCAGTCACTCCCTTGGTCTCGCCTCCAGTCACTCCCTTGGTCTCGCCTCCAGTCACTCCCTTGGTCTCGCCTCCAGTCACCACCTTGGTCTCGCCTTCAGTCACTCCCTTGGTCTCGCCTCCAGTCACTCCCTTGGTCTCGCCTCCGGTCACTCCCTTGGTCTTGCCACCAGTCACTCCCTTTGTCTCACCTCCAGTCACTACCTTGGTCTCGCCTCCAGTCACTCCCTTGGTCTCCCGTCAGTCACTCCCTTGGTCTCGCCTCCAGTCACTCCCTTGGTCTCGCCTCCAGTCACTCCGTTGGTCTCGCCTCAGTCACTCCCTTGGTCTCGCTTCCAGTCACTCCCTTGGTCTCGCCTCCAGTCACTCCCTTGGTCTCGCCTCCAGTCACTCCCTTGGTCTCCCCTGCAGTCACTCCTTTGGTCTCGCCACCAGTCACTCCCTTGGTCTCGCCTCCAGTCACTTCTTTGGTCTCCCCTCCAGTCACTCCCTTGGTCTCACCTCCAGTCACTTCTTTGGTCTCCCCTCCAGTCACTCCCTTGGTCTCGCCATCAGTCACTCCCTTGGTCTCGCCTCCAGTCACTCCCTTGGTCTCGGCTCCAGTCACTCCCTTGGTCTCGCCTCCAGTCACTCCCTTGGTCTCGCCTCCAGTCACTCCCTTGGTCTCGCCTCCAGTCACTCCCTTGGTCTCGCCTCCAGTCACTCCCTTGGTCTCGCCTCCAGTCACTCCCTTGGTCTCGCCTCCAGTCACTCCCTTGGTCTCGCCTCCAGTCACTCCCTTGGTCTCGCCTCCAGTCACTCCCTTGGTCTCGCCACCAGTCACTCCCTTGGTCTCGCCTCCAGTCACTCCCTTGGTCTCGCCTCCAGTCACTCCCTTGGTCCCACCTCCAGTCACTCCCTTGGTCTCGCCTCCGGTCACTCCCTTGGTCTCCCCTCCATTCACTCCCTTGGTCTCGCCACCAGTCACTCCCTTGGTCTCGCCTCCAGTCACTCCCTTGGTCTCGCCTCCAGTCACTCCCTTGGTCTCGCCTCCGGTCACTCCCTTGGTCTCGCCTCCAGTCACTCCCTTGGTCTCGCCATCAGTTACTACCTTGTCCTCGCCACCAGTCACTCCCTTGGTCTCGCCTCCAGTCACTCCCTTAATCTCGACTCCAGTCACTCCCTTGGTCTCGCCTCCAGCCACTCCCTTGGTCTCGCCTCCAGTCACTCCCGTGGTCTCGCCTCCAGTCACTCCCTTGGTCTCGCCTCCAGTCACTCCCTTGATCTCGCCTCCAGTCACTCCCTTGGTCTCGCCTCCAGTCACTCCCTTGGTCTCGCCTCGTCCCTCCCTTGGTCTCGCCTCCGGTCACTCCCTTGGTCTCCCTCCAGAAACTTACTTGGTCTCTCCTACAGTCACTCCCTTGATCTCGCCTCCAGTCACTCCCTTGGTCTTGCCTCCAGTCACTCCCTTGGTCTCACCTCCAGTCACTCCCTTGGTCTCCCTTCCAGTCACTCCCTTGGTCTCGCCTCCAGTCACTCCCTTGGTCTCGCCTCCAGTCACTCCCTTGGGCTCGCCTCCAGTCACTCCCTTGGTCTCCCACCAGGCACTCCCTTGGTCTCGCCTCCAGTCACTGCCTTGGTCTCGCCTCCATTCACTCCCTTGGTCTCGCCTCCCGTCACTCCCTTGGTCTCGTCTCCAGTCACTCCCTTGGTCTCGCCTCCAGTCACTCCCTTGGTCTCGCCTCCAGTCACTCCCTTGGTCTCGCCACCAGTCACTCCCTTGGTCTCGCCTCCAGTCACTCCCTTGGTCTTGCCTCCAGTCACTCCCTTGGACTCGCCTCCAGTCACTCCCTTGGTCTCGCCTCCAGTCACTCCCTTAATCTCGCCTCCAGTCACTCCCTTGGTCTCGCCTCCAGTCACTCCCTTGGTCTCGCCTCCATTCACTCCCTTGGTCTCGCCTCCAGTCACTCCCTTGGTCTCGCATCCAGTCACTCCCTTGGTCTCGCCTCCAGTCACTCCCTTGGTCTCGCCTCCAGTCACTCCCTTGGTCTCGCCACCAGTCACTCCCTTGGTCTCGCCTCCAGTCACTCCCTTGGTCTCGCCACCAGTCACTACCTTGGCCTCGCCACCAGTCACTCCCTTGGTCTCGCCTCCAGTCACTCCCTTAATCTCGCCTCCCGTCACTCCCTTGGTCTCACCACCAGTCACTCCCTTGGTCTCGCCTCCAGTCACTCCTGTGGTCTCGCCAACAGTCATTCCCTTGGTCTCGCCTCCAGTCACTCCCTTGGTCTCGCCTCCAGTCACTCCCTTGGTCTCGACTCCAGTCACTCCCTTGGTCTCGCCTCCAGTCACTCCCTTGGTCTCGCCTCCAGTCACTCCCTTGATCTCGCCTCCAGTCACTCCCTTGGTCTCGCCTCCAGTCACTCCCTTGGTCTCGCCTCCAGTCACTCCCTTGGTCTCGCCTCGTCCCTCCCTTGGTCTCGCCTCCGGTCACTCCCTTGGTCTCCCGCCAGAAACTTACTTGGTCTCTCCTACAGTCACTCCCTTGATCTCGCCTCCAGTCACTCCCTTGGTCTCGCCTCCAGTCACTCCCTTGGTCTCGCCTCCAGTTACTCCCTTGGTCTCGCTTCCAGTCACTCCCTTGGTCTCACCTCCAGTCACTCCCTTGGTCGCGCCTCCAGTGACTCCCTTGGTCTCCCCTCCAGTCACTGCCTTGGTCTCCCCTCCAGTCACTCCCTTGGTCTCGCCTGCAGTCACTCCCTTGGTCTCCCCTCCAGTCACTCCCTTGGTCTCGCCACCAGTCACTCCCTTGGTCTCGCCTCCAGTCACTCCCTTGGTCTCCCTTCCAGTCACTCCCTTGGTCTCGCCTCCAGTCACTCCCTTGGTCTCGCCTCCAGTCACTCCCTTGGTCTCGCCTCCAGTCACTCCCTTGGTCTCGCCTCCAGTCACCACCTTGGTCTCGCCTTCAGTCACTCCCTTGGTCTCGCCTCCAGTCACTCCCTTGGTCTCGCCTCCGGTCACTCCCTTGGTCTCGCCACCAGTCACTCCCTTTGTCTCACCTCCAGTCACTACCTTGGTCTCGCCTCCAGTCACTCCCTTGGTCTCCCGTCAGTCACTTCCTTGGTCTCGCCTCCAGTCACTCCCTTGGTCTCGCCTCCAGTCACTCCCTTGGTCTCGCCTCAGTCACTCCCTTGGTCTCCCTTCCAGTCACTCCCTTGGTCTCGCCTCCAGTCACTCCCTTGGTCTCGCCTCCAGTCACTCCCTCTGTGTCGCCTCCAGTCACTCCCTTGGTCTCGCCTCCAGTCACTCCCTTGGTCTCGCCTCCAGTCACTCCCTTGGTCTCGCCTCCAGTCACCACCTTGGTCTCGCCTTCAGTCACTCCCTTGGTCTCGCCTCCAGTCACTCCCTTGGTCTCGCCTCCGGTCACTCCCTTGGTCTTGCCACCAGTCACTCCCTTTGTCTCACCTCCAGTCACTACCTTGGTCTCGCCTCCAGTCACTCCCTTGGTCTCCCGTCAGTCACTCCCTTGGTCTCGCCTCCAGTCACTCCCTTGGTCTCGCCTCCAGTCACTCCGTTGGTCTCGCCTCAGTCACTCCCTTGGTCTCGCTTCCAGTCACTCCCTTGGTCTCGCCTCCAGTCACTCCCTTGGTCTCGCCTCCAGTCACTCCCTTGGTCTCCCCTGCAGTCACTCCTTTGGTCTCGCCACCAGTCACTCCCTTGGTCTCGCCTCCAGTCACTTCTTTGGTCTCCCCTCCAGTCACTCCCTTGGTCTCACCTCCAGTCACTTCTTTGGTCTCCCCTCCAGTCACTCCCTTGGTCTCGCCATCAGTCACTCCCTTGGTCTCGCCTCCAGTCACTCCCTTGGTCTCGGCTCCAGTCACTCCCTTGGTCTCGCCTCCAGTCACTCCCTTGGTCTCGCCTCCAGTCACTCCCTTGGTCTCGCCTCCAGTCACTCCCTTGGTCTCGCCTCCAGTCACTCCCTTGGTCTCGCCTCCAGTCACTCCCTTGGTCTCGCCTCCAGTCACTCCCTTGGTCTCGCCTCCAGTCACTCCCTTGGTCTCGCCTCCAGTCACTCCCTTGGTCTCGCCACCAGTCACTCCCTTGGTCTCGCCTCCAGTCACTCCCTTGGTCTCGCCTCCAGTCACTCCCTTGGTCCCACCTCCAGTCACTCCCTTGGTCTCGCCTCCGGTCACTCCCTTGGTCTCCCCTCCATTCACTCCCTTGGTCTCGCCACCAGTCACTCCCTTGGTCTCGCCTCCAGTCACTCCCTTGGTCTCGCCTCCAGTCACTCCCTTGGTCTCGCCTCCGGTCACTCCCTTGGTCTCGCCTCCAGTCACTCCCTTGGTCTCGCCATCAGTTACTACCTTGTCCTCGCCACCAGTCACTCCCTTGGTCTCGCCTCCAGTCACTCCCTTAATCTCGCCTCCAGTCACTCCCTTGGTCTCGCCTCCAGCCACTCCCTTGGTCTCGCCTCCAGTCACTCCCGTGGTCTCGCCTCCAGTCACTCCCTTGGTCTCGCCTCCAGTCACTCCCTTGGTCTCGCCTCCAGTCACTCCCTTGGTCTCGCCTCCAGTCACTCCCTTGATCTCGCCTCCAGTCACTCCCTTGGTCTCGCCTCCAGTCACTCCCTTGGTCTCGCCTCGTCCCTCCCTTGGTCTCGCCTCCGGTCACTCCCTTGGTCTCCCTCCAGAAACTTACTTGGTCTCTCCTACAGTCACTCCCTTGATCTCGCCTCCAGTCACTCCCTTGGTCTTGCCTCCAGTCACTCCCTTGGTCTCACCTCCAGTCACTCCCTTGGTCTCCCTTCCAGTCACTCCCTTGGTCTCGCCTCCAGTCACTCCCTTGGTCTCGCCTCCAGTCACTCCCTTGGGCTCGCCTCCAGTCACTCCCTTGGTCTCCCACCAGGCACTCCCTTGGTCTCGCCTCCAGTCACTGCCTTGGTCTCGCCTCCATTCACTCCCTTGGTCTCGCCTCCCGTCACTCCCTTGGTCTCGTCTCCAGTCACTCCCTTGGTCTCGCATCCAGTCACTCCCTTGGTCTCGCCTCCAGTCACTCCCTTGGTCTCGCCTCCAGTCACTCCCTTGGTCTCGCCACCAGTCACTCCCTTGGTCTCGCCTCCAGTCACTCCCTTGGTCTTGCCTCCAGTCACTCCCTTGGACTCGCCTCCAGTCACTCCCTTGGTCTCGCCTCCAGTCACTCCCTTAATCTCGCCTCCAGTCACTCCCTTGGTCTCGCCTCCAGTCACTCCCTTGGTCTCGCCTCCATTCACTCCCTTGGTCTCGCCTCCAGTCACTCCCTTGGTCTCGCATCCAGTCACTCCCTTGGTCTCGCCTCCAGTCACTCCCTTGGTCTCGCCTCCAGTCACTCCCTTGGTCTCGCCACCAGTCACTCCCTTGGTCTCGCCTCCAGTCACTCCCTTGGTCTCGCCACCAGTCACTACCTTGGCCTCGCCACCAGTCACTCCCTTGGTCTCGCCTCCAGTCACTCCCTTAATCTCGCCTCCCGTCACTCCCTTGGTCTCACCACCAGTCACTCCCTTGGTCTCGCCTCCAGTCACTCCTGTGGTCTCGCCAACAGTCATTCCCTTGGTCTCGCCTCCAGTCACTCCCTTGGTCTCGCCTCCAGTCACTCCCTTGGTCTCGACTCCAGTCACTCCCTTGGTCTCGCCTCCAGTCACTCCCTTGGTCTCGCCTCCAGTCACTCCCTTGATCTCGCCTCCAGTCACTCCCTTGGTCTCGCCTCCAGTCACTCCCTTGGTCTCGCCTCCAGTCACTCCCTTGGTCTCGCCTCGTCCCTCCCTTGGTCTCGCCTCCGGTCACTCCCTTGGTCTCCCGCCAGAAACTTACTTGGTCTCTCCTACAGTCACTCCCTTGATCTCGCCTCCAGTCACTCCCTTGGTCTCGCCTCCAGTCACTCCCTTGGTCTCGCCTCCAGTTACTCCCTTGGTCTCGCTTCCAGTCACTCCCTTGGTCTCACCTCCAGTCACTCCCTTGGTCGCGCCTCCAGTGACTCCCTTGGTCTCCCCTCCAGTCACTGCCTTGGTCTCCCCTCCAGTCACTCCCTTGGTCTCGCCTGCAGTCACTCCCTTGGTCTCCCCTCCAGTCACTCCCTTGGTCTCGCCACCAGTCACTCCCTTGGTCTCGCCTCCAGTCACTCCCTTGGTCTCCCTTCCAGTCACTCCCTTGGTCTCGCCTCCAGTCACTCCCTTGGTCTCGCCTCCAGTCACTCCCTTGGTCTCGCCTCCAGTCACTCCCTTGGTCTCGCCTCCAGTCACCACCTTGGTCTCGCCTTCAGTCACTCCCTTGGTCTCGCCTCCAGTCACTCCCTTGGTCTCGCCTCCGGTCACTCCCTTGGTCTCGCCACCAGTCACTCCCTTTGTCTCACCTCCAGTCACTACCTTGGTCTCGCCTCCAGTCACTCCCTTGGTCTCCCGTCAGTCACTCCCTTGGTCTCGCCTCCAGTCACTCCCTTGGTCTCGCCTCCAGTCACTCCCTTGGTCTCGCCTCAGTCACTCCCTTGGTCTCCCTTCCAGTCACTCCCTTGGTCTCGCCTCCAGTCACTCCCTTGGTCTCGCCTCCAGTCACTCCCTCTGTCTCGCCTCCAGTCACTCCCTTGGTCTCGCCTCCAGTCACTCCCTTGGTCTCGCCTCCAGTCACTCCCTTGGTCTCCCGCCAGTCACTCCCTTTGTCTCGCCTCCAGTCACTCCCTTGGTCTCGCCTCCAGTCACTCCCTTGGTCTCGCCTCCAGTCACTCCCTTGGTCTCGCCTCCAGTCATTCCCTTGGTCTCGCCTCCTGTCACTCCCTTGGTCTCCCCTCCAGTCACTCCCTTGGTCTCGCCTCCAGTCACTCCCTTGGTCTCGCCTCCAGTCACTCCCTTGGTCTTGCCTCGAGTCACTCCCTTGGTCTCCCCTCCAGTCACTCCCTTGGTCCCGCCTCCAGTCACTCCCTTGGTCTCACCTCCAGTCACTCCGTTGGTCTCGCCTCCAGTCACTTCCTTGGTCTCCCCTCCAGTCACTCCCTTGGTCTCGCCTCCAGTCACTCCCTTGGTCTCGCCTGCAGTCACTCCCTTGGTCTCGCCTCCAGTCAGTCCCTTGGTCTCCCCTCCAGTCACTCCCTTGGTCTCCCCTGCAGTCACTCCTTTGGTCTCGCCACCAGTCACTCCCTTGGTCTCGCCTCCAGTCACTTCTTTGGTCTCCCCTCCAGTCACTCCCTTGGTCTCACCTCCAGTCACTTCTTTGGTCTCCCCTCCAGTCACTCCCTTGGTCTCGCCATCAGTCACTCCCTTGGTCTCGCCTCCAGTCACTCCCTTGGTCTCGGCTCCAGTCACTCCCTTGGTCTCGCCTCCAGTCACTCCCTTGGTCTCGCCTCCAGTCACTCCCTTGGTCTCGCCTCCAGTCACTCCCTTGGTCTCGCCTCCAGTCACTCCCTTGGTCTCGCCTCCAGTCACTCCCTTGGTCTCGCCTCCAGTCACTCCCTTGGTCTCGCCTCCAGTCACTCCCTTGGTCTCGCCTCCAGTCACTCCCTTGGTCTCGCCTCCAGTCACTCCCTTGGTCTCGCCTCCAGTCACTCCCTTGGTCTCGCCTCCAGTCACTCCCTTGGTCTCGCCTCCAGTCACTCCCTTGGTCTCGCCACCAGTCACTCCCTTGGTCTCGCCTCCAGTCACTCCCTTGGTCTCGCCTCCAGTCACTCCCTTGGTCCCACCTCCAGTCACTCCCTTGGTCTCGCCTCCGGTCACTCCCTTGGTCTCCCCTCCATTCACTCCCTTGGTCTCGCCACCAGTCACTCCCTTGGTCTCGCCTCCAGTCACTCCCTTGGTCTCGCCTCCAGTCACTCCCTTGGTCTCGCCTCCGGTCACTCCCTTGGTCTCGCCTCCAGTCACTCCCTTGGTCTCGCCATCAGTCACTACCTTGGCCTCGCCACCAGTCACTCCCTTGGTCTCGCCTCCAGTCACTCCCTTAATCTCGCCTCCAGTCACTCCCTTGGTCTCGCCTCCAGTCACTCCCTTGGTCTCGCCTCCAGTCACTCCCGTGGTCTCGCCTCCAGTCACTCCCTTGGTCTCGCCTCCAGTCACTCCCTTGGTCTCGCCTCCAGTCACTCCCTTGGTCTCGACTCCAGTCACTCCCTTGGTCTCGCCTCCAGTCACTCCTTGGTCTCGCCTCCAGTCACTCCCTTGATCTCGCCTCCAGTCACTCCCTTGGTCTCGCCTCCAGTCACTCCCTTGGTCTCGCCTCCAGTCACTCCCTTGGTCTCGCCTCGTCCCTCCCTTGGTCTCGCCTCCGGTCACTCCCTTGGTCTCCCGCCAGAAACTTACTTGGTCTCTCCTACAGTCACTCCCTTGATCTCGCCTCCAGTCACTCCCTTGGTCTCGCCTCCAGTCACTCCCTTGATCTCGCCTCCAGTCACTCCCTTGGTCTCGCCTCCAGTCACTCCCTTGGTCTCGCCTCCAGTCACTCCCTTGGTCTCGCCTCGTCCCTCCCTTGGTCTCGCCTCCGGTCACTCCCTTGGTCTCCCGCCAGAAACTTACTTGGTCTCTCCTACAGTCACTCCCTTGATCTCGCCTCCAGTCACTCCCTTGGTCTCACCTCCAGTCACTCCCTTGGTCTCGCCTCCAGTTACTCCCTTGGTCTCGCTTCCAGTCACTCCCTTGGTCTCACCTCCAGTCACTCCCTTGGTCTCGCCTCCAGTCACTCCCTTGGTCTCCCCTCCAGTCACTGCCTTGGTCTGCCCTCCAGTCACTCCCTTGGTCTCGCCTGCAGTCACTCCCTTGGTCTCCCCTCCAGTCACTCCCTTGGTCTCGCCACCAGTCACTCCCTTGGTCTCGCCTCCAGTCACTCGCTTGGTCTCCCTTCCAGTCACTCCCTTGGTCTCGCCTCCAGTCACTCCCTTGGTCTCGCCTCCAGTCACTCCCTTGGTCTCGCCTCCAGTCACTCCCTTGGTCTCCCACCAGGCACTGCCTTGGTCTCGCCTCCAGTCACTCCCTTGATCTCGCCTCCATTCACTCCCTTGGTCTCGCCTCCCGTCACTCCCTTGGTCTCGTCTCCAGTCACTCCCTTGGTCTCGCATCCAGTCACTCCCTTGGTCTCGCCTCCAGTCACTCCCTTGGTCTCGCCTCCAGTCACTTCCTTGGTCTCGCCACCAGTCACTCCCTTGGTCTCGCCTCCAGTCACTCCCTTGGTCTTGCCTCCAGTCACTCCCTTGGACTCGCCTCCAGTCACTCCCTTGGTCTCGCCTCCAGTCACTCCCTTAATCTCGCCTCCAGTCACTCCCTTGGCCTCGCCTCCAGTCACTCCCTTGGTCTCGCCTCCATTCACTCCCTTGGTCTCGCCTCCAGTCACTCCCTTGGTCTCGCATCCAGTCACTCCCTTGGTCTCGCCTCCAGTCACTCCCTTGGTCTCGCCTCCAGTCACTCCCTTGGTCTCGCCACCAGTCACTCCCTTGGTCTCGCCATCAGTCACTACCTTGGCCTCGCCACCAGTCACTCCCTTGGTCTCGCATCCAGTCACTCCCTTAATCTCGCCTCCCGTCACTCCCTTGGTCTCGCCTCCAGTCACTCCCGTGGTCTCGCCTCCAGTCACTCCCTTGGTCTCGCCTCCAGTCACTCCCTTGGTCTCGCCTCCAGTCACTCCCTTGGTCTCGACTCCAGTCACTCCCTTGGTCTCGCCTCCAGTCACTCCCTTGGTCTCGCCTCCAGTCACTCCCTTGATCTCGCCTCCAGTCACTCCCTTGGTCTCGCCTCCAGTCACTCCCTTGGTCTCGCCTCGTCCCTCCCTTGGTCTCGCCTCCGGTCACTCCCTTGGTCTCCCGCCAGAAACTTACTTGGTCTCTCCTACAGTCACTCCCTTGATCTCGCCTCCAGTCACTCCCTTGGTCTCGCCTCCAGTCACTCCCTTGGTCTCGCCTCCAGTTACTCCCTTGGTCTCGCTTCCAGTCACTCCCTTGGTCTCACCTCCAGTCACTCCCTTGGTCGCGCCTCCAGTGACTCCCTTGGTCTCCCCTCCAGTCACTGCCTTGGTCTCCCCTCCAGTCACTCCCTTGGTCTCGCCTGCAGTCACTCCCTTGGTCTCCCCTCCAGTCACTCCCTTGGTCTCGCCACCAGTCACTCCCTTGGTCTCGCCTCCAGTCACTCCCTTGGTATCCCTTCCAGTCACTCCCTTGGTCTCGCCTCCAGTCACTCCCTTGGTCTCGCCTCCAGTCACTCCCTTGGTCTCGCCTCCAGTCACTCCCTTGGTCTCGCCTCCAGTCACCACCTTGGTCTCGCCTTCAGTCACTCTCTTGGTCTCGCCTCCAGTCACTCCCTTTGTCTCGCCTGCAGTCACTCCCTTGGTCTCGCTTCCAGTCACTCCCTTGGTCTCGCCTCCAGTCACTCCCTTGGTCTCGCCTCCAGTCACTCCCTCTGTCTCGCCTCCAGTCACTCCCTTGGTCTCACCTCCAGTCACTCCCTTGGTCTCGCCTCCAGTCACTCCCTTGGTCTCCCGCCAGTCACTCCCTTTGTCTCGCCTCCAGTCACTCCCTTGGTCTCGCCTCCAGTCACTCCCTTGGTCTCGCCTCCAGTCACTCCCTTGGTCTCGCCTCCAGTCACTCCCTTGGTCTCGCCTCCGGTCACTCCCTTGGTCTCCCCTCCAGTCACTCCCTTGGTCTCGCCTCCAGTCACTCCCTTGGTCTCGCCTCCAGTCACTCCCTTGGTCTCGCCTCGAGTCACTCCCTTGGTCTCCCCTCCAGTCACTCCCTTGGTCCCGCCTCCAGTCACTCCCTTGGTCTCACCTCCAGTCACTCCGTTGGTCTCGCCTCCAGTCACTTCCTTGGTCTCCCCTCCAGTCACTCCCTCTGTCTCGCCTCCAGTCACTCCCTTGGTCTCGCCTGCAGTCACTCCCTTGGTCTCGCCTCCAGTCAGTCCCTTGGTCTCCCCTCCAGTCACTCCCTTGGTCTCCCCTGCAGTCACTCCTTTGGTCTCGCCACCAGTCACTCCCTTGGTCTCGCCTCCAGTCACTCCCTTGGTCTCACCTCCAGTCACTTCTTTGGTCTCCCCTCCAGTCACTCCCTTGGTCTCGCCATCAGTCACTCCCTTGGTCTCGCCTCCAGTCACTCCCTTGGTCTCGGCTCCAGTCACTCCCTTGGTCTCGCCTCCAGTCACTCCCTTGGTCTCGCCTCCAGTCACTCCCTTGGTCTCGCCTCCAGTCACTCCCTTGGTCTCGCCTCCAGTCACTCCCTTGGTCTCGCCTCCAGTCACTCCCTTGGTCTCGCCTCCAGTCACTCCCTTGGTCTCGCCTCCAGTCACTCCCTTGGTCTCGCCTCCAGTCACTCCCTTGGTCTCGCCTCCAGTCACTCCCTTGGTCTCGCCTCCAGTCACTCCCTTGGTCTCGCCTCCAGTCACTCCCTTGGTCTCGCCTCCAGTCACTCCCTTGGTCTCGCCACCAGTCACTCCCTTGGTCTCGCCTCCAGTCACTCCCTTGTTCTCGCCTCCAGTCACTCCCTTGGTCCCACCTCCAGTCACTCCCTTGGTCTCGCCTCCGGTCACTCCCTTGGTCTCCCCTCCATTCACTCCCTTGGTCTCGCCACCAGTCGCTCCCTTGGTCTCGCCTCCAGTCACTCCCTTGGTCTCGCCTCCAGTCACTCCCTTGGTCTCGCCTCCGGTCACTCCCTTGGTCTCCCCTCCATTCACTCCCTTGGTCTCGCCACCAGTCGCTCCCTTGGTCTCGCCTCCAGTCACTCCCTTGGTCTCGCCTCCAGTCACTCCCTTGGTCTCGCCTCCGGTCACTCCCTTGGTCTCGCCTCCAGTCACTCCCTTGGTCTCGCCATCAGTCACTACCTTGGCCTCGCCACCAGTGACTCCCTTGGTCTCGCTTCCAGTCACTCCCTTAATCTCGCCTCCAGTCACTCCCTTGGTCTCGCCTCCAGTCACTCCCTTGGTCTCGCCTCCAGTCACTCCCGTGGTCTCGCCTCCAGTCACTCCCTTGGTCTCGCCTCCAGTCACTCCCTTGGTCTCGCCTCCAGTCACTCCCTTGGTCTCGACTCCAGTCACTCCCTTGGTCTCGCCTCCAGTCACTCCCTTGGTCTCGCCTCCAGTCACTCCCTTGATCTCGCCTCCAGTCACTCCCTTGGTCTCGCCTCCAGTCACTCCCTTGGTCTCGCCTCCAGTCACTTCCTTGGTCTCGCCTCGTCCCTCCCTTGGTCTCGCCTCCGGTCACTCCCTTGGTCTCCCGCCAGAAACTTACTTGGTCTCTCCTACAGTCACTCCCTTGATCTCGCCTCCAGTCACTCCCTTGGTCTCGCCTCCAGTCACTCCCTTGGTCTCGCCTCCAGTTACTCCCTTGGTCTCGCTTCCAGTCACTGCCTTGGTCTCACCTCCAGTCACTCTCTTGGTCTCGCCTCCAGTCACTCCCTTGGTCTCCCCTCCAGTCACTGCCTTGGTCTCCCCTCCAGTCACTCCCTTGGTCTCGCCTGCAGTCACTCCCTTGGTCTCCCCTCCAGTCACTCCCTTGTCTCGCCACCAGTCACTCCCTTGGTCTCGCCTCCAGTCACTCCCTTGGTCTCCCTTCCAGTCACTCCCTTGGTCTCGCCTCCAGTCACTCCCTTGGTCTCGCCTCCAGTCACTCCCTTGGTCTCGCCTCCAGTCACTCCCTTGGTCTCCCACCAGGCACTCCCTTGGTCTCGCCTCCAGTCACTCCCTTGGTCTCGCCTCCATTCACTCCCTTGGTCTCGTCTCCAGTCACTCCCTTGGTCTCGCATCCAGTCAGTCCCTTGGTCTCGCCTCCAGTCACTCCCTTGGTCTCGCCTCCAGTCACTCCCTTGGTCTCGCCACCAGTCACTCCCTTGGTCTCGCCTCCAGTCACTCCCTTGGTCTTGCCTCCAGTCACTCCCTTGGACTCGCCTCCAGTCACTCCCTTGGTCTCGCCTCCAGTCACTCCCTTAATCTCGCCTCCAGTCACTCCCTTGGTGTCGCCTCCAGTCACTCCCTTGGTCTCGCCTCCATTCACTCCCTTGGTCTCGCCTCCAGTCACTCCCTTGGTCTCGCATCCAGTCACTCCCTTGGTCTCGCCTCCAGTCACTCCCTTGGTCTCGCCTCCAGTCACTCCCTTGGTCTCGCCACCAGTCACTCCCTTGGTCTCGCCTCCAGTCACTCCCTTGGTCTCGCCATCAGTCACTACCTTGGCCTCGCCACCAGTCACTCCCTTGGTCTCGCCTCCAGTCACTCCCTTAATCTCGCCTCCCGTCACTCCCTTGGTCTCGCCTCCAGTCACTCCCTTGGTCTCGCCTCCAGTCACTCCCGTGGTCTCGCCTCCAGTCACTCCCTTGGTCTCGCCTCCAGTCACTCCCTTGGTCTCGCCTCCAGTCACTCCCTTGGTCTCGACTCCAGTCACTCCCTTGGTCTCGCCTCCAGTCACTCCCTTGGTCTCGCCTCCAGTCACTCCCTTGATCTCGCCTCCAGTCACTCCCTTGGTCTCCCCTCCAGTCACTCCCTTGGTCTCGCCTCCAGTCACTCCCTTGGTCTCGCCTCGTCCCTCCCTTGGTCTCGCCTCCGGTCACTCCCTTGGTCTCCCGCCAGAAACTTACTTGGTGTCTCCTACAGTCACTCCCTTGATCTCGCCTCCAGTCACTCCCTTGGTCTCGCCTCCAGTCACTCCCTTGGTCTCGCCTCCAGTTACTCCCTTGGTCTCGCTTCCAGTCACTCCCTTGGTCTCACCTCCAGTCACTCCCTTGGTCGCGCCTCCAGTGACTCCCTTGGTCTCCCCTCCAGTCACTGCCTTGGTCTCCCCTCCAGTCACTCCCTTGGTCTCGCCTGCAGTCACTCCCTTGGTCTCCCCTCCAGTCACTCCCTTGGTCTCGCCACCAGTCACTCCCTTGGTCTCGCCTCCAGTCACTCCCTTGGTCTCCCTTCCAGTCACTCCCTTGGTCTCGCCTCCAGTCACTCCCTTGGTCTCGCCTCCAGTCACTCCCTTGGTCTCGCCTCCGGTCACCACCTTGGTCTCGCCTTCAGTCACTCCCTTGGTCTCGCCTCCAGTCACTCCCTTGGTCTCGCCTCCAGTCACTCCCTTGGTCTCGCCACCAGTCACTCCCTTGGTCTCGCCTCCAGTCACTCGCTTGGTCTCGCCTCCAGTCACTCCCTTTGTCTCACCTCCAGTCACTACCTTGGTCTCGCCTCCAGTCACTCCCTTGGTCTCCCGTCAGTCACTCCCTTGGTCTCGCCTCCAGTCACTCCCTTGGTCTCGCCTCCAGTCACTCCCTTGGGCTCGCCTGCAGTCACTCCCTTGGTCTCGCTTCCAGTCACTCCCTTGGTCTCGCCTCCAGTCACTCCCTTGGTCTCGCCTCCAGTCACTCCCTCTGTCTCGCCTCCAGTCACTCCCTTGGTCTCGCCTCCAGTCACTCCCTTGGTCTCGCCTCCAGTCACTCCCTTGGTCTCCCGCCAGTCACTCCCTTTGTCTCGCCTCCAGTCACTCCCTTGGTCTCGCCTCCAGTCACTCCCTTGGTCTCGCCTCCAGTCACTCCCTTGGTCTTGCCTCCAGTCACTCCCTTGGTCTCGCCTCCGGTCACTCCCTTGGTCTCCCCTCCAGTCACTCCCTTGGTCTCGCCTCCAGTCACTCCCTTGTTCTCGCCTCCAGTCACTCCCTTGGTCTCGCCTCCAGTCACTCCCTGGTCTCGCCTCCGGTCACTCCCTTGGTCTCCCCTCAAGTCACTCCCTTGGTCTCGCCTCCAGTCACTCCCTTGGTCTCGCCTCGAGTCACTCCCTTGGTCTCCCCTCCAGTCACTCCCTTGGTCCCGCCTCCAGTCACTCCCTTGGTCTCACCTCCAGTCACTCCGCTGGTCTCGCCTCCAGTCACTTCCTTGGTCTCCCCTCCAGGTACTCCCTTGGTCTCGCCTCCAGTCACTCCCTTGGTCTCGCCTGCAGTCACTCCCTTGGTCTCGCCTCCAGTCAGTCCCTTGGTCTCCCCTCCAGTCACTCACTTGGTCTCCCCTGCAGTCACTCCTTTGGTCTCGCCACCAGTCACTCCCTTGGTCTCGCCTCCAGTCAGTCCCTTGGTCTGCCCTCCAGTCACTCCCTTGGTCTCCCCTGCAGTCACTACCTTGGTCTCCCCTCCAGTCACTCCCTTGGTCTCGCCTCCAGTCACTCCCTTGGTCTCCCCTCCAGTCACTCCCTTTGTCTCGCCACCAGTCACCCCCTTGGTCTCGCCACCAGTCACTCCCTTGGTCTCGCCACCAGTCACTCCCTTGGTCTCGCCACCAGTCACTCCCTTGGTCTCCCCTCCAGTCACTCCCTTGGTCTCGCCTCCAGTCACTCTCTTGGTCTCGCCTTCAGTCACTCCCTTGGTCTCGCCTCCAGTCACTCCCTTGGTCTCGCCTCCAGTCACATCTTTGGTCTCCCCTCCAGTCACTCCCTTGGTCTCGCCTCCAGTCACTTCTTTGGTCTCCCCTCCAGTCACTTCCTTGGTCTCCCCTCCAGTCACTCCCTTGGTCCCGCCTCCAGTCACTCCCTTGGTCTCGCCTCCAGTCACTCCCTTGGTCTCGCCTCCAGTCACTTCCTTGGTCTCCCCTCCAGTCACTCCCTTGGTCTCGCCTGCAGTCACTCCCTTGGTCTCGACACCAGTCACTCCCTTGGTCTCGCCTCCAGTCAGTCCCTTGGTCTGCCCTCCAGTCACTCCCTTGGTCTCCCCTGCAGTCACTACCTTGGTCTCCCCTCCAGTCACTCCCTTGGTCTCGCCTCCAGTCACTCCCTTGGTCTCCCCTCCAGTCACTCCCTTTGTCTCGCCACCAGTCACCCCCTCGGTCTCGCCACCAGTCACTCCCTTGGTCTCGCCACCAGTCACTCCCTTGGTCTCGCCACCAGTCACTCCCTTGGTCTCGCCACCAGTCACTCCCTTGGTCTCGCCACCAGTCACTCCCTTGGTCTCGCCACCAGTCACTCCCTTGGTCTCCCCTCCAGTCACCCCTTGGTCTCCCCTCCAGTCACTCCCTTGGTCCCGCCTCCAGTCACTCCCTTCGTCTCGCCTCCAGTCACTCCCTTGGTCTCGCCTCCAGTCACTTCCTTGTACTCCCTTCCAGTCACTCCCTTGGTCTCGCCTCCAGTCACTCCCTTGGTCTTGCCTGCAGTTACTCCCTTGGTCTCGCCTCCAGTCACTCCCTTGGTCTCGCCTCCAGTCACTCCCTTGGTCTCGCCTCCAGTCACTCCCTTGGTCTCGCCTCCAGTCACTCCCTTGGTCTCGCCACCAGTCACTCCCTTGGTCTCGCCTCCAGTCACTCCCTTGGTCTCGCCTCCAGTCACTCCCTTGGTCTCACCTCCAGTCACTCCCTTGGTCTCGCCACCAGTCACTCCCTTGGTCTCGCCACCAGTTACTCCCTTGATCTCGCCACCAGTCACTCCCTTGGTCTCGCCACCAGCCACTCCCTTGGTCTCGCCACCAGTCACTCCCTTTGTCTCGCCACCAGTCACTCCCTTGGTCTCCCCTCCGGTCAGTCTCGCCTCCAGTCACTCCCTTGGTCTCGCCTCCAGTCACTCCCTTGGTCTCGCCTCCAGTCACTCCCTTGGTCTCGCCTCCAGTCACTTCTTTTGTCTCCCCTCCAGTCACTCCCTTGGTCTCACCTCCAGTCACTTCTTTGGTCTCCCCTCCAGTCACTCCCTTGGTCTCGCCATCAGTCACTCCCTTGGTCTCGCCTCCAGTCACTCCCTTGGTCTCGGCTCCAGTCACTCCCTTGGTCTCGCCTCCAGTCACTCCCTTGGTCTCGCCTCCAGTCACTCCCTTGCTCTCGCCTCCAGTCACTCCCTTGGTCTCGCCTCCAGTCACTCCCTTGGTCTCGCCTCCAGTCACTCCCTTGGTCTCGCCACCAGTCACTCCCTTGGTCTCACCTCCAGTCACTCCCTTGGTCTCGCCTCCAGTCACTCCCTTGGTCTCCCACCAGGCACTCCCTTGGTCTCGCCTCCAGTCACTCCCTTGGTCTCGCCTCCATTCACTCCCTTGGTCTCGCCTCCCGTCACTCCCTTGGTCTCGTCTCCAGTCACTCCCTTGGTCTCGCATCCAGTCAGTCCCTTGGTCTCGCCTCCAGTCACTCCCTTGGTCTCGCCTCCAGTCACTCCCTTGGTCTCGCCACCAGTCACTCCCTTGGTCTCGCCTCCAGTCACTCCCTTGGTCTTGCCTCCAGTCACTCCCTTGGACTCGCCTCCAGTCACTCCCTTGGTCTCGCCTCCAGTCACTCCCTTAATCTCGCCTCCAGTCACTCCCTTGGTCTCGCCTCCAGTCACTCCCTTGGTCTCGCCTCCATTCACTCCCTTGGTCTCGCCTCCAGTCACTCCCTTGGTCTCGCATCCAGTCACTCCCTTGGTCTCGCCTCCAGTCCCTCCCTTGGTCTCGCCTCCAGTCACTCCCTTGGTCTCGCCACCAGTCACTCCCTTGGTCTCGCCTCCAGTCACTCCCTTGGTCTCGCCATCAGTCACTACCTTGGCCTCGCCACCAGTCACTCCCTTGGTCTCGCCTCCAGTCACTCCCTTAATCTCGCCTCCCGTCACTCCCTTGGTCTCGCCTCCAGTCACTCCCGTGGTCTCGCCTCCAGTCACTCCCTTGGTCTCGCCTCCAGTCACTCCCTTGGTCTCGCCTCCAGTCACTCCCTTGGTCTCGACTCCAGTCACTCCCTTGGTCTCGCCTCCAGTCACTCCCTTGGTCTCGCCTCCAGTCACTCCCTTGATCTCGCCTCCAGTCACTCCCTTGGTCTCGCCTCCAGTCACTCCCTTGGTCTCTCCTCCAGTCACTCCCTTGGTCTCGCCTCGTCCCTCCCTTGGTCTCGCCTCCGGTCACTACCTTGGTCTCCCGCCAGAAACTTACTTGGTGTCTCCTACAGTCACTCCCTTGATCTCGCCTCCAGTCACTCCCTTGGTCTCGCCTCCAGTCACTCCCTTGGTCTCGCCTCCAGTTACTCCCTTGGTCTCGCTTCCAGTCACTCCCTTGGTCTCACCTCCAGTCACTCCCTTGGTCGCGCCTCCAGTGACTCCCTTGGTCTCCCCTCCAGTCACTGCCTTGGTCTCCCCTCCAGTCACTCCCTTGGTCTCGCCTGCAGTCACTCCCTTGGTCTCCCCTCCAGTCACTCCCTTGGTCTCGCCACCAGTCACTCCCTTGGTCTCGCCTCCAGTCACTCCCTTGGTCTCCCTTCCAGTCACTCCCTTGGTCTCGCCTCCAGTCACTCCCTTGGTCTCGCCTCCAGTCACTCCCTTGGTCTCGCCTCCGGTCACTCCCTTGGTCTCGCCTCCAGTCACCACCTTGGTCTCGCCTTCAGTCACAGCCGTGGTCTCGCCTCCAGTCACTCCCTTGGTCTCGCCTCCAGTCACTCCCTTGGTCTCGCCACCAGTCACTCCCTTGGTCTCGCCTCCAGTCACTCGCTTGGTCTCGCCTCCAGTCACTCCCTTTGTCTCACCTCCAGTCACTACCTTGGTCTCGCCTCCAGTCACTCCCTTGGTCTCCCGTCAGTCACTCCCTTGGTCTCGCCTCCAGTCACTCCCTTGGTCTCGCCTCCAGTCACTCCCTTGGTCTCGCCTGCAGTCACTCCCTTGGTCTCGCTTCCAGTCACTCCCTTGGTCTCGCCTCCAGTCACTCCCTTGGTCTCGCCTCCAGTCACTCCCTCTGTCTCGCCTCCAGTCACTCCCTTGGTCTCGCCTCCAGTCACTCCCTTGGTCTCGCCTCCAGTCACTCCCTTGGTCTCCCGCCGGTCACTCCCTTTGTCTCGCCTCCAGTCACTCCCTTGGTCTCGCCTCCAGTCACTCCCTTGGTCTCGCCTCCAGTCACTCCCTTGGTCTCGCCTCCAGTCACTCCCTTGGTCTCGCCTCCGGTCACTCCCTTGGTCTCCCCTCCAGTCACTCCCTTGGTCTCGCCTCCAGTCACTCCCTTGGTCTCGCCTCCAGTCACTCCCTTGGTCTCGCCTCCAGTCACTCCCTTGGTCTCGCCTCCGGTCACTCCCTTGGTCTCCCCTCAAGTCACTCCCTTGGTCTCGCCTCCAGTCACTCCCTTGGTCTCGCCTCGAGTCACTCCCTTGGTCTCCCCTGCAGTCACTCCCTTGGTCCCGCCTCCAGTCACTCCCTTGGTCTCACCTCCAGTCACTCCGCTGGTCTCGCCTCCAGTCACTTCCTTGGTCTCCCCTCCAGGTACTCCCTTGGTCTCGCCTCCAGTCACTCCCTTGGTCTCGCCTGCAGTCACTCCCTTGGTCTCGCCTCCAGTCAGTTCCTTGGTCTCCCCTCCAGTCACTCACTTGGTCTCCCCTGCAGTCACTACCTTGGTCTCCCCTCCAGTCACTCCCTTGGTCTCGCCTCCAGTCACTCCCTTGGTCTCCCCTCCAGTCACTCCCTTTGTCTCGCCACCAGTCACCCCCTTGGTCTCGCGACCAGTCACTCCCTTGGTCTCGCCACCAGTCACTCCCTTGGTCTCGCCACCAGTCACTCCCTTGGTCTCGCCACCAGACACTCCCTTGGTCTCGCCACCAGTCACTCCCTTGGTCTCCCCTCCAGTCACTCCCTTGGTCTCGCCTCCAGTCACTCCCTTGGCCTCGCCTCCAGTCACTCCCTTGGTCTCGCCTCCAGTCACTCCCTTGGTCTCGCCTCCAGTCACTTCTTTGGTCTCCCCTCCAGTCACTCCCTTGGTCTCGCCTCCAGTCACTTCTTTGGTCTCCCCTCCAGTCACTCCCTTGGTCTCGCCACCAGTCAATCCCTTGGTCTCGCCTCCAGTCACTCCCTTGGTCTCGCCTCCAGTCACTTCCTTGGTCTCCCCTCCAGTCACTCCCTTGGTCTCGCCTGCAGTCACTCCCTTGGTCTCGACACCAGTCACTCCCTTGGTCTCGCCTCCAGTCAGTCCCTTGGTCTGCCCTCCAGTCACTCCCTTGGTCTCCCCTGCAGTCACTACCTTGGTCTCCCCTCCAGTCACTCCCTTGGTCTCGCCTCCAGTCACTCCCTTGGTCTCCCCTCTAGTCACTCCCTTTGTCTCGCCACCAGTCACCCCCTTGGTCTCGCCACCAGTCACTCCCTTGGTCTCGCCACCAGTCACTCCCTTGGTCTCGCCACCAGTCACTCCCTTGGTCTCGCCACCAGTCACTCCCTTGGTCTCGCCACCAGTCACTCCCTTGGTCTCGCCACCAGTCACTCCCTTGGTCTCCCCTCCAGTCACCCCTTGGTCTCCCCTCCAGTCACTCCCTTGGTCCCGCCTCCAGTCACTCCCTTCGTCTCGCCTCCAGTCACTCCCTTGGTCTCGCCTCCAGTCACTTCCTTGTACTCCCTTCCAGTCACTCTCTTGGTCTCGCCTCCAGTCACTCCCTTGGTCTTGCCTGCAGTTACTCCCTTGGTCTCGCCTCCAGTCACTCCCTTGGTCTCGCCTCCAGTCACTCCCTTGGTCTCGCCTCCAGTCACTCCCTTGGTCTCGCCTCCAGTCACTCCCTTGGTCTCGCCACCAGTCACTCCCTTGGTCTCGCCTCCAGTCACTCCCTTGGTCTCGCCTCCAGTCACTCCTTTGGTCTCACCTCCAGTCACTCCCTTGGTCTCGCCACCAGTCACTCCCTTGGTCTCGCCACCAGTTACTCCCTTGATCTCGCCACCAGTCACTCCCTTGGTCTCGCCACCAGCCACTCCCTTGGTCTCGCCACCAGTCACTCCCTTTGTCTCGCCACCAGTCACTCCCTTGGTCTCCCCTCCGGTCAGTCTCGCCTCCAGTCACTCCCTTGGTCTCGCCTCCAGTCACTCCCTTGGTCTCGCCTCCAGTCACTCCCTTGGTCTCGCCTCCAGTCACTTCTTTGGTCTCCCCTCCAGTCACTCCCTTGGTCTCACCTCCAGTCACTTCTTTGGTCTCCCCTCCAGTCACTCCCTTGGTCTCGCCATCAGTCACTCCCTTGGTCTCGCCTCCAGTCACTCCCTTGGTCTCGGCTCCAGTCACTCCCTTGGTCTCGCCTCCAGTCACTCCCTTGGTCTCGCCTCCAGTCACTCCCTTGGTCTCGCCTCCAGTCACTCCCTTGGTCTCGCCTCCAGTCACTCCCTTGGTCTCGCCTCCAGTCACTCCCTTGGTCTCGCCTCCAGTCACTCGCTTGGTCTCGCCTCCAGTCACTCCCTTTGTCTCACCTCCAGTCACTACCTTGGTCTCGCCTCCAGTCACTCCCTTGGTCTCCCGTCAGTCACTCCCTTGGTCTCGCCTCCAGTCACTCCCTTGGTCTCGCCTCCAGTCACTCCCTTGGTCTCGCCTGCAGTCACTCCCTTGGTCTCGCTTCCAGTCACTCCCTTGGTCTCGCCTCCAGTCACTCCCTTGGTCTCGCCTCCAGTCACTCCCTCTGTCTCGCCTCCAGTCACTCCCTTGGTCTCGCCTCCAGTCACTCCCTTGGTCTCGCCTCCAGTCACTCCCTTGGTCTCCCGCCAGTCACTCCCTTTGTCTCGCCTCCAGTCACTCCCTTGGTCTCGCCTCCAGTCACTCCCTTGGTCTCGCCTCCAGTCACTCCCTTGGTCTTGCCTCCAGTCACTCCCTTGGTCTCGCCTCCGGTCACTCCCTTGGTCTCCCCTCCAGTCACTCCCTTGGTCTCGCCTCCAGTCACTCCCTTGTTCTCGCCTCCAGTCACTCCCTTGGTCTCGCCTCCAGTCACTCCCTGGTCTCGCCTCCGGTCACTCCCTTGGTCTCCCCTCAAGTCACTCCCTTGGTCTCGCCTCCAGTCACTCCCTTGGTCTCGCCTCGAGTCACTCCCTTGGTCTCCCCTCCAGTCACTCCCTTGGTCCCGCCTCCAGTCACTCCCTTGGTCTCACCTCCAGTCACTCCGCTGGTCTCGCCTCCAGTCACTTCCTTGGTCTCCCCTCCAGGTACTCCCTTGGTCTCGCCTCCAGTCACTCCCTTGGTCTCGCCTGCAGTCACTCCCTTGGTCTCGCCTCCAGTCAGTCCCTTGGTCTCCCCTCCAGTCACTCACTTGGTCTCCCCTGCAGTCACTCCTTTGGTCTCGCCACCAGTCACTCCCTTGGTCTCGCCTCCAGTCAGTCCCTTGGTCTGCCCTCCAGTCACTCCCTTGGTCTCCCCTGCAGTCACTACCTTGGTCTCCCCTCCAGTCACTCCCTTGGTCTCGCCTCCAGTCACTCCCTTGGTCTCCCCTCCAGTCACTCCCTTTGTCTCGCCACCAGTCACCCCCTTGGTCTCGCCACCAGTCACTCCCTTGGTCTCGCCACCAGTCACTCCCTTGGTCTCGCCACCAGTCACTCCCTTGGTCTCCCCTCCAGTCACTCCCTTGGTCTCGCCTCCAGTCACTCTCTTGGTCTCGCCTTCAGTCACTCCCTTGGTCTCGCCTCCAGTCACTCCCTTGGTCTCGCCTCCAGTCACATCTTTGGTCTCCCCTCCAGTCACTCCCTTGGTCTCGCCTCCAGTCACTTCTTTGGTCTCCCCTCCAGTCACTTCCTTGGTCTCGCCACCAGTCAATCCCTTGGTCTCGCCTCCAGTCACTCCCTTGGTCTCGCCTCCAGTCACTTCCTTGGTCTCCCCTCCAGTCACTCCCTTGGTCTCGCCTGCAGTCACTCCCTTGGTCTCGACACCAGTCACTCCCTTGGTCTCGCCTCCAGTCAGTCCCTTGGTCTGCCCTCCAGTCACTCCCTTGGTCTCCCCTGCAGTCACTACCTTGGTCTCCCCTCCAGTCACTCCCTTGGTCTCGCCTCCAGTCACTCCCTTGGTCTCCCCTCCAGTCACTCCCTTTGTCTCGCCACCAGTCACCCCCTCGGTCTCGCCACCAGTCACTCCCTTGGTCTCGCCACCAGTCACTCCCTTGGTCTCGCCACCAGTCACTCCCTTGGTCTCGCCACCAGTCACTCCCTTGGTCTCGCCACCAGTCACTCCCTTGGTCTCGCCACCAGTCACTCCCTTGGTCTCCCCTCCAGTCACCCCTTGGTCTCCCCTCCAGTCACTCCCTTGGTCCCGCCTCCAGTCACTCCCTTCGTCTCGCCTCCAGTCACTCCCTTGGTCTCGCCTCCAGTCACTTCCTTGTACTCCCTTCCAGTCACTCCCTTGGTCTCGCCTCCAGTCACTCCCTTGGTCTTGCCTGCAGTTACTCCCTTGGTCTCGCCTCCAGTCACTCCCTTGGTCTCGCCTCCAGTCACTCCCTTGGTCTCGCCTCCAGTCACTCCCTTGGTCTCGCCTCCAGTCACTCCCTTGGTCTCGCCACCAGTCACTCCCTTGGTCTCGCCTCCAGTCACTCCCTTGGTCTCGCCTCCAGTCACTCCCTTGGTCTCACCTCCAGTCACTCCCTTGGTCTCGCCACCAGTCACTCCCTTGGTCTCGCCACCAGTTACTCCCTTGATCTCGCCACCAGTCACTCCCTTGGTCTCGCCACCAGCCACTCCCTTGGTCTCGCCACCAGTCACTCCCTTTGTCTCGCCACCAGTCACTCCCTTGGTCTCCCCTCCGGTCAGTCTCGCCTCCAGTCACTCCCTTGGTCTCGCCTCCAGTCACTCCCTTGGTCTCGCCTCCAGTCACTCCCTTGGTCTCGCCTCCAGTCACTTCTTTTGTCTCCCCTCCAGTCACTCCCTTGGTCTCACCTCCAGTCACTTCTTTGGTCTCCCCTCCAGTCACTCCCTTGGTCTCGCCATCAGTCACTCCCTTGGTCTCGCCTCCAGTCACTCCCTTGGTCTCGGCTCCAGTCACTCCCTTGGTCTCGCCTCCAGTCACTCCCTTGGTCTCGCCTCCAGTCACTCCCTTGGTCTCGCCTCCAGTCACTCCCTTGGTCTCGCCTCCAGTCACTCCCTTGGTCTCGCCTCCAGTCACTCCCTTGGTCTCGCCACCAGTCACTCCCTTGGTCTCGCCTCCAGTCACTCCCTTGGTCTCGCCTCCAGTCACTCCCTTGGTCCCACCTCCAGTCACTCCCTTGGTCTCACCTCCAGTCACTCCCTTGGTCTCGCCTCCAGTCACTCCCTTGGTCTCCCACCAGGCACTCCCTTGGTCTCGCCTCCAGTCACTCCCTTGGTCTCGCCTCCATTCACTCCCTTGGTCTCGCCTCCCGTCACTCCCTTGGTCTCGTCTCCAGTCACTCCCTTGGTCTCGCATCCAGTCAGTCCCTTGGTCTCGCCTCCAGTCACTCCCTTGGTCTCGCCTCCAGTCACTCCCTTGGTCTCGCCACCAGTCACTCCCTTGGTCTCGCCTCCAGTCACTCCCTTGGTCTTGCCTCCAGTCACTCCCTTGGACTCGCCTCCAGTCACTCCCTTGGTCTCGCCTCCAGTCACTCCCTTAATCTCGCCTCCAGTCACTCCCTTGGTCTCGCCTCCAGTCACTCCCTTGGTCTCGCCTCCATTCACTCCCTTGGTCTCGCCTCCAGTCACTCCCTTGGTCTCGCATCCAGTCACTCCCTTGGTCTCGCCTCCAGTCCCTCCCTTGGTCTCGCCTCCAGTCACTCCCTTGGTCTCGCCACCAGTCACTCCCTTGGTCTCGCCTCCAGTCACTCCCTTGGTCTCGCCATCAGTCACTACCTTGGCCTCGCCACCAGTCACTCCCTTGGTCTCGCCTCCAGTCACTCCCTTAATCTCGCCTCCCGTCACTCCCTTGGTCTCGCCTCCAGTCACTCCCGTGGTCTCGCCTCCAGTCACTCCCTTGGTCTCGCCTCCAGTCACTCCCTTGGTCTCGCCTCCAGTCACTCCCTTGGTCTCGACTCCAGTCACTCCCTTGGTCTCGCCTCCAGTCACTCCCTTGGTCTCGCCTCCAGTCACTCCCTTGATCTCGCCTCCAGTCACTCCCTTGGTCTCGCCTCCAGTCACTCCCTTGGTCTCTCCTCCAGTCACTCCCTTGGTCTCGCCTCGTCCCTCCCTTGGTCTCGCCTCCGGTCACTACCTTGGTCTCCCGCCAGAAACTTACTTGGTGTCTCCTACAGTCACTCCCTTGATCTCGCCTCCAGTCACTCCCTTGGTCTCGCCTCCAGTCACTCCCTTGGTCTCGCCTCCAGTTACTCCCTTGGTCTCGCTTCCAGTCACTCCCTTGGTCTCACCTCCAGTCACTCCCTTGGTCGCGCCTCCAGTGACTCCCTTGGTCTCCCCTCCAGTCACTGCCTTGGTCTCCCCTCCAGTCACTCCCTTGGTCTCGCCTGCAGTCACTCCCTTGGTCTCCCCTCCAGTCACTCCCTTGGTCTCGCCACCAGTCACTCCCTTGGTCTCGCCTCCAGTCACTCCCTTGGTCTCCCTTCCAGTCACTCCCTTGGTCTCGCCTCCAGTCACTCCCTTGGTCTTGCCTCCAGTCACTCCCTTGGTCTCGCCTCCGGTCACTCCCTTGGTCTCGCCTCCAGTCACCACCTTGGTCTCGCCTTCAGTCACAGCCGTGGTCTCGCCTCCAGTCACTCCCTTGGTCTCGCCTCCAGTCACTCCCTTGGTCTCGCCACCAGTCACTCCCTTGGTCTCGCCTCCAGTCACTCGCTTGGTCTCGCCTCCAGTCACTCCCTTTGTCTCACCTCCAGTCACTACCTTGGTCTCGCCTCCAGTCACTCCCTTGGTCTCCCGTCAGTCACTCCCTTGGTCTCGCCTCCAGTCACTCCCTTGGTCTCGCCTCCAGTCACTCCCTTGGTCTCGCCTGCAGTCACTCCCTTGGTCTCGCTTCCAGTCACTCCCTTGGTCTCGCCTCCAGTCACTCCCTTGGTCTCGCCTCCAGTCACTCCCTCTGTCTCGCCTCCAGTCACTCCCTTGGTCTCGCCTCCAGTCACTCCCTTGGTCTCGCCTCCAGTCACTCCCTTGGTCTCCCGCCGGTCACTCCCTTTGTCTCGCCTCCAGTCACTCCCTTGGTCTCGCCTCCAGTCACTCCCTTGGTCTCGCCTCCAGTCACTCCCTTGGTCTCGCCTCCAGTCACTCCCTTGGTCTCGCCTCCGGTCACTCCCTTGGTCTCCCCTCCAGTCACTCCCTTGGTCTCGCCTCCAGTCACTCCCTTGGTCTCGCCTCCAGTCACTCCCTTGGTCTCGCCTCCAGTCACTCCCTTGGTCTCGCCTCCGGTCACTCCCTTGGTCTCCCCTCAAGTCACTCCCTTGGTCTCGCCTCCAGTCACTCCCTTGGTCTCGCCTCGAGTCACTCCCTTGGTCTCCCCTGCAGTCACTCCCTTGGTCCCGCCTCCAGTCACTCCCTTGGTCTCACCTCCAGTCACTCCGCTGGTCTCGCCTCCAGTCACTTCCTTGGTCTCCCCTCCAGGTACTCCCTTGGTCTCGCCTCCAGTCACTCCCTTGGTCTCGCCTGCAGTCACTCCCTTGGTCTCGCCTCCAGTCAGTTCCTTGGTCTCCCCTCCAGTCACTCACTTGGTCTCCCCTGCAGTCACTACCTTGGTCTCCCCTCCAGTCACTCCCTTGGTCTCGCCTCCAGTCACTCCCTTGGTCTCCCCTCCAGTCACTCCCTTTGTCTCGCCACCAGTCACCCCCTTGGTCTCGCCACCAGTCACTCCCTTGGTCTCGCCACCAGTCACTCCCTTGGTCTCGCCACCAGTCACTCCCTTGGTCTCGCCACCAGACACTCCCTTGGTCTCGCCACCAGTCACTCCCTTGGTCTCCCCTCCAGTCACTCCCTTGGTCTCGCCTCCAGTCACTCCCTTGGTCTCGCCTCCAGTCACTCCCTTGGTCTCGCCTCCAGTCACTCCCTTGGTCTCGCCTCCAGTCACTTCTTTGGTCTCCCCTCCAGTCACTCCCTTGGTCTCGCCTCCAGTCACTTCTTTGGTCTCCTCTCCAGTCACTCCCTTGGTCTCGCCACCAGTCAATCCCTTGGTCTCGCCTCCAGTCACTCCCTTGGTCTCGCCTCCAGTCACTTCCTTGGTCTCCCCTCCAGTCACTCCCTTGGTCTCGCCTGCAGTCACTCCCTTGGTCTCGACACCAGTCACTCCCTTGGTCTCGCCTCCAGTCAGTCCCTTGGTCTGCCCTCCAGTCACTCCCTTGGTCTCCCCTGCAGTCACTACCTTGGTCTCCCCTCCAGTCACTCCCTTGGTCTCGCCTCCAGTCACTCCCTTGGTCTCCCCTCTAGTCACTCCCTTTGTCTCGCCACCAGTCACCCCCTTGGTCTCGCCACCAGTCACTCCCTTGGTCTCGCCACCAGTCACTCCCTTGGTCTCGCCACCAGTCACTCCCTTGGTCTCGCCACCAGTCACTCCCTTGGTCTCGCCACCAGTCACTCCCTTGGTCTCCCCTCCAGTCACCCCTTGGTCTCCCCTCCAGTCACTCCCTTGGTCCCGCCTCCAGTCACTCCCTTCGTCTCGCCTCCAGTCACTCCCTTGGTCTCGCCTCCAGTCACTTCCTTGTACTCCCTTCCAGTCACTCCCTTGGTCTCGCCTCCAGTCACTCCCTTGGTCTTGCCTGCAGTTACTCCCTTGGTCTCGCCTCCAGTCACTCCCTTGGTCTCGCCTCCAGTCACTCCCTTGGTCTCGCCTCCAGTCACTCCCTTGGTCTCGCCTCCAGTCACTCCCTTGGTCTCGCCACCAGTCACTCCCTTGGTCTCGCCTCCAGTCACTCCCTTGGTCTCGCCTCCAGTCACTCCTTTGGTCTCACCTCCAGTCACTCCCTTGGTCTCGCCACCAGTCACTCCCTTGGTCTCGCCACCAGTTACTCCCTTGATCTCGCCACCAGTCACTCCCTTGGTCTCGCCACCAGCCACTCCCTTGGTCTCGCCACCAGTCACTCCCTTTGTCTCGCCACCAGTCACTCCCTTGGTCTCCCCTCCGGTCAGTCTCGCCTCCAGTCACTCCCTTGGTCTCGCCTCCAGTCACTCCCTTGGTCTCGCCTCCAGTCACTCCCTTGGTCTCGCCTCCAGTCACTTCTTTGGTCTCCCCTCCAGTCACTCCCTTGGTCTCACCTCCAGTCACTTCTTTGGTCTCCCCTCCAGTCACTCCCTTGGTCTCGCCATCAGTCACTCCCTTGGTCTCGCCTCCAGTCACTCCCTTGGTCTCGGCTCCAGTCACTCCCTTGGTCTCGCCTCCAGTCACTCCCTTGGTCTCGCCTCCAGTCACTCCCTTGGTCTCGCCTCCAGTCACTCCCTTGGTCTCGCCTCCAGTCACTCCCTTGGTCTCGCCTCCAGTCACTCCCTTGGTCTCGCCACCAGTCACTCCCTTGGTCTCGCCTCCAGTCACTCCCTTGGTCTCGCCTCCAGTCACTCCCTTGGTCCCACCTCCAGTCACTCCCTTGGTCTCGCCTCCGGTCACTCTCTTGGTCTCCCCTCCATTCACTCCCTTGGTCTCGCCACCAGTCACTCCCTTGGTCTCGCCTCCAGTCACTCCCTTGGTCTCGCCTCCAGTCACTCCCTTGGTCTCGCCTCCGGTCACTCCCTTGGTCTCGCCTCCAGTCACTCCCTTGGTCTCGCCATCAGGCACTACCTTGGCCTCGCCACCAGTCACTCCCTTGGTCTCGCCTCCAGTCACTCCCTTAATCTCGCCTCCAGTCACTCCCTTGGTCTCGCCTCCAGTCACTCCCTTGGTCTCGCCTCCAGTCACTCCCGTGGTCTCGCCTCCAGTCACTCCCTTGGTCTCGCCTCCAGTCACTCCCTTGGTCTCGCCTCCAGTCACTCCCTTGGTCTCGCCTCCAGTCACTCCCTTGGTCTCGACTCCAGTCACTCCCTTGGTCTCGCCTCCAGTCACTCCCTTGGTCTCGCCTCCAGTCACTCCCTTGATCTCGCCTCCAGTCACTCCCTTGGTCTCGCCTCCAGTCACTCCCTTGGTCTCGCCTCCAGTCACTCCCTTGGTCTCGCCTCGTCCCTCCCTTGGTCTCGCCTCCGGTCACTCCCTTGGTCTCCCGCCAGAAGCTTACTTGGTCTCTCCTACAGTCACTCCCTTGATCTCGCCTCCAGTCACTCCCTTGGTCTCGCCTCCAGTCACTCCCTTGGTCTCGCATCCAGTTACTCCCTTGGTCTCGCTTCCAGTCACTCCCTTGGTCTCACCTCCAGTCACTCCCTTGGTCTCGCCTCCAGTGACTCCCTTGGTCTCCCCTCCAGTCACTGCCTTGGTCTCCCCTCCAGTCACTCCCTTGTTCTCGCCTGCAGTCACTCCCTTGGTCTCCCCTCCAGTCACTCCCTTGGTCTCGCCACCAGTCACTCCCTTGGTCTCGCCTCCAGTCACTCCCTTGGTCTCCCTTCCAGTCACTCCCTTGGTCTCGCCTCCAGTCACTCCCTTGGTCTCGCCTCCAGTCACTCCCTTGGTCTCGCCTCCAGTCACCACCTTGGTCTCGCCTTCAGTCACTCCCTTGGTGTCGCCTCCAGTCACTCCCTTGGTCTCGCCTCCAGTCACTCCCTTGGTCTCGCCACCAGTCACTCCCTTGGTCTCGCCTCCAGTCACTCGCTTGGTCTCGCCTCCAGTCACTCCCTTTGTCTCACCTCCAGTCACTACCTTGGTCTCGCCTCCAGTCACTCCCTTGGTCCCGCCTCCGGTCACTCTCTTGGTGTCGCCTCCAGTCACTCCCTTGGTCTCGCCTCCAGTCACTCCCTTGGTCTCGCCTCCAGTCATTCCCTTGGTCTCGCCACCAGTCACTCCCTTGGTCTCGCCTCCAGTCAGGTATTTTTGAAGTTGCTAGGGGTATTTTACTAAGCTTTCTTCAGTAATCGCTTTGTTTTATAGTAGTTGAAGAGCAGTCTAACCTATTCAGTCATTTATTGCATTTCATCATCATTATCAATTACTCTATCTTATAGTCCATCTAACCTATCCTAACCTAACCTGACCTAATGAGGAAATAGGAATGTTAAGGCAAGCAATGAAATAAAACAAGAATAATCGCAATGAGATAATTTTATTTAATTTATAAGGATACATACACTAGCATTAACATTTAGAAAACAAGTATACACTGCTGAAAGACGATAGCGCCCTCCTCAGTTCTTCTTATTATTCACATTATCATTCTTGTCTCTGGGTTAGATGAGCCATTGGCGCGCGAAGTTCATAGTTCAACAATCTTCATTTTTTCTACAGACAAGCTTTAAGTATCCATGTCTAGGCACTATTCTCGACACTGTAATGTCCATACGCATACGTCGATATTCCATCCTCTTCAATCACTCTCTTGTCATCGTGAGGTGATAAGGCTATTTTATTAGCTTCAACCGTAATAATATTATGATGTCGGGATAGGATTAAATTCATAGGAGTTCTAACAATTTTCAAAGTTTTAAGGCACTCTACATAGCTATTGAAGTTGATGTATTGCTTAATGGCGCTACGTTTTATACCTTTAACTTTTTTTATCACAGAACCATCAATATCGATAGCATACATTTTGGGCCTAAGACCAACGAACCGATGAATGATTTTTCCACAGGCTTCATCTTTAAACTTTCCCAACACTTTTTTGTTTTGTGTAGAATAGCATATATGGTTAGCAGGGTAATCAGATGTATCCAGATGTTCAAGCATGTGTAATTTATCCTGGTATATATCAGCTGTAGTCACTCGATGGACGAAAGAATCTGTATCTGTATACAACAGTTTAAGATTTTCAGCTCCATAATATGGAAGTAACACATCGTATTGATACGAATACATTAGCGTCTTGGAGATGTCTAGTACACTCATACCAATGTATATAGGCTTGTTGAACACTATTTTACGAGAAGCCATATGTACAGCAGCAAGATTAGGTCCATATATGGTTCGATCAATGAATGTAGGTTTGGCTATGAGTTTTTCTAACGTTTTGCTGTTTGTCACAAGCCGTATATCCATGCGATTACGAATATTTTCCATAGTTTTTCCAAACATAGCATTATTGAATAGTTTATAAAGGTCCTTCTCAAAATCATTTCTAGCTTGTTGTCGCAGTCGGTTATTAAACTCGACGTAAGGTTTTAGCCAACACGACTGATGAAACTGAAGTGCTCGATGAATCTTTGTTAATAGTAGACCGTGACTAAGAGCTTGTTTCAAGGCCATGTAGTGTACCACATACTTCTTTCGGCACCCAAGATGAGCAATTAACTTCTCTGAAGACGATTTCCCCGGTTTCAGACTCTCAGGCAGGAAGGGCAAATCATTATGAAGATCGTGGAGCTCGACAGGATATTCGACATCGACTTCTAAGATGTATCCAAGGGGGTCATCTTCCTTCAATAAATCCAGGTCTATGTCTTCACGAGAAACCCATTTAAACCCTCCATAAGGAAGGACCTTACACATAGCCCAACCATATTCGTTGTTTGCATCTTCGTATGCAATAAACTGGGAAGGTTTACGAGGATCATACTGTTCCATATATATATTATTAGCTTCAGCATACCGATGAGAAACCTGGCATAACCCTCCTCTTATACCAGATTCAACCATGAGCAGCTGATCGTAGTCCAGCAGCAATTGCAGCTCAATTCCTGTGTACAGTAGCATAGCATCCCACGTAAGTCCTGGAGAAGTGAAATAATGCGCAGGATCCACTTTGTGTGTTTTCAGAGTTTGGTCTCTGAACGTTTCAAAGACATCCGCTAGGAGAAGAACATCAGAGGTTAAGTAAATATCACTGTATTCACCTAAGTTTTCCACATTAAACTGCTTCCATACATTTCTAGCATGCTCATAGTCATCGTCGGTAATTTCTTCTTCATTTAATTTATTGTAGAATGCTTCTCTTGGAGGCAGCTGAGTCTCATTCAAAACATCCCATGAAGTAAGGTAATCGTAGGGGAACACTCCCTTACGAGTCATCAAGCCAATCTTCTCTTCTCCAAAGTACTTCTCTGTTTCGGGATGCGTCGTGAGGTTTTTCACTAACTTTTCCAAGCTTGTACTCAGGAAACGGAAGGTATCCACAAACCTGAGTTTAATATCTCCAACATATTTTGAGAATGAGATATAGCTTTCTTCAGAGTTTGGTATTACCTCCACTCTTTCGCTTGTGCAACCTAACTCCTTAACAATGAAATGAGAGTCATACCCACTCAGGTTATGCATGAAGACAGGTATATAATTAGGTATTTTACAAGCCAGGTTACATTTATTATGTAAAGATGCTCTATACATCCCGGAAACATGATCGTGATCGCGAACCTTCCAATTATCTTCTGTAAATTCATGCCCGCACAGGTAGCATATTGTAGAAGCATCGAACGATTCTTGTTCTTCAGCTGTAAGTTTCAGAGGCTTAGCAGATTTATATAAGTCACCTATTTTCTTCGCAAGGGAAGTTAGATACCCTATGAACTTCTCAGCAGCATCATGACCTCGATACACGTAGGGATGTGTAGGAAGATCGGTTTCTACTTTGTCAACGCTGGATGATGGTTTGACGTAAACAGCAAAGCTCATCGGAGAATGACTTTGATAGGGACTTGTATAGGACGTTTCAGGATTAGAAGCGCAGGTATGGTAAGGAGTGAGAATGCTCTCAAAATCAGCATAGATGACATATGGCAGTTTCAGCATTCTTTCCACGTTTTTGAATCTGACGATAGAGTTTTCCTTTGTAGGCATAACGCATCTAGCAATAGCATGTTGCATGCACATTTCTCTATGCTCCTCCAATTTTTTCATTCCGCTTAGTCCATATCGGTCATCAAAATGGCTGAAGCAACGTTTACACGTATATATTTTTCCATCATGTTTAGTTTTCTGCTGACGAATAAGTCTCTCAAAATCCTTTATATACACATAGTGATGTCTGGCAGTAGCATCACTTAACAGAAGGAGATCGCGATGATCATCTAATTCTTCATCAATCACCTTTATCGGAAACACTTCATGTTTTTCATCCAGTCCAAACACATTTATGGACATATTGTTGAGCTTTTCAAATTTAGAGATTTCACCCAAGCTCGTAGGAAATGAGACGCATGAGAAATCGTATTTTTCTTGGAGATCCTTATACTTGCTAACACGCTGAGGATCCTTTCGAATGAACTTTGCAAGAACAGCGTACATAAAGCATTTCTCGTCACTATAATTTTGAGGGTTTATACAGGCTTTTCTCGCTTCCACAGATGCAGGTAGAGGAATATAGCTGCTCCCTCGAAGGGCATTGTACTTGTTAATTCGGAGTCGAACTCCATCAACTGATAGCAAGGCCCAGTTGCTTCCTTTGAGCGTACTTTCTTCCATTTCAACACGAAGCTTCTCGAATTTGTTTTCCAAGATGGCGTTCATATCAGTTTCTAAAAACACAGGTTGGTTACGTGTTTTAAATGTTCTGTCACATGTCTCTCCATGAACATTCACAAATTGACAGTCGACCATGATGTTAATTTTCACACTTTTATGTATCGACAGTTCTTTCTTTATAGCTTGAATTATGCGATGTTTTGACTCCTGTAGGTAAGTTTTCATATCCTTGAAGGTGTCACAACGTATATAATATGATTTGAGTCGTCCTTCAAATGATGTTTCATACTCGATCATATCACACTCATCAGTCATTGTCAATAGATGATGCTTGCTAGGTTCAAACTTGATTTTCTTGCGAGATACAGTTTTTTCACATCTTTCTTCATGTACATCTCTTCTATGCTCAGTATTGCAAACATCACCACAATGTTTACACCTGTAGACTCGACCGCATACCAACTCATGTCTCTTCTTATCATAGTTGCGTAGAAAACGCTTATCACATTTGCTACAGCTATAGTCTGGCATAGCATTCAGAACCGATTCCATCACTCCACCATTCCACATCTTTATAATATGTAGTGCAACACTTGTAAATTATATAAGTCAATAAATGCTTATAGCACTTTCCACTAACTCGCCTTGATAACTTGTCAAAGCTATTGAACGGTAATCTCGCTAAGAGAAGCTGATGTGCTCGACTCGAAGGATAATTACTGAATAACTATCTAAGCTCAAGCAAACCCTACTTATTCTGAAAACACGCATTTCTCAGGGAACTACATAATTCAAGATCACGCTTGCAGCGCCTTATAGCGGCTTCAATCAGTACTAAAACGCACATTCTACAGATTTTATACTTTTATGACGGTAAATTATATATTAGCAGCCAAATTTTCATTCTTTTTTATGATTTTTCTCCGTTTTTACGTACTCTGAGACAAATCCAACATCGAATTAAGAAGCGAAACGGTTGTTATGTATCGTTTAAGTAACAAACACATTCCTCTCAACTGAACCCACCTTATAAACGACTACGCATTCAAGATTAAGTTTTGTATTTAAATGTATATAATCAGGAAACTACGTGAGTCAAGATTAACTTACTTCGTTTTTATTTGATAGTTCAACGTTAACATGCATTTCCCCCACATTTTTTAAAGTTTAAACAAGGTAAATGTTTATAAATTTAATACTTTCACGCAGACACTCACATACGCAGACACACACAGACACACACACAGACACACACCCATACACACAGACACACAAACACACACAGATACACAGACACAGACACACACATACACATACACACACATAAAACACACATACACAAACACACACACAAACACACAGACACACGCATGCGCAGACACACACATACACAGACGCACACATACGCAGACACGTACATACGCAGACACATACAGACACACACACACAGACACACACACATACACACAGACACACACAGACACACACATAAAACACACACATACACACATACACACAGACACACACACTCACACACACATACACACATACGCAAAATTAAGAAGCGAAACGGATGTATAATATCTTTTAAGTAACAAACACATTCCTCTCAACTGAACAATACAAGAAATAGCAGGTATAGACTTGTCCTCACATTAACGGAAAAACCCTAGCCTCACACAAAGGCGTCGATTTATAACATTAGAGGAGAAACTAGCCTCAAACACAGGCGTCGACATTATAACCAAGCTGGTAAACCGTAAGAGCACACTCGAGAATGCTTTTAGACATCTAAGGACATATTTTCTCCATATTTTTACAGATACTTATAAATCACAGTACTTCTTCTTCTTCTTCTTCTTCTTCTTCTTCTTCTTCTAGTCTCATTCTCCTTCATGCTAACAGGGAATATACGCGAACTGAAGGTTATTAGCTGAAATATAAAATAAAATCTCTTCTTCTTGTTCTGGTTCTTCTTCTTCTTCTTCTTCTTCTTCTTCTTCTTCTTCTTCTTCTTCTTCTTCTATTCTCATTCTCCTTCATGCTAACAGGGAATATACGCGTAATTTTGACGTTATTACCTTAAATATTAAATAAAATAACAGCATTCTCCGTCAATTATATCTAAACCGACTTTTTCCGTGTTATGCAAGATTTAAGCTTCTAGAATCAACACAAGCAATGTTTCTCTCAATAACAGCATTTTATAATTGATTTTGTAAGTAATAACACCAATTTAAACTTTATTACAGATCTCTAAGACCCTAGTTTGCAAAGTATTTAAATGAACCCTTAGAGATTCGAACTAGACCCCACAGTACAAAAGCTACCATTTTTATCAATAATTCAAGAGCAGATATTTAGCTGAAGTGTTTAACTTTTTATTTCATCACGCTAACTTTATTGATTCGCGAATAAATCGACTTTGAAGTAATTGCCCCGTCCCGGTAATCGAACTATGAGTCGTAGGGATAAAATTGTCTAGTATATCATTTTATATGCCAAGTTACCCTAATTTGTCTTTACATTACTATTCCAAGTGTAAAAATAGCGATATAGAGCAAATTTCAATAATTCTCCACAAGATAGGGATCGAACCTACGATACGTTAACTCTAGCATGTTATAAAATAATCGTGCTTAACAAGTACTATCATATAAAGTTTATTTCAGTCTTCCAACACAAGCGGTAATTATCTTGTAATAAAACGACGCATCCTTGGTCTAATTTTGAAGATTGTCGGCGGTCTAGTGTTTGATTCCCGTGCAAATCAAGAATTATAATTGGAATAACTCCTAAACTATCAGCGATAAAAACTTCGAATAAATTTGATTAAATTGGTATTGTTATAAGCTTTCCTCTGTGGTATGCTTGGTATCCTGGAGTCTTGGGTTCCAATCCTGATTTGGTAAATTTAATTATTTCGAGAACCGCTTGTGTTGGAAGACTGAAATAAACTTTATATGATAATACTTGTTAAGGACGATTATTTTATAACATGCTAGAGTTAACGTATCGTAGGTTCGATCCCTATCTTGTGGAGAATTATTGAAATTTGCTCTATATCGCTATTTTTACACTTGGAATAGTAATGTAAAGACAAATTAGGGTAACTTGGCATATAAAATGATATACTAGACAATTTTATCCCTACGACTCATAGTTCGATTACCGGGACGGGGCAATTACTTCAAAGTCGATTTATTCGCGAATCAATAAAGTTAGCGTGATGAAATAAAAAGTTAAACACTTCAGCTAAATATCTGCTCTTGAATTATTGATAAAAATGGTAGCTTTTGTACTGTGGGGTCTAGTTCGAATCTCTAAGGGTTCATTTAAATACTTTGCAAACTAGGGTCTTAGAGATCTGTAATAAAGTTTAAATTGGTGTTATTACTTACAAAATCAATTATAAAATGCTGTTATTGAGAGAAACATTGCTTGTGTTGATTCTAGAAGCTTAAATCTTGCATAACACGGAAAAAGTCGGTTTAGATATAATTGACGGAGAATGCTGTTATTTTATTTAATATTTAAGGTAATAACGTCAAAATTACGCGTATATTCCCTGTTAGCATGAAGGAGAATGAGAATAGAAGAAGAAGAAGAAGAAGAAGAAGAAGAAGAAGAAGAAGAAGAAGAAGAAGAACCAGAACAAGAAGAAGAGATTTTATTTTATATTTCAGCTAATAACCTTCAGTTCGCGTATATTCCCTGTTAGCATGAAGGAGAATGAGACTAGAAGAAGAAGAAGAAGAAGAAGAAGAAGAAGTACTGTGATTTATAAGTATCTGTAAAAATATGGAGAAAATATGTCCTTAGATGTCTAAAAGCATTCTCGAGTGTGCTCTTACGGTTTACCAGCTTGGTTATAATGTCGACGCCTGTGTTTGAGGCTAGTTTCTCCTCTAATGTTATAAATCGACGCCTTTGTGTTAGGCTAGGGTTTTTCCGTTAATATGAGGACAAGTCTATACCTGCTATTTCTTGTATTGTTCAGTTGAGAGGAATGTGTTTGTTACTTAAAAGATATTATACATCCGTTTCGCTTCTTAATTTTGCGTATGTGTGTATGTGTGTGTGAGTGTGTGTGTCTGTGTGTATGTGTGTATGTGTGTGTTTTATGTGTGTGTCTGTGTGTGTCTGTGTGTATGTGTGTGTGTCTGTGTGTGTGTGTCTGTATGTGTCTGCGTATGTACGTGTCTGCGTATGTGTGCGTCTGTGTATGTGTGTGTCTGCGCATGCGTGTGTCTGTGTGTTTGTGTGTGTGTTTGTGTATGTGTGTTTTATGTGTGTGTATGTGTATGTGTGTGTCTGTGTCTGTGTATCTGTGTGTGTTTGTGTGTCTGTGTGTATGGGTGTGTGTCTGTGTGTGTGTCTGTGTGTGTCTGCGTATGTGAGTGTCTGCGTGAAAGTATTAAATTTATAAACATTTACCTTGTTTAAACTTTAAAAAATGTGGGGGAAATGCATGTTAACGTTGAACTATCAAATAAAAACGAAGTAAGTTAATCTTGACTCACGTAGTTTCCTGATTATATACATTTAAATACAAAACTTAATCTTGAATGCGTAGTCGTTTATAAGGTGGGTTCAGTTGAGAGGAATGTGTTTGTTACTTAAACGATACATAACAACCGTTTCGCTTCTTAATTCGATGTTGGATTTGTCTCAGAGTACGTAAAAACGGAGAAAAATCATAAAAAAGAATGAAAATTTGGCTGCTAATATATAATTTACCGTCATAAAAGTATAAAATCTGTAGAATGTGCGTTTTAGTACTGATTGAAGCCGCTATAAGGCGCTGCAAGCGTGATCTTGAATTATGTAGTTCCCTGAGAAATGCGTGTTTTCAGAATAAGTAGGGTTTGCTTGAGCTTAGATAGTTATTCAGTAATTATCCTTCGAGTCGAGCACATCAGCTTCTCTTAGCGAGATTACCGTTCAATAGCTTTGACAAGTTATCAAGGCGAGTTAGTGGAAAGTGCTATAAGCATTTATTGACTTATATAATTTACAAGTGTTGCACTACATATTATAAAGATGTGGAATGGTGGAGTGATGGAATCGGTTCTGAATGCTATGCCAGACTATAGCTGTAGCAAATGTGATAAGCGTTTTCTACGCAACTATGATAAGAAGAGACATGAGTTGGTATGCGGTCGAGTCTACAGGTGTAAACATTGTGGTGATGTTTGCAATACTGAGCATAGAAGAGATGTACATGAAGAAAGATGTGAAAAAACTGTATCTCGCAAGAAAATCAAGTTTGAACCTAGCAAGCATCATCTATTGACAATGACTGATGAGTGTGATATGATCGAGTATGAAACATCATTTGAAGGACGACTCAAATCATATTATATACGTTGTGACACCTTCAAGGATATGAAAACTTACCTACAGGAGTCAAAACATCGCATAATTCAAGCTATAAAGAAAGAACTGTCGATACATAAAAGTGTGAAAATTAACATCATGGTCGACTGTCAATTTGTGAATGTTCATGGAGAGACATGTGACAGAACATTTAAAACACGTAACCAACCTGTGTTTTTAGAAACTGATATGAACGCCATCTTGGAAAACAAATTCGAGAAGCTTCGTGTTGAAATGGAAGAAAGTACGCTCAAAGGAAGCAACTGGGCCTTGCTATCAGTTGATGGAGTTCGACTCCGAATTAACAAGTACAATGCCCTTCGAGGGAGCAGCTATATTCCTCTACCTGCATCTGTGGAAGCGAGAAAAGCCTGTATAAACCCTCAAAATTATAGTGACGAGAAATGCTTTATGTACGCTGTTCTTGCAAAGTTCATTCGAAAGGATCCTCAGCGTGTTAGCAAGTATAAGGATCTCCAAGAAAAATACGATTTCTCATGCGTCTCATTTCCTACGAGCTTGGGTGAAATCTCTAAATTTGAAAAGCTCAACAATATGTCCATAAATGTGTTTGGACTGGATGAAAAACATGAAGTGTTTCCGATAAAGGTGATTGATGAAGAATTAGATGATCATCGCGATCTCCTTCTGTTAAGTGATGCTACTGCCAGACATCACTATGTGTATATAAAGGATTTTGAGAGACTTATTCGTCAGCAGAAAACTAAACATGATGGAAAAATATATACGTGTAAACGTTGCTTCAGCCATTTTGATGACCGATATGGACTAAGCGGAATGAAAAAATTGGAGGAGCATAGAGAAATGTGCATGCAACATGCTATTGCTAGATGCGTTATGCCTACAAAGGAAAACTCTATCGTCAGATTCAAAAACGTGGAAAGAATGCTGAAACTGCCATATGTCATCTATGCTGATTTTGAGAGCATTCTCACTCCTTACCATACCTGCGCTTCTAATCCTGAAACGTCCTATACAAGTCCCTATCAAAGTCATTCTCCGATGAGCTTTGCTGTTTACGTCAAACCATCATCCAGCGTTGACAAAGTAGAAACCGATCTTCCTACACATCCCTACGTGTATCGAGGTCATGATGCTGCTGAGAAGTTCATAGGGTATCTAACTTCCCTTGCGAAGAAAATAGGTGACTTATATAAATCTGCTAAGCCTCTGAAACTTACAGCTGAAGAACAAGAATCGTTCGATGCTTCTACAATATGCTACCTGTGCGGGCATGAATTTACAGAAGATAATTGGAAGGTTCGCGATCACGATCATGTTTCCGGGATGTATAGAGCATCTTTACATAATAAATGTAACCTGGCTTGTAAAATACCTAATTATATACCTGTCTTCATGCATAACCTGAGTGGGTATGACTCTCATTTCATTGTTAAGGAGTTAGGTTGCACAAGCGAAAGAGTGGAGGTAATACCAAACTCTGAAGAAAGCTATATCTCATTCTCAAAATATGTTGGAGATATTAAACTCAGGTTTGTGGATACCTTCCGTTTCCTGAGTACAAGCTTGGACAAGTTAGTGAAAAACCTTACGACGCATCCCGAAACAGAGAAGTACTTTGGAGAAGAGAAGATTGGCTTGATGACTCGTAAGGGAGTGTTCCCCTACGATTACCTTACTTCATGGGATGTTTTGAATGAGACTCAGCTGCCTCCAAGAGAAGCATTCTACAATAAATTAAATGAAGAAGAAATTACCGACGATGACTATGAGCATGCTAGAAATGTATGGAAGCAGTTTAATGTGGAAAACTTAGGTGAATACAGTGATATTTACTTAACCTCTGATGTTCTTCTCCTAGCGGATGTCTTTGAAACGTTCAGAGACCAAACTCTGAAAACACACAAAGTGGATCCTGCGCATTATTTCACTTCTCCAGGACTTACGTGGGATGCTATGCTACTGTACACAGGAATTGAGCTGCAATTGCTGCTGGACTACGATCAGCTGCTCATGGTTGAATCTGGTATAAGAGGAGGGTTATGCCAGGTTTCTCATCGGTATGCTGAAGCTAATAATATATATATGGAACAGTATGATCCTCGTAAACCTTCCCAGTTTATTGCATACGAAGATGCAAACAACGAATATGGTTGGGCTATGTGTAAGGTCCTTCCTTATGGAGGGTTTAAATGGGTTTCTCGTGAAGACATAGACCTGGATTTATTGAAGGAAGATGACCCCCTTGGATACATCTTAGAAGTCGATGTCGAATATCCTGTCGAGCTCCACGATCTTCATAATGATTTGCCCTTCCTGCCTGAGAGTCTGAAACCGGGGAAATCGTCTTCAGAGAAGTTAATTGCTCATCTTGGGTGCCGAAAGAAGTATGTGGTACACTACATGGCCTTGAAACAAGCTCTTAGTCACGGTCTACTATTAACAAAGATTCATCGAGCACTTCAGTTTCATCAGTCGTGTTGGCTAAAACCTTACGTCGAGTTTAATAACCGACTGCGACAACAAGCTAGAAATGATTTTGAGAAGGACCTTTATAAACTATTCAATAATGCTATGTTTGGAAAAACTATGGAAAATATTCGTAATCGCATGGATATACGGCTTGTGACAAACAGCAAAACGTTAGAAAAACTCATAGCCAAACCTACATTCATTGATCGAACCATATATGGACCTAATCTTGCTGCTGTACATATGGCTTCTCGTAAAATAGTGTTCAACAAGCCTATATACATTGGTATGAGTGTACTAGACATCTCCAAGACGCTAATGTATTCGTATCAATACGATGTGTTACTTCCATATTATGGAGCTGAAAATCTTAAACTGTTGTATACAGATACAGATTCTTTCGTCCATCGAGTGACTACAGCTGATATATACCAGGATAAATTACACATGCTTGAACATCTGGATACATCTGATTACCCTGCTAACCATATATGCTATTCTACACAAAACAAAAAAGTGTTGGGAAAGTTTAAAGATGAAGCCTGTGGAAAAATCATTCATCGGTTCGTTGGTCTTAGGCCCAAAATGTATGCTATCGATATTGATGGTTCTGTGATAAAAAAAGTTAAAGGTATAAAACGTAGCGCCATTAAGCAATACATCAACTTCAATAGCTATGTAGAGTGCCTTAAAACTTTGAAAATTGTTAGAACTCCTATGAATTTAATCCTATCCCGACATCATAATATTTCTACGGTTGAAGCTAATAAAATAGCCTTATCACCTCACGATGACAAGAGAGTGATTGAAGAGGATGGAATATCGACGTATGCGTATGGACATTACAGTGTCGAGAATAGTGCCTAGACATGGATACTTAAAGCTTGTCTGTAGAAAAAATGAAGATTGTTGAACTATGAACTTCGCGCGCCAATGGCTCATCTAACCCAGAGAGAAGAATGATAATGTGAATAATAAGAAGAACTGAGGAGGGCGCTATCGTCTTTCAGCAGTGTATACTTGTTTTCTAAATGTTAATGCTAGTGTATGTATCCTTATAAATTAAATAAAATTATCTCATTGCGATTATTCTTGTTTTATTTCATTGCTTGCCTTAACATTCCTATTTCCTCATTAGGTCAGGTTAGGTTAGGATAGGTTAGATGGACTATAAGATAGAGTAATTGATAATGATGATGAAATGCAATAAATGACTGAATAGGTTAGACTGCTCTTCAACTACTATAAAACAAAGCGATTACTGAAGAAAGCTTAGTAAAATACCCCTAGCAACTTCAAAAATACCTGCTTCAGGGCCTTAAAACATCTTCAAACTGGCGAAAAAAAATGCTTCTCACGAGTTTAAGATGCCCTGAAAATCCTCAAAATATCTGTGAAGGAGCTGAAATGTCTTAATTAGTGCTCGAAAAATACCATTAAAAGCGTCTAACGCCTATAAAAGTGTTTCAAAGGATTCTGAAAACCAATCAAAATGTTGGTGACAAAGTCTGAAATATCCCTATAGTGCTTAAAATGTCTGTAAAATGGCTGAAACGATATTTAACTGGTAGAGATACGTCTAACAGCCTTGAAATAGACGGTTCAGTATTCCTAATATCGTGAAAATTATCTTCCATTACCCTTCAAAGTGCTTAAAGCAAACAATAATGGACAGGGGCGTCCAGAATAACTGTCGGATTGCCTTAAATAATGTCAAATTCGTCTAAAATACTCTGAAAAATGTTTAAACTGGACGTAAAAGTCTTCAGAATATCTGGAAACAGGCTGAAATATCTATCAACGAGTCTAAACGGGTCTCAATACACGCTGAAAATATATAATATGACTTCTAAATAATCCTCGAAATTGCTTGAAAAGTTGTTAAATATGTTGTAAAAGCGTCCTAAATATACCAAAAGCGTCTAAAAGATCTAGCAGAGGGTGAAAAATTGCAACAAAATGGGGTGAAACGTCTTAAAAATGTATGAAAATGACTGAATAACTCTGAAAATTGTCTGAAAAGATGTTAAATATGTTGTAAAAGCGCCCTGAATATACTAAAAGCGTCTAAAAGATCTAACAGAGGGTGCAAAATTGCAGCAAAATGGGGTGAAACGTCTTAAAAATGTATGAAAATGACTGAATAACTCTGAAAATTGGCTGAAAAGTTGTTAAATATGTTGTAAAAGCGCCCTGAATATACTAAAAGCGTCTAAAAGATCTAACAGAGGGATGCAAAATTGTAGCAAAATCGGGTGAAACGTCTTAAAAAATGTATGAAAATGACTGAATAACTCTGAAAATTGTCTGAAAAGTTGTTAAATATGTTGTAAAAGCAGCATGAATATACTAAAAGCGTCTAAAAGATCTAACAGAGGGTACAAAATTGTAGCAAAATGGGGTGAATCGTCTTAAAAATGTATGAAAATGACTGAATAACTCTGAAAATTGTCTGAAAAGTTGTTAAATATGTTGTAAAAGCGCCCTGAATATACTAAAAGCGTCTAAAAGATCTAACAGAGGGTGCAAAATTGTAGCAAAATGGGGCGAAACGTCTTAAAAATGTATGAAAATGACTGAATAATTCTGAAAATTGTCTGAAAAATTCTTAAATATGTTGTAAAAGCATCAAGAATATGCTAAAAGTGCTTAAAAAGATCTATCAGAGGACTCAAAATAGTATCAAAATGTTTATGAAATTCCTAGAGGGAGATCAGGGTAGCGTATGACAGGATAGAATAGATAAGCAGAGGAGGGAATAGGATAGATGATAAGAGGATAGAATGAATGTCTAGAAACGTATCATGTTAGTAGAATAGAATAAATAATAATAAGAGGATCTATCTTAGGTTAGGCTAGGCCATGTTAGATTAGGATAGGTTAGGTTAGGTTAGGTTAGACGAGTAGAAGTATGGGGCTTAGGTTAAATTATCAAAGACGGGAGTAAATAGTGGGAGCTGGGTTAGGTTAGGTTAGCCATGTAGAAGTATGGAGCTTAGGTTAGGTTAAGATAGGTTAGAAGAGTAGAAGTATGGGGCTTAGGCGAGGTTAGGTTAGGTTAGCATAGGTTAGACGAGTAGAAGTATGGGACTTAGGCTAGGTTAGATTAGGTTAGGTTAGGTTAGGTATGGGGCTTAGGTGAGGTGAGGTGAGGTGAGGTGAGGTTAGGTTAGGTTAGGTTAGGTTAGGTTAGGTTAGTGAGGCAATGTGGGGTGAGGTAACATTATGTTGGGGGTAATATATTCAATCAAATCAGAAAGCTCCTGTGTTAGGTGGCGTACATCAATATAGTGAAGGACATACTCAGACACCATGAACGCTCATAAGCATACATACACTGCTATGGGCCTTAAGAGTCATCCCTAGAGATTCCTTCAAACACCTGCAACGTCCTGCTTCCCCTACCACCTTACCTAGTAATCCTTAGATTACGCGTGGCGGCCATCTTGCGCATAAAAAAGTGCGCCAGCTCTGTCCTAACCTACCTACTTACCTACACTTTTGATATTAAATATAAATGATTCTTATATTAATACATATTAAATTTGAACATGTTACTTAACATTTATGGCATTATTAAACAAATATTACTCGTAACAATGAGACAATGGTAATACACTTTCAGTACTCGACAAATCCTTACCAACATGAAAAATAAACTATATTTACAACAAATATTTACATAAATGCTTTCTTTTCGGGGTCTGACCATATATTCTGTCTCAACTGTTAATAGTTTCAGTTCAAATAATGACAAAAGGTGTATTAAATTTCACCTGAGATGGATTAATTTGAATGAAAAATACTCCATGGTAAAATGAACAAGTAAAATTATAAATAAAGGCTGGAGGCGTGTGCGTTTTTCCATCGGTACACTGCACATGGACTTGACTGTTATCGCTCGCGCATGTAAACAACTGCAGGTAGGTACACTCAGCCTGACTTACAAGCATCATATGTATGTACACTATCACAGCTCACTGCGAGAAGAAACAAAGCAATCGCGTTGTACTACACCCTGACCTTGCGTCTGCATACACTTGCAAGGCAATGCTTCACTAGTTCGCACAGTGGTACGTTACGTTGTTTCCCACTCTTGATTCTTAGGGCAGTTGTTTGCACATTTGACGGCCGTGCTGTACCTCTGACGTCATTCATACTCTGCGTCCAGCTAACCTGTATTGCATGCGAGCGCACATCCCTCCGGCCTTTAATTATAACATATATTTCCAGCTCTTTGCATCTTCGCAAAAGTAATTATTATAATACTGTATTGGGTGAAAAATGCTTTCGCATAACATGCTAAATTATTTATTCTTACGTCTTTCGTCTAGTAAATCCTCACGCGTACATCCATTAACGCTGAAAAGCAAAATTCTCTTGTCTGAAAAATTAAATCTGGTATTTATTGGGCAACTGAGTGTTGCAAAGGCACAAATGATAGTAGGTAGGTTAGGACAGAGCTGGGCCACTATTTTATGCGCAAGATGGCCGCCACGCGTAATCTAAGGATTACTAGGTAAGGTGGTAGGGGAAGCAGGACGTTGTAGGTGTTTGAAGGAATCTCTAGGGATAACTTTTGAAGCCTACAGCAGTGTATGTATGTTTGTGAGCATTCATGGTAGTTGAATATGCCGTTCACTATATCGATGTATGTCTCCTAACACAGGAGCTTTCTATCTAGATTGAATATATTACCCCAACATAATGTTACCTCGCCCCACATAGCCACGCTAACCAAACCTACCATAACCTAAGCCCCCATACTTCTACTCGTCTAACCTATCCTAACCTAATCTAGCCTAGCCTAAGCCCCATACTTCTACTCGTCTAACCTATCCTAACCTAACCTAAGCCCCATACTTATAATCATCTAACCTAACCTAACCTAATCTAACCTAACCTAAGCCCCCATACTTCTACTCGTCTAACCTATCCTAACCTAATCTAACCTAGCCTAAGCCCCCATACTTCTACTCGTCTAACCTATCCTAACCTAACCTAAGCCCCATACTTATAATCATCTAACCTATCCTAACCTAACCTAAGCCCCATACTTATAATCATCTAACCTAACCTAACCTAATCTAACCTAACCTAAGCCCCCATACTTCTACTCGTCTAACCTATCCTAACCTAACCTAAGCCCCATACTTATAATCATCTAACCTATCCTAACCTAACCTAAGCCCCATACTTATAATCATCTAACCTAACCTAACCTAATCTAACCTAACCTAAGCCCCCATACTTCTACTCGTCTAACCTATCCTAACCTAATCTAACCTAGCCTAAGCCCCCATACTTCTACTCGTCTAACCTATCCTAACCTAACCTAAGCCCCATACCTATAATCATCTAACCTATCCTAACCTAACCTAAGCCCCATACTTATAATCATCTAACCTATCCTAACCTAATCTAACCTAACCTAAGCCCCCATACTTCTACTCGTCTAACCTATCCTAACCTAACCTAAGCCCCATACTTATAATCATCTAACCTATCCTAACCTAACCTAAGCCCCATACTTATAATCATCTAACCTATCCTAACCTAATCTAACCTAACCTAAGCCCCCATACTCCTAACCTAATCTAACCTAACCTAAGCCCCCCATACTTCTACTCGTCTAAGCTATCCTAACCTAACCTAGCCTCACCTAAGCCCCATAGTCCTAACCTAACCTGACCTAGCTCCCACTCTTTTTTACTTTGAACTTTCATAATTTAACATAACCTAAGCCCCATACTTCTACTCATCTAACCTATCCTAACCTAACCTAACCTATCCTAATGTAACATGGCCTAGCCTAACCTAAGATAGATCCTCTTATTATTATTTATTCTATTCTACTAACATGATACGTTTCTAGACATTCATTCTATCCTCTTATCATCTATCCTATTCCCTCCTCTGCTTATCTATTCTATCCTGTCATACGCTACCCTGATCTCCCTCTAGGAATTTCATAAACATTTTGATACTATTTTGAGTCCTCTGATAGATCTTTTTAAGCACTTTTAGCATATTCTTGATGCTTTTACAACATATTTAAGAATTTTTCAGACAATTTTCAGAATTATTCAGTCATTTTCATACATTTTTAAGACGTTTCGCCCCATTTTGCTACAATTTTGCACCCTCTGTTAGATCTTTTAGACGCTTTTAGTATATTCAGGGCGCTTTTACAACATATTTAACAACTTTTCAGACAATTTTCAGAGTTATTCAGTAATTTTCATACATTTTTAAGACGTTTCACCCCATTTTCCTGCAATTTTGCACCCTCTGTTATATCTTTTAGACGCTTTTAGTATATTCAGGGCGCTTTTACAACATATTTAACAACTTTTCAGACAATTTTCAGAGTTATTCAGTCATTTTCATACATTTTTAAGACGTTTCACCCCATTTTGCTGCAATTTTGCACCCTCTGTTAGATCTTTTAGACGCTTTTAGTATATTCAGGGCGCTTTTACAACATATTAACATCTTTTCAGACAATTTTCAGAGTTATTCAGTCATTTTCATACATTTTTAAGACGTTTCACCCCATTTTGTTGCAATTTTCACCCTCTGCTAGATCTTTTAGACGCTTTTGGTATATTCAGGACGCTTTTACAACATATTTAACAACTTTTCAAGCAATTTCGAGGATTATTTAGAAGTCATATTATATATTTTCAGCGTGTATTGAGACCCGTTTAGACTCGTTGATAGATATTTCAGCCTGTTTCCAGATATTCTGAAGACTTTTACGTCCAGTTTAAACATTTTTCAGAGTATTTTAGACGAATTTGACATTATTTAAGGCAATCCGAGAGTTATTCTGGACGCCCCTGTCCATTATTGTTTGCTTTAAGCACTTTGAAGGGTAATGGAAGATAATTTTCACGATATTAGGAATACTGAACCGTCTATTTCAAGGCTGTTAGACGTATCTCTACCAGTTAAATATCGTTTCAGCCATTTTAGAGACATTTTAAGCACTATAGGGATATTTTTGACTTTGTCACCAACATTTTGATTGGTTTTCAGAATCCTTTGAAACACTTTTATAGGCGTTAGACGCTTTTAATGGTATTTTTCGAGCGCTAATTAAGACATTTCAGCTCCTTCACAGTTATTTTGAGGATTTTCAGGGCATCTTAAACTCGTGAGAAGCATTTTTTTCGCCAGTTTGAAGATGTTTTCAGGCACTGAAGCAGGTATTTTTGAAGTTGCTAGGAGTATTTTACTAAGCTTTCTTCAGTAATCGCTTTGTTTTATAGTAGTTGAAGAGCAGTCTAACCTATTCAGTCATTTATTGCATTTCATCATCATTATCAATTACTCTATCTTATAGTCCATCTAACCTATCCTAACTTAACCTGACCTAATGAGGAAATAGGAATGTTAAGGCAAGCAATGAAATAAAACAAGAATAACCGCAATGAGATAATTTTATTTAATTTATAAGGATACATACACTAGCAATAACATTTAGAAAACAAGTATACACTGCTGAAAGACGATAGCGCCCTCCTCAGTTCTTCTTATTATTCACATTATCATTCTTCTCTCTGGGTTAGATGAGCCATTGGCGCGCGAAGTTCATAGTTCAACAATCTTCATTTTTTTTCTACAGACAAGCTTTAAGTATCCATGTCTAGGCACTATTCTCGACACTGTAATGTCCATACGCATACGTCGATATTCCATCCTCTTCAATCACTCTCTTGTCATCGTGAGGTGATAAGGCTATTTTATTAGCTTCAACCGTAGAAATATTATGATGTCGGGATAGGATTAAATTCATCGGAGTTCTAACAATTTTCAAAGTTTTAAGGCACTCTACATAGCTATTGAAGTTGATGTATTGCTTAATGGCGCTACGTTTTATACCTTTAACTTTTTTTATCACAGAACCATCAATATCGATAGCATACATTTTGGGCCTAAGACCAACGAACCGATGAATGATTTTTCCACAGGCTTCATCTTTAAACTTTCCCAACACTTTTTTGTTTTGTGTAGAATAGCATATATGGCTAGCAGGGTAATCAGATGTATCCAGATGTTCAAGCATGTGTAATTTATCCTGGTATATATCAGCTGTAGTCACTCGATGGACGAAAGAATCTGTATCTGTATACAACAGTTTAAGATTTTCAGCTCCATAATATGGAAGTAACACATCGTATTGATACGAATACATTAGCGTCTTGGAGATGTCTAGTACACTCATACCAATGTATATAGGCTTGTTGAACACTATTTTACGAGAAGCCATATGTACAGCAGCAAGATTAGGTCCATATATGGTTCGATCAATGAATGTAGGTTTGGCTATGAGTTTTTCTAACGTTTTGCTGTTTGTCACAAGCCGTATATCCATGCGATTACGAATATTTTCCATAGTTTTTCCAAACATAGCATTATTGAATAGTTTATAAAGGTCCTTCTCAAAATCATTTCTAGCTTGTTGTCGCAGTCGGTTATTAAACTCGACGTAAGGTTTTAGCCAACACGACTGATGAAACTGAAGTGCTCGATGAATCTTTGTTAATAGTAGACCGTGACTAAGAGCTTGTTTCAAGGCCATGTAGTGTACCACATACTTCTTTCGGCACCCAAGATGAGCAATTAACTTCTCTGAAGACGATTTCCCCGGTTTCAGACTCTCAGGCAGGAAGGGCAAATCATTATGAAGATCGTGGAGCTCGACAGGATATTCGACATCGACTTCTAAGATGTATCCAAGAGGGTCATCTTCCTTCAATAAATCCAGGTCTATGTCTTCAGGAGAAACCCATTTAAACCCTCCATAAGGAAGGGCCTTACACATAGCCCAGCCATATTCGTTGTTTGCATCTTCGTATGTAATAAACTGGGAAGGTTTACGAGGATCATACTGTTCCATATATATATTATTAGCTTCAGCATACCGATGAGAAACCTGGCATAACCCTCCTCTTATACCAGATTCAACCATGAGCAGCTGATCGTAGTCCAGCAGCAATTGCAGCTCAATTCCTGTGTACAGTAGCATAGCATCCCACGTAAGTCCTGGAGAAGTGAAATAATGCGCAGGATCCACTTTGTGTGTTTTCAGAGTTTGGTCTCTGAACGTTTCAAAGACATCCGCTAGGAGAAGAACATCAGAGGTTAAGTAAATATCACTGTATTCACCTAAGTTTCTCACATTAAACTGGTTCCATACATTTCTAGCATGCTCATAGTCATCGCCGGTAATTTCTTCTTCATTTAATTTATTGTAGAATGCTTCCCTTGGAGGTAGATGAGCATCATTCAAAACGTCCCATGATGTGAGGTAATCGTAGGGGAACACTCCCTTACGAGTCATCAAGCCAATCTTCTCTTCTCCAAAGTACTTCTCTGTTTCGGGATGCGTCGTGAGGTTTTTCACTAACTTGTCCAAGCTTGTACTCAGGAAACGGAAGGTATCCACAAACCTGAGTTTAATATCTCCAACATATTTTGAGAATGAGATATAGCTTTCTTCAGAGCTTGGTATTACCTCCACTCTTTCGCTTGTGCATCCTAACTCCTTAACAATGAAATGAGAGTCATACCCACTCAGATTATGCATGAAGACAGGTATATAATTAGGTGTTTTACAAGCCAGGTTACATTTATTATGTAAAGATGCTCTATACATCCCGGAAACATGATCGTGATCGCGAACCTTCCAATTATCTTCTGTAAATTCATGCCCGCACAGGTAGCATATTGTAGAAGCATCGAACGATTCTTGTTCTTCAGCTGTAAGTTTCAGAGGCTTAGCAGATTTATATAAGTCACCTATTTTCTTCGCAAGGGAAGTTAGATACCCTATGAACTTCTCAGCAGCATCATGACCTCGATACACGTAGGGGTGTGTAGGAAGATCGGTTTCTACTTTGTCAACGCTGGATGATGGTTTGACGTAAACAGCAAAGCTCATTGGAGAATGACTTTGATAGGGAGTTGTATAGGACGTTTCAGGATTAGAAGCGCAGGTATGGTAAGGAGTGAGAATGCTCTCAAAATCAGCATAGATGACATATGGCAGTTTCAGCATTCTTTCCACGTTTTTGAATCTGACGATAGAGTTTTCCTTTGTAGGCATAACGCATCTAGCAATAGCATGTTGCATGCACATTTCTCTATGCTCCTCCAATTTTTTCATTCCGCTTAGTCCATATCGGTCATCAAAATGGCTGAAGCAACGTTTACACGTATATATTTTTCCATCATGTTTAGTTTTCTGCTGACGAATAAGTCTCTCAAAATCCTTTATATACACATAGTGATGTCTGGCAGTAGCATCACTTAACAGAAGGAGATCGCGATGATCATCTAATTCTTCATCAATCACCTTTATCGGAAACACTTCATGTTTTTCATCCAGTCCAAACACATTTATGGACATATTGTTGAGCTTTTCAAATTTAGAGATTTCACCCAAGCTCGTAGGAAATGAGACGCATGAGAAATCGTATTTTTCTTGGAGATCCTTATACTTGCTAACACGCTGAGGTTTATTTCGAATGAACTTAGCAAGAACAGCGTACATAAAGCATTTCTCATCGCTGTAGTTCTGAGGGTTTATACAGGCTTTTCTCGCTTCCACAGATGCAGGTAGAGGAATATAGCTGCTCCCTCGAAGGGCATTGTACTTGTTAATTCGGAGTCGAACTCCATCAACTGATAGCAAGGCCCAGTTGCTTCCTTTGAGCGTACTTTCTTCCATTTCAACACGAAGCTTCTCGAATTTTTTTTCCAAGATGGCGTTCATATCAGTTTCTAAAAACACAGGTTGGTTACGTGTTTTAAATGTTCTGTCACATGTCTCTCCATGAACATTCACAAATTGACAGTCGACCATGATGTTAATTTTCACACTTTTATGTATCGACAGTTCTTTCTTTATAGCTTGAATTATACGATGTTTTGACTCCTGTAGGTAAGTTTTCATATCCTTGAAGGTGTCACAACGTATATAATATGATTTGAGTCGTCCTTCAAATGATGTTTCATACTCGATCATATCACACTCATCAGTCATTGTCAATAGATGATGCTTGCTAGGTTCAAACTTGATTTTCTTGCGAGATACAGTTTTTTCACATCTTTCTTCATGTACGTCTCTTCTATGCTCAGTATTGCAAACATCACCACAATGTTTACACCTGTAGACTCGACCGCATACCAACTCATGTCTCTTCTTATCATAGTTGCGTAGAAAACGCTTATCACATTTGCTACAGCTATAGTCTGGCATAGCATTCAGAACCGATTCCATCACTCCACCATTCCACATCTTTATAATATGTAGTGCGACACTTGTAAATTATATAAGTCAATAAATGCTTATAGCACTTTCCACTGACTCGCCTTGATAACTTGTCAAAGCTATTGAACGGTAATCTCACTAGGAGAAGCTGATGTGCTCGACTCGAAGGTTAATTACTGAATAACTATGTAAGCTCAAGCAAACCCCACTTATTCCACTAGCACGTACCTTATAAATGACTACGCGATTCAAGATTAAGCTTGTATTTTTAAAATATATATCATTAAACTACGTGAGTCAATATTAACTTGTTTCATTTTTATTTGCCAGTTCAACGTTAACATGCATTTCCCCCACATTTTTTAAAGTTTAAACAAGGTAAATTACATATCACCCATTATATTTATACAAATAAATGTATCTAATTTTATATACTTTAATGCCAAACACACACATACTCACACCCTCACACACACTCTCCCACACACACACACACATACACACAAACACATACACACACATACACACACCCCAACCCACACATACATGCACAAGCACACATACACACATGCACGCAAACACACACATGCACGCAAACACACACATGCATACACATACACGCACACCCACACACATACATGCACACATACACACAAAAACATACACACACCCCAACCCACACATACACACGCCCGTAAACACACACATACATGCATAAACACATACACGCACTCCCACACACACATACACACAAAAAACATACACACACTCCAACCCACACACACATACACACATGCACACACGCACACATCCGCAAACACACACGCAAACACCCACATTCACATACGCACAAATATGCATAGCACACGCACATACACACATGCACACAAACACACACACATACACATACACGCACACTCACACATGCACAAACACATACACACTCTCCCACACACACACACACACACACACATACACACAAAAACATACACACACCCCTACCCACACGCTGATGACCTGGAAGTTGAGCGCCCTTAAACCAAACCAAACCCCTACCCACACACACACACACACACACACACACGCCCGTAAACACACACATACATGCACAAACACATACACACACTCTCCCACACACATACACACAAAAAACATACACACACCCCAACCCACACACACATACACACATGCACACACGCACACATCCGAAAACACACACGCAAACACCCACATTCACATACGCACAAATATGCATAGCACACACACATACACACATGCACACAAACACACACATACACCTACACGCACACTCACACATGCACAAACACATACACACTCTCCCACACACACACACACACACACAGCCACACACACACATGCACCCAAACACACACGCGCATGTACATACACTCACGCTCACACGCACACTCATACACATACATGCACACACGCAAACACGCACACATGCAAACACACACACGCATAAAGATGCATAGCACACACATACACAAACAGACACACACGCACGCTCACACACACGCAAACACACTCAGGCACACACGCACAAAGATGTATAGCACACCCACAGACACATACACACCCACGCCCGCAAACACGCACACACACGCCCGTAAACACACACACATACACATACACAAACATGCACGCACACACACACGCACACACATACACGCACACACGCACACATGGACCTTGTTTCTAAAAATAATTTTTAGGGATTCAGGGGGTCTCAAAACATATATTTCGGGTGAAATCTCGACATCGATTTTTTGGGCGGAATACAATACTTTCCCTACTTACAATTCGTAATAGAGAAATCGTTTGTCTCATATAAATGTCTTTATTAGAAAGAACATGAAAAGTTTCGAGAACACAAAAATGTATTTTAAATTCTCACAAGTATATACATTAATTCAATAATACTTTTTCCATACGTTTATCACAGTCAGTTTGAGCAATATTAACACGATAAGTTTTACCACGTACAGGATTCGTTTCGCAAACCTACGGACAAAGTAAAACACATCGTAATAACTCATACATAGAGAAAACGGGGTTCTTTCCACATTCCAAGAAGTTATTTGGCGTAAGAGTAAACTCATTTAAAGATGTGTTCCTTAACCCGCTCTTGCATTAAATGGAGTAGTCATAATGTGTTCCTGCACCACCAATTTGAATCTCATTAGTATATCAGAGGGTTCTAGTAATTGTATCGTATGAAAACTGTTTTTACTAATTCCCCATAATGGTTTCTCTTATTTTTTTCAAAACTGACAGGAGGTGACATTTCCAAATGTCACATAATTTTTTGTTTCAAACCCCCCATAAATATGTCAGTTTCTCAAAGGATCCATTCAGATAACCATCTTTTTCATCCTCGCTTGGAAGGGTGCGAAGACCACCCCCACTGATCTTCAGAATTTGGCGGGGTCATTCAACACAATACGGTCGTTATGAGGGAAGGCAGGGAACCCCTCGCAGTGGGGGACCACATGGGTGGTCCTCGTGTCAATGCAGAAGTATTCTTTCGCTGGAGGGGGAGGTGGGGAGGGGGGAGGGGGGCGTGACAGGATTTGATTAATGGGAAATTTATGCTAATTGAGCCAAAGGGAACATGTCCCTTATGCCACTTCTTGAGCCAAAAGGAACACATTATGACTACTCCATTTAATGCAAGAGCGGGTTAAGGAACACATCTTTAAATGAGTTTACTCTTACGCCAAATAACTTCTTGGAATGTGGAAAGAACCCCGTTTTCTCTATGTATGAGTTATTACGATGTGTTTTACTTTGTCCGTAGGTTTGCGGAACGAATCCTGTACGTGGTAAAACTTATCGTGTTAATATTGCTCAAACTGACTGTGATAAACGTATGGAAAAAGTATTATTGAATTAATGTATATACTTGTGAGAATTTAAAATACATTTTTGTGTTCTCGAAACTTTTCATGTTCTTTCTAATAAAGACATTTATATGAGACAAACGATTTCTCTATTACGAATTGTAAGTAGGGAAAGTATTGTATTCCGCCCAAAAAATCGATGTCGAGATTTCACCCGAAATATATGTTTTGAGACCCCCTGAATCCCTAAAAATTATTTTTAGAAACAAGGTCCATGTGTGCGTGTGTGCGTGTGTGTGTGCGTGCATGTTTGTGTATGTGTATGTGTGTGTGTTTACGGGCGTGTGTGTGCGTGTTTGCGGGCGTGGGTGTGTATGTGTCTGTGGGTGTGCTATACATCTTTGTGCGTGTGTGCCTGAGTGTGTTTGCGTGTGTGTGAGCGTGCGTGTGTGTCTGTTTGTGTATGTGTGTGCTATGCATCTTTATGCGTGTGTGTGTTTGCATGTGTGCGTGTTTGCGTGTGTGCATGTATGTGTATGAGTGTGCGTGTGAGCGTGAGTGTATGTACATGCGCGTGTGTGTTTGGGTGCATGTGTGTGTGTGTGGCTGTGTGTGTGTGTGTGTGTGTGGGAGAGTGTGTATGTGTTTGTGCATGTGTGAGTGTGCGTGTAGGTGTATGTGTGTGTTTGTGTGCATGTGTGTATGTGTGTGTGCTATGCATATTTGTGCGTATGTGAATGTGGGTGTTTGCGTGTGTGTTTTCGGATGTGTGCGTGTGTGCATGTGTGTATGTGTGTGTGGGTTGGGGTGTGTGTATGTTTTTTGTGTGTATGTGTGTGGGAGAGTGTGTGTATGTGTTTGTGCATGTATGTGTGTGTTTACGGGCGTGTGTGTGTGTGTGTGTGTGTGTGTGGGTAGGGGTTTGGTTTGGTTTAAGGGCGCTCAACTTCCAGGTCATCAGCGTGTGGGTAGGGGTGTGTGTATGTTTTTGTGTGTATGTGTGTGTGTGTGTGTGTGTGTGTGTGGGAGAGTGTGTATGTGTTTGTGCATGTGTGAGTGTGCGTGTATGTGTATGTGTGTGTGTTTGTGTGCATGTGTGTATGTGCGTGTGCTATGCATATTTGTGCGTATGTGAATGTGGGTGTTTGCGGATGTGTGCGTGTGTGCATGTGTGTATGTGTGTGTGGGTTGGAGTGTGTGTATGTTTTTTGTGTGTATGTGTGTGTGGGAGTGCGTGTATGTGTTTATGCATGTATGTGTGTGTTTACGGGCGTGTGTATGTGTGGGTTGGGGTGTGTGTATGTTTTTGTGTGTATGTGTGCATGTATGTGTGTGGGTGTGCGTGTATGTGTATGCATGTGTGTGTTTGCGTGCATGTGTGTGTTTGCGTGCATGTGTGTATGTGTGCTTGTGCATGTATGTGTGGGTTGGGGTGTGTGTATGTGTGTGTGTGTGTGTGTGTGTGGGAGAGTGTGTGTGAGGGTGTGAGTATGTGTGTGTTTGGCATTAAAGTATATAAAATTAGATACATTTATTTGTATAAATATAATGGGTGATATGTAATTTACCTTGTTTAAACTTTAAAAAATGTGGGGGAAATGCATGTTAACGTTGAACTGGCAAATAAAAATGAAACAAGTTAATCTTGACTCACGTAGTTTAATGATATATATTTTAAAAATACAAGCTTAATCTTGAATCGCGTAGTCATTTATAAGGTACGTGCTAGTGGAATAAGTGGGGTTTGCTTGAGCTTACATAGTTATTCAGTAATTAACCTTCGAGTCGAGCACATCAGCTTCTCCTAGTGAGATTACCGTTCAATAGCTTTGACAAGTTATCAAGGCGAGTCAGTGGAAAGTGCTATAAGCATTTATTGACTTATATAATTTACAAGTGTCGCACTACATATTATAAAGATGTGGAATGGTGGAGTGATGGAATCGGTTCTGAATGCTATGCCAGACTATAGCTGTAGCAAATGTGATAAGCGTTTTCTACGCAACTATGATAAGAAGAGACATGAGTTGGTATGCGGTCGAGTCTACAGGTGTAAACATTGTGGTGATGTTTGCAATACTGAGCATAGAAGAGACGTACATGAAGAAAGATGTGAAAAAACTGTATCTCGCAAGAAAATCAAGTTTGAACCTAGCAAGCATCATCTATTGACAATGACTGATGAGTGTGATATGATCGAGTATGAAACATCATTTGAAGGACGACTCAAATCATATTATATACGTTGTGACACCTTCAAGGATATGAAAACTTACCTACAGGAGTCAAAACATCGTATAATTCAAGCTATAAAGAAAGAACTGTCGATACATAAAAGTGTGAAAATTAACATCATGGTCGACTGTCAATTTGTGAATGTTCATGGAGAGACATGTGACAGAACATTTAAAACACGTAACCAACCTGTGTTTTTAGAAACTGATATGAACGCCATCTTGGAAAACAAATTCGAGAAGCTTCGTGTTGAAATGGAAGAAAGTACGCTCAAAGGAAGCAACTGGGCCTTGCTATCAGTTGATGGAGTTCGACTCCGAATTAACAAGTACAATGCCCTTCGAGGGAGCAGCTATATTCCTCTACCTGCATCTGTGGAAGCGAGAAAAGCCTGTATAAACCCTCAGAACTACAGCGATGAGAAATGCTTTATGTACGCTGTTCTTGCTAAGTTCATTCGAAATAAACCTCAGCGTGTTAGCAAGTATAAGGATCTCCAAGAAAAATACGATTTCTCATGCGTCTCATTTCCTACGAGCTTGGGTGAAATCTCTAAATTTGAAAAGCTCAACAATATGTCCATAAATGTGTTTGGACTGGATGAAAAACATGAAGTGTTTCCGATAAAGGTGATTGATGAAGAATTAGATGATCATCGCGATCTCCTTCTGTTAAGTGATGCTACTGCCAGACATCACTATGTGTATATAAAGGATTTTGAGAGACTTATTCGTCAGCAGAAAACTAAACATGATGGAAAAATATATACGTGTAAACGTTGCTTCAGCCATTTTGATGACCGATATGGACTAAGCGGAATGAAAAAATTGGAGGAGCATAGAGAAATGTGCATGCAACATGCTATTGCTAGATGCGTTATGCCTACAAAGGAAAACTCTATCGTCAGATTAAAAAACGTGGAAAGAATGCTGAAACTGCCATATGTCATCTATGCTGATTTTGAGAGCATTCTCACTCCTTACCATACCTGCGCTTCTAATCCTGAAACGTCCTATACAACTCCCTATCAAAGTCATTCTCCAATGAGCTTTGCTGTTTACGTCAAACCATCATCCAGCGTTGACAAAGTAGAAACCGATCTTCCTACACACCCCTACGTGTATCGAGGTCATGATGCTGCTGAGAAGTTCATAGGGTATCTAACTTCCCTTGCGAAGAAAATAGGTGACTTATATAAATCTGCTAAGCCTCTGAAACTTACAGCTGAAGAACAAGAATCGTTCGATGCTTCTACAATATGCTACCTGTGCGGGCATGAATTTACAGAAGATAATTGGAAGGTTCGCGATCACGATCATGTTTCCGGGATGTATAGAGCATCTTTACATAATAAATGTAACCTGGCTTGTAAAACACCTAATTATATACCTGTCTTCATGCATAATCTGAGTGGGTATGACTCTCATTTCATTGTTAAGGAGTTAGGATGCACAAGCGAAAGAGTGGAGGTAATACCAAGCTCTGAAGAAAGCTATATCTCATTCTCAAAATATGTTGGAGATATTAAACTCAGGTTTGTGGATACCTTCCGTTTCCTGAGTACAAGCTTGGACAAGTTAGTGAAAAACCTCACGACGCATCCCGAAACAGAGAAGTACTTTGGAGAAGAGAAGATTGGCTTGATGACTCGTAAGGGAGTGTTCCCCTACGATTACCTCACATCATGGGCCGTTTTGAATGATGCTCATCTACCTCCAAGGGAAGCATTCTACAATAAATTAAATGAAGAAGAAATTACCGGCGATGACTATGAGCATGCTAGAAATGTATGGAACCAGTTTAATGTGAGAAACTTAGGTGAATACAGTGATATTTACTTAACCTCTGATGTTCTTCTCCTAGCGGATGTCTTTGAAACGTTCAGAGACCAAACTCTGAAAACACACAAAGTGGATCCTGCGCATTATTTCACTTCTCCAGGACTTACGTGGGATGCTATGCTACTGTACACAGGAATTGAGCTGCAATTGCTGCTGGACTACGATCAGCTGCTCATGGTTGAATCTGGTATAAGAGGAGGGTTATGCCAGGTTTCTCATCGGTATGCTGAAGCTAATAATATATATATGGAACAGTATGATCCTCGTAAACCTTCCCAGTTTATTACATACGAAGATGCAAACAACGAATATGGCTGGGCTATGTGTAAGGCCCTTCCTTATGGAGGGTTTAAATGGGTTTCTCCTGAAGACATAGACCTGGATTTATTGAAGGAAGATGACCCTCTTGGATACATCTTAGAAGTCGATGTCGAATATCCTGTCGAGCTCCACGATCTTCATAATGATTTGCCCTTCCTGCCTGAGAGTCTGAAACCGGGGAAATCGTCTTCAGAGAAGTTAATTGCTCATCTTGGGTGCCGAAAGAAGTATGTGGTACACTACATGGCCTTGAAACAAGCTCTTAGTCACGGTCTACTATTAACAAAGATTCATCGAGCACTTCAGTTTCATCAGTCGTGTTGGCTAAAACCTTACGTCGAGTTTAATAACCGACTGCGACAACAAGCTAGAAATGATTTTGAGAAGGACCTTTATAAACTATTCAATAATGCTATGTTTGGAAAAACTATGGAAAATATTCGTAATCGCATGGATATACGGCTTGTGACAAACAGCAAAACGTTAGAAAAACTCATAGCCAAACCTACATTCATTGATCGAACCATATATGGACCTAATCTTGCTGCTGTACATATGGCTTCTCGTAAAATAGTGTTCAACAAGCCTATATACATTGGTATGAGTGTACTAGACATCTCCAAGACGCTAATGTATTCGTATCAATACGATGTGTTACTTCCATATTATGGAGCTGAAAATCTTAAACTGTTGTATACAGATACAGATTCTTTCGTCCATCGAGTGACTACAGCTGATATATACCAGGATAAATTACACATGCTTGAACATCTGGATACATCTGATTACCCTGCTAGCCATATATGCTATTCTACACAAAACAAAAAAGTGTTGGGAAAGTTTAAAGATGAAGCCTGTGGAAAAATCATTCATCGGTTCGTTGGTCTTAGGCCCAAAATGTATGCTATCGATATTGATGGTTCTGTGATAAAAAAAGTTAAAGGTATAAAACGTAGCGCCATTAAGCAATACATCAACTTCAATAGCTATGTAGAGTGCCTTAAAACTTTGAAAATTGTTAGAACTCCGATGAATTTAATCCTATCCCGACATCATAATATTTCTACGGTTGAAGCTAATAAAATAGCCTTATCACCTCACGATGACAAGAGAGTGATTGAAGAGGATGGAATATCGACGTATGCGTATGGACATTACAGTGTCGAGAATAGTGCCTAGACATGGATACTTAAAGCTTGTCTGTAGAAAAAAAATGAAGATTGTTGAACTATGAACTTCGCGCGCCAATGGCTCATCTAACCCAGAGAGAAGAATGATAATGTGAATAATAAGAAGAACTGAGGAGGGCGCTATCGTCTTTCAGCAGTGTATACTTGTTTTCTAAATGTTAATGCTAGTGTATGTATCCTTATAAATTAAATAAAATTATGTCATTGCGGTTATTCTTGTTTTATTTCATTGCTTGCCTTAACATTCCTATTTCCTCATTAGGTCAGGTTAGGTTAGGATAGGTTAGATGGACTATAAGATAGAGTAATTGATAATGATGATGAAATGCAATAAATGACTGAATAGGTTAGACTGCTCTTCAACTACTATAAAACAAAGCGATTACTGAAGAAAGCTTAGTAAAATACTCCTAGCAACTTCAAAAATACCTGCTTCAGTGCCTGAAAACATCTTCAAACTGGCGAAAAAAATGCTTCTCACGAGTTTAAGATGCCCTGAAAATCCTCAAAATAACTGTGAAGGAGCTGAAATGTCTTAATTAGCGCTCGAAAAATACCATTAAAAGCGTCTAACGCCTATAAAAGTGTTTCAAAGGATTCTGAAAACCAATCAAAATGTTGGTGACAAAGTCAAAAATATCCCTATAGTGCTTAAAATGTCTCTAAAATGGCTGAAACGATATTTAACTGGTAGAGATACGTCTAACAGCCTTGAAATAGACGGTTCAGTATTCCTAATATCGTGAAAATTATCTTCCATTACCCTTCAAAGTGCTTAAAGCAAACAATAATGGACAGGGGCGTCCAGAATAACTCTCGGATTGCCTTAAATAATGTCAAATTCGTCTAAAATACTCTGAAAAATGTTTAAACTGGACGTAAAAGTCTTCAGAATATCTGGAAACAGGCTGAAATATCTATCAACGAGTCTAAACGGGTCTCAATACACGCTGAAAATATATAATATGACTTCTAAATAATCCTCGAAATTGCTTGAAAAGTTGTTAAATATGTTGTAAAAGCGTCCTGAATATACCAAAAGCGTCTAAAAGATCTAGCAGAGGGTGAAAATTGCAACAAAATGGGGTGAAACGTCTTAAAAATGTATGAAAATGACTGAATAACTCTGAAAATTGTCTGAAAAGATGTTAATATGTTGTAAAAGCGCCCTGAATATACTAAAAGCGTCTAAAAGATCTAACAGAGGGTGCAAAATTGCAGCAAAATGGGGTGAAACGTCTTAAAAATGTATGAAAATGACTGAATAACTCTGAAAATTGTCTGAAAAGTTGTTAAATATGTTGTAAAAGCGCCCTGAATATACTAAAAGCGTCTAAAAGATATAACAGAGGGTGCAAAATTGCAGGAAAATGGGGTGAAACGTCTTAAAAATGTATGAAAATTACTGAATAACTCTGAAAATTGTCTGAAAAGTTGTTAAATATGTTGTAAAAGCGCCCTGAATATACTAAAAGCGTCTAAAAGATCTAACAGAGGGTGCAAAATTGTAGCAAAATGGGGCGAAACGTCTTAAAAATGTATGAAAATGACTGAATAATTCTGAAAATTGTCTGAAAAATTCTTAAATATGTTGTAAAAGCATCAAGAATATGCTAAAAGTGCTTAAAAAGATCTATCAGAGGACTCAAAATAGTATCAAAATGTTTATGAAATTCCTAGAGGGAGATCAGGGTAGCGTATGACAGGATAGAATAGATAAGCAGAGGAGGGAATAGGATAGATGATAAGAGGATAGAATGAATGTCTAGAAACGTATCATGTTAGTAGAATAGAATAAATAATAATAAGAGGATCTATCTTAGGTTAGGCTAGGCCATGTTACATTAGGATAGGTTAGGTTAGGTTAGGATAGGTTAGATGAGTAGAAGTATGGGGCTTAGGTTATGTTAAATTATGAAAGTTCAAAGTAAAAAAGAGTGGGAGCTAGGTCAGGTTAGGTTAGGACTATGGGGCTTAGGTGAGGCTAGGTTAGGTTAGGATAGCTTAGACGAGTAGAAGTATGGGGGGCTTAGGTTAGGTTAGATTAGGTTAGGATAGGTTAGACGAGTAGAAGTATGGGGGCTTAGGTTAGGTTAGATTAGGTTAGGATAGGTTAGATGATTATAAGTATGGGGCTTAGGTTAGGTTAGGATAGGTTAGACGAGTAGAAGTATGGGGGCTTAGGCTAGGTTAGATTAGGTTAGGATAGGTTAGACGAGTAGAAGTATGGGGGCTTAGGTTAGGTTAGATTAGGTTAGGATAGGTTAGATGATTATAAGTATGGGGCTTAGGTTAGGTTAGGATAGGTTAGACGAGTAGAAGTATGGGGGCTTAGGCTAGGTTAGATTAGGTTAGGATAGGTTAGACGAGTAGAAGTATGGGGGCTTAGGTTAGGTTAGATTAGGTTAGGTTAGGTTAGATGATTATAAGTATGGGGCTTAGGTTAGGTTAGGATAGGTTAGACGAGTAGAAGTATGGGGCTTAGGCTAGGCTAGATTAGGTTAGGATAGGTTAGACGAGTAGAAGTATGGGGGCTTAGGTTAGGGTAGGTTTGGTTAGCGTGGCTATGTGGGGCGAGGTAACATTATGTTGGGGTAATATATTCAATCAAGATAGAAAGCTCCTGTGTTAGGAGACATACATCGATATAGTGAACGGCATATTTAACTACCATGAATGCTCACAAACATACATACACTGCTATAGGCTTCAAAAGTTATCCCTAGAGATTCCTTCAAACACCTACAACGTCCTGCTTCCCCTACCACCTTACCTAGTAATCCTTAGATTACGCGTGGCGGCCATCTTGCGCATAAAAAAGTGGCCCAGCTCTGTCCTAACCTACCTACTAATGATCTTATTTATTGATTTTCTTTGATGGATTATTGAACATTTTTGCCCTTCGTGAATTTCAGAACAGGTGGCGATGTATTTATACAGGGTGGAAGGGAAATCATTACATTCCTTCTAATACAGGGGAAAACAACTTCGGGCCGTGTGACGTATTTAAACGAAGAGCCAGCTTGTACGTTCGTGTGACGTCAGGCGAGAGCGGTGTATTGCTGTGCTGCATAGATCAGCGGCGCTACTTGCACGAAACTGAATGAATATGAAAAATGTTATTTGGGCATGTTTACAACTTGCCCGGGCTGTTTAGAGAGAATCCTCTTCAGCCTAGTCTGAGGGTTTTTTATTTCTTGTGTGAGGGATCTTAACGGTGTTAGTGTGAATTTTGTTTTTATTTGGGTTTTTGTTGACGTTGTGTAGTGGTTTTGTGTTTGTGTTCAGTTCCCCATGTTTCACACTAGTTTGCGGCCAGGCTTCAAGATGTAGAAATATTGTCAACTACGTTTCAGATCTTTGCGACCCCGTATTCATTGGATGTTGAGGTTTCTAGCAGGTTGCAAATTGAATTGATAAATTTAGTGCGACGATTTGCTGAAGGACAAATATAAACACAAGGAAGACTTGGCTAATTGTTATAAGAATGTTCCTCAAAACAGATTTCTGAGGTTATATGCCCTTGTTGCACGGGTATTATGTATGTTTGGTTCTACGTATGTGTGCGAACAATTCTTTTCTGTTATGAACCCTGCTAAGTCAAAATCCCGAAGCATATTGTCAGATCACAATCTAACATGCAGTCTTCGGTTACAAATGTGCCGTACATTACGCCCTAACATTGACAAACTAGTTAAATAAAAGCGAAACGGCAAATGTCGGAAAATGTTCACCTAATTGTGCTGTATAGCTCTCCTCTAGCTCAGGCAAAATAGTTATAATATCTGTTCTATTGGCGTTATAATATGACTGTTCACATAAACTAGAATTCATATATATGGCATAAAGCCGAAATGTAATTATTCATAATCTGTGACTATTCCGTAATTGAAACAGTCAGCATTAAGTTTACGATGTCTCGCACGCCTTTCTTCTTCCACGCTGTGACGTCACACGTGTAACTGGCCGTCGTTACGGGCATGTGAGCTGAGTGGGCTGACGTCACAGCAGCGATACCTGTCTTCCCCTGTTCTAATATGTGCTTTCTAGAAGCATTACAAACAAAAAAGTCTAATGGCATTTAGTGCTTTGATCAGCCAATTTCGTAAAAATAGTTTTTTTTAATCCAAATTGGATGCATAATTCTATAGGAATGTACGAAGATAAGTTTTTTACTTGTAATATGAGTAGAGTAACTTATTTCTGACATAACTTCGGTAGTAATTATGGGAATTCACACAGGGTTTCGAAATAATTAAGCACCTAAAAGATGTGAAGGAATACGCCAAGCTGCTTTTTAACACGTGCGGTAAGTCGACAACGTTGCTTTGAGGTTGGTCAGGGAATTGACCTGGTTTGTGTACGTAAGCAGCGTCCGCTTTCGGTAATGCTTTGGGAGCTAATGCTTGTGATTGGCCTCCACTGTCACGGTAAACACGGAAGGACAAGACAGGGTATTAGCTTGTTTTCAAAACGCACCCTTATGCTGTTTGTTTATCTATGTACGAAGCTAGGGAAAGTGACCACCCACACAATCTGCAGTGTTGCCAGCTTGTTTTTGATAAAACTAAATATCTCCATAGGAAATGGTTGGAGACAAAAACGTGAGATCAAAAATGTGCTCCAAATAGCGAGATCTACCACTGGTTTAAGTTAATGTAATGACTTCCCTTCCATCCTGTATAGTAAATGGTCATTACATAAAGCATTGCGTAACACAATAACACTAAAGATCTTTATGTGAAAATATAAGAAGTGAAACACATCTTAAACAAAATTAATAAATTATATAAGGTAAGTTTCTTGATATTTAGGTCCCTGACATCTAATTTTTCCCACAACTGCCATACTTAGGTTGCAGTTGCCCAACAGCCTTGTTTCGTTGTTACCAACTGAAATACCTACCTGGTGTTACCCGTGGTTTGACCATTTTTGGCTACAACTGCTATACTTAGGTTATGCTGGTGGTGGTGGTGGACGTGGTCATGTTCGTCGAGGTGGGGGTTGTGGTGGTTTGTGGTCGTGGTGGTGGTGGTAGTTGTGTTGGTGGTGGTGGAGGTAGTGGTAGTGATGATGGTGGTGGTTGTGGTGGTGGTAGTAGTGATGGTAATGGTGGTAGCAGTGGCGATGATGGTGGTGGTGGTGATGGTGGTGGTGGTGGGGTGGTGATGATGGTGGTGGTGATGGTGGAGGTGGTGATGGTGCTGGTGGTGATGGTGGTGGTCCTGGTGGTGGTAGTGGCGACGGTGGTAGTAGTGGTGATGATAGCGGTGATGGTGGTGGTCATGGTAGTTTGTGGTTGTGATGGTTGGGTTGGTGGTGGTGGTGGGGGTAGTGGCGGTGGTGGTACTGGTGGTGGTAATGGTAATGATGGTGGTGGCAGTGGTGATGATGGTGGCGATGGTGGTGGTAATGGTGATGGTGGTTTGTGGTTGTGGTGGTTGCGTTGGTGGTTGTGTTGGTGGTAGGGGTAGTGGTGGTGGTTGTGGTGGTGGTGGTTGTATTGGTGGTGGGGGTAGTGGAGGTGGTGATGGTGATGATGGTTGTGGTGTTGGTAATGGTGGTGATGGTGGTGGTTGCGTTGGTGGTTATGTTGGTGGTAGGGGTAATGGTGGTGGTTGTGGTGGTGGTGCTTGTATTGGTGGTGGGGGTAGTGGATGTGGTGATGGTGATGGTGGTTGTGGTGTTGATAATGGTAATGATGGTGGTGGCAGTGGTGATGATGGTGGCGATGGTGGTAGTAATGGTGATGGTGGTTTGTGGATGTGGTGGTTGCGTAGATGGTTGTGTTGGTGGTGGGGCAGTGGTAGTGGTTGTGGTGGTGGTGGTGGTTGTATTGGTGGTGGGGGTAGTGGAGGTGGCGATGGTGATGGTGGTTGTATTGGTGGTGGGGGTAGTGGAGGTGGTGATGGTGATGGTGGTTGTGGTGTTCGTAATGGTGGTGATGGTGGTGGTAGATTTTTTTAAATTAACGTATTTGAATTGTGTCATATTGGACGAATGAATGAAATGAATGAAATGATGCTCAAAATGGTAATGGTGGTGGTTGTGGTGGTGGTGCTTGTGTTGGTGGTGGGGGTAGTGGAGGTGGTAATGGTGATGGTGGTTTGTGGATGTGGTGGTTGCGTTGATGGTTGTGTTGGTGGTGGGGCAGTGGTGGTGGTTGTGGTGGTGGTGGTTGTATTGGTGGTGGGGGTAGTGGAGGTGGCGATGGTGATGGTTGTATTGGTGGTGGGGGTAGTGGAGGTGGTGATGGTGATGGTGGTTGTGGTGTTGGTAATGGTGGTGATGGTGGTGGTAGATTTTGATTTTTTTGAATTGTGTCATATTGGACGAATGAATGAAATGAAATGAGTGAAATGATGCTCAAAAGAGCCCGAGGTCCATGGAGCTTTAAGTTATCCGACATTCATCTTCTCATGATAAGGGAGAACCTCGGAAAAAACCTTAACGGGATAACTTACCCTAAGCGAGATTCGAACTCGCGACCTCTTGAACGTGAGGCAGACACGTTAACCATCACACTACCGAGGCGGGCATGGTGGTAGTAGTGGTGATGATGGTGATGGTGGTGAGGGTGGTGGTGGTGGTGGTGATGGTGGTGGTGATGGTGGTGGTGATGGTTGTGGTGATGGTGGTATTGATGGTGCTGATGGTAGAGGTGATGGTGGTGATGATGGTGGTATTGGGGCTAGTGGTGGTGCTGGTGGTGATGCTGGTGGTACTAGTGGTGATGGTGGTGTAGGTGGTGGGGGTGGTGATGATGGTTTTGGTGGTCATGGTGGTGGTGATGGTGTTGGTGATGGTGGTGGAGGTGATGGTTGTGGTGGTCATGGTGGTGATGGTGGTGGTAGTGGTAATGATGGTGGTGATGGTGGTGGTAGTGGCGCTCATGGTGGTGATGGTGGTGGTCGTGGTGGTGGTGATAGTGATGATGGTGATGGCGGTGGTGATGGTGCTGGTAGTGATAATGATGGTGATGGTGGTGATGGAGGTATTGGTTGTGGTGATGGTGGTGATGATGGTGATGGTGGTGATGGTAGTGATGGTGGTGGTCCTGGAGGTGGTGGTTGTAGTGGTGGCCGTGGGGGTCGTGCTGGTGGTTCTGGTGGTGGCCGTGGGGGTCGTGCTGGTGGTCGTGGTGGTGCTCGTGGTGAAAATAGGGGTAGTGGTGGTGGGGGCGGTGGTGGTTGTGGTGGTTGTGTTGGTGGTGGTTGTGGTGGTGGTGCTGATGGTGGCATTGATGGTGCCGATGGTAGAGGTGATGGTGGTGATGCTGGTAGTAGTGGGGCTAGTGGTGATGCTGGTGGTACTAGTGGTGATGGTGGTGGTAGTGGTGATGATGGTGGTGATGGTGGTGGCAGTGGTGATGATGGTTTTGGTGGTCATGGTGGTGGTGATGGTGTTGGTGAAGGCGATGGTTGTGGTAATGGTAATGATGGTGGTGATGGTGGTGGTAGTGGCGCTCATGGTGGTGATGGTGGTGATGGTGGTGGTCATGACGGTGGTGATAGTGATGATGATGGTGATGGTGGTGGTAGTGATGATGATGGTGATGGTGCTGCTGGTTATGGTGGTATTGGTTGTGGTGATGGTGGTGATGGTAATGATGGTGGTGGTCTTGGTGGCGGTGGTTGTGGTGATGGTCGTGGGCGTCGTGCTGGTGATCGTGGTGGTGCTCGTGGTAATAATAGGGGTAGTGGTGGTGGGGATAGTGGTGGTTGTGGTAGTTGTGTTGGTGGTGGTTGTGGTGGTGGAGGTGGTGGTAGGAGTTGTGGTGGTGGGGTTAGTGGTGGTTGTGGCGGTAGTTGTGGTTGTGTTGGTGGTGATGGTGGCGGTGGTGCGTGTAGTAGTGGTGGGGGTAGTGGTGGTGGTAGTGGTGATGGTTGTGATGGTGGTGATAGTGGTTATCGTGGTGATGGTGGTGATGATGGTGGTGTTAATGGTGATGGTGGTGCTGGTTATGGTAGTGGTGATGATGGTGGTGATGGTGATAGTGGTGGTGGTGATGGTAGTGGTGTGGTGGTGGTGATGCTGGTGGTGCTGATGGTGGTGGTGATAATGGTGGTGATGATGATAGAGGTGGTGGTGGTAATGGTTGTGGTGATGGTGGTGGTGGTAGTGGTAATGGTGGTGGTGATAATGGTGCTGGTGGTAGTGGTGATGATGCTGATGGTAGTGCTGGTGATGGTGGTGGAAGTGGTTATGATGGTTGTGGTGGTCATGGTGGTGATGGTGTTAGTGATGGTGGTGGAGGTGATTGTGATGGTAATGGTGGTGATGGTGGTGGAAGTGGTCATGATGGTGGTAGTGATATTGGTGGTAGTGATGATCCTGGTGGTGACGGTGGTCGTTGGGATGGTGGTGGTGATAGTGATGATGGTGATGGTGGTGGTCATGGTGGTAGTGATGATGTTGGTCATGGTGGTCATGGTGGTGGCCATGGTGGTGGTTGTGGTGGTGGAGATGGTGGTTGGGTAATGGTGGTGGGGTTAGTGGTGGAGGTGGTTATGGATGTGGTTGTGGTGCTGGTAGTGGTGACGGTGGTAATGGTGGTGATGGTGGTGATGGTGGTGATGCCGGTGGTGATGGGGCTAGTGGTGGTGCTGGTGGTACTAGTGGTGATGGTGGTGGTAGTGGTGACGATGGTGGTGGTGGTAGTAGTGGTGACGGTGCTGGCAGTGGTGATGATGATTGTGGTGTTCATGGTGGTGGTGATGGTGTTGGTGATGCTGGTGGAGATGATGGTTGTGGTGGTCATGGAGGTGGTATTGGTGGTGGTAGTGGTAATGATGGTGGTGATGGTAGTGGTAATGATGGTGGTGGTAGTGGTGATCATTGGGGATGATGGTGGTGGTCGTGATGGAGGTGGTGATAGTCTTAATGGTGATGGTGGTGGTGGTGATGTTGGTGGTAGTGATGGTGGTGATGGTGGTGGTGATGGTGGTGACGGTGGTAATGGTTGTGGTGATGGTGGTGATGATCGTGATGGGGGTGCTGGTAGTGATGTTGGTGGTGGTCATGGTGGTGGTGGTTGTGGTGGTGTTCGTGGTGGTGGTCGTGGGGGTCGTGCTGGTGGTCGTGGTGGTGGTCGTGCTGATGGTATGGGTAGTGGTGGTTGGGGTGGTGGTGCTGGTTGTGGCGGTGGTTGTGGTTGTGGTGGTTGTGGCCGTGGTGGTGATGGTGGCGGTGGTGCGGATAGTGTTGGTGGGGGTAGTGGTGGTGTCAGTGGTGTTGGTGGGAATGATGGTGATGATAATGGTGTTGATGGTGACGGTGTTGCTGGTGATGGTAGTGGTGATGATGGTTGTGATGATAGTGGTGGTGGTGGTGATGATGGTGGTGTGATGGTGGTGGTGATGCTGGTGGTGGTGATGGTGTTAGAGGTGGTGGTCATGGTTGTGGTGATGGTGGTGCTGGCAGTGGTGATGGTGGTGGCACTGATGGTGCTGGTGGTAGTGGAGATGGTGGTTGTGATGGTGAAGGTAATGATGGTGGTGGTCATGGTGGCGGTACTTGTGGTGCTGGTGGCCGTGGTGGTGGTCGTAGGGTTCGTGGTGGTGGTCGTAATGGTGGTGGCGGTAGTGGTGGTGGTGGTTGTGTTGGTGTTGATTGTGGTGATGGAGGTGGTGGTATTGGGGTTAGTGCTGGTGGTGGTGGTGGTTGTGGTGGTGGTGATGGTGGCGGTAGTGAGGGTAGTAGTGGTGGGAGTAGTGGTGGTGGTGATGGTGGTGGTGATAGTGGTGGTGATGGTGGTGGTGATGGTTGTGGTGATGGTGGTATTGATGGTGCTGATGGTAGAGGTGATGGTGGTGATGCTGGTGGTATTGGGGCTAGTGGTGGTCCTGATGGTGATGCTGGTGGTACTAGTGGTGATGGTGGTGTAGGTGGTGGGGGTGGTGATGATGGTTTTGGTGGTCATGGTGGTGGTGATGGTGTTGGTGATGGTGGTGGAGGTGATGGTTGTGGTGGTCATGGTGGTGGTGATGGTGGTGGGAGTGGTAATGATGGTGGTGATGGTGATGGTAGTGGCGCTCATGGTGGTGATGGTGGTGGTCGTGTTGTTGGGGTGATAGTGATGATGGTGATGGCGGTGGTGATGGTGCTGGTAGTGATAATGATGGTGATGGTGGTGATGGTGGTGATGGAGGTATTGCTTGTGGTGATGGTGGTGATGGTAGTGATGGTGGTGGTCATGGTGATGGTGGTTGTAGTGGTGGCCGTGGGGGTCGTGCTGGTGGTCGTGGTGGTGCTCGTGGTGAAAATAGGGGTAGTGGTGGTGGGGGCGGTGGTGGTTGTGGTGGTTGTGTTGGTGGTGGTTGTGGTGGTGGTGGTGATGGTGGCATTGATGGGGCCGATGGTAGAGGTGATGGTAGTGATGCTGGTGGTAGTGGGGCTAGTGGTGATGCTCGTGGTACTTGTGCTGATGGTGGTGGTAGTGGTGATGATGGTGGTGATGGTGGTGGCAGTGGTGATGATGGTTTTGGTGGTCATGGTGGTGGTGATGGTGGTGGAGACGATGGTTGTGGTGGTCATGGTGGTGGTGATGGTGGTGGTGATGGTGGTGGTAATGGTAATGATGGTGGTGATGGTGGTGGTAGTGGCATTCATGGTGGTGATGGTGGTGGTCGTGATGGTGGTGATAGTGATGATGGTGATGGTGTTGGTAGTGATGATGATGGTGATGGTGCTGGTGGTTATGGTGGTATTGGTTGTGGTGATGGTGGTGATGGTGGTGATGGTAGTGATGGTGGTGACTTTTTTTTTTATTAAATTAACGTCCTCCAACATTGTGTCATATCGGACGAATGAATGAAATGAAATGTGTGAAATGATGCTCAAATGAGTCCGAGGTCCATGGAGCTTTAAGTTACCCGACATTCGTCTTCTCAGGGTAGGGAAAACCTCGGAAAAAAACCTTACCCGGATAACTTACCCTAAGCGAGATTCAAACTCGCGACCTCTTGAACGTGAGGCAGACACGCTAACCATCAAGCTACAGAGGCGGGCGGTGATGGTGGTGATGGTGGTGGTGATGATGGTGGTGATAGTGGTGATGGTGGTGATAGTGGTGATGGTGGTGATAATGGTGAAGGTGGTGATGATGGTGCTCTTAATGGTGATGGTGGTGACGGTGGTGCTGGTGATGGTGGTGATGATGGTGGTGATGGTCATAGTGGTGGTGGTGACGGTGGTGGTGGTTATCATGGTGGTGATGGTGGTGGTGGTGATGGTGGTGATGTTTATGGTGCTGGTGTTGGTGATGGTGGTGGTGCTGGTGGTGATGGTGGTGTTGGTGGTAGTGATGGAGGCGATGATGATGGTGGTGATGTTGATGGTGGTGATGGTGGTGATGCTGGTGGTGGTGATGGTGGTGGAGGTGATGGTGATGGTGATGATGGTGGTGATGGTGATAGTGGTGGTAGTGGTGATTCTGGTGGTGGAGGTATTGGTGGCGATGGGGATGGTGGTGGTGGTGATGGTGATGGTGATAATTGTGTTGGTGATGATGGTGGTAGAGGTGGTGGTCATTGTGGTGATGGTGGTGATGGTGGTGTTGGTGATGGTAGGGGTAGCGGTGGTGGGGTTAGTGGTGGAGGTGGTTGTGGCGGTGGTTGTGGTTGTGGCGGTGGTTGTGGCTGTGGTGGTGGTAGTGGTGATGGTGATGGTGGTAGTGATGGTGATGGTAGTGGTGATGGTGGTGATGGTGGTCATGGTGGTGGTCATGGTGGTGGTGGTTGTGGTGGTGGAGATGCTGATAGGGGTAGTGGTGGTGGGGTTAGTGGTGGAGGCGGTTGTGGCGGTGGTTGTGTCTCTGGTGGTGGTAGTGGTGACGGTGGTAATGGTGGTAATGGTGATGGTGGTGATGGTGATGGTGGTGATGGTGGTGATGCCCTTGGTGGTGGTGCTAGTGGTGGTGCTGGTGGTACTAGTGGTGATGGTGGTAGTGGTGATGAATGTGGTGATAGTGGTGGTAGTGGTGGTGACGGTGTTGGCAGTGGTGATAGTTGCGGTGATGGTGGTGATGGTAGTGATGGTGGTGGTGTTCATGGTGGTGGTGGTTGTGGTGGTGGTGGTAGTGGGGGTCGTGCTGGTGGTCATGGTGGTGGTCGTGGTGATGGGGGTGGTTGTGGTGTTGGTTGTGGCGGTGGTTGTGGTTGTGGTGGTTGTGGCTGTGGTGGTGGTGATGGTGGCGGTACTGCGGATAGTGGTGGTGGGGGTAGTGGTGTTGGCAGTGGTTATGGTGGGGATGATCGTGGTGTTAATGGTGTTGGTGGTGACGGTGTTGCTGGTGATGGTAGTGGTGATGATGGTGATTTTGATGATAGTGGTGGTGGTGATGGTGGTGGTGTGATGGTGATTGTGGTGATGCTGGTGGTGGTGATGGTGATAGAGGTGGTGGTGGTCATGGTTGTGGTGGTGGTGGTGCTGTCAGTGGTGATGGGGGTGGCGCTGATGGTGCTGGTGCTTGTGATGGTGATGGTAATGATGGTGGTGGTCATGGTGGTGGTACTTCTGGTGGTGGTGGTCGTGGTGGTGGTCGTAGGGTTCGTGGTGGTGGTCGTGGTGGTGGCGGTGGTGGTGGTTGTGTTGGTGGTGGTTGTGGTGGTGGAGGTGGTGGTATTGGGATTAGTGCTGGTGGTTGTGGTGGTGGTGATGATGGCGGTGGTGAGGGTAGTAGTGGTGGGAGTAGTGGTGGTGTTGATGATGGTGGTGGTGGTGATGGTGGTGGTGATGGTGTTGATGGTGGTGATGGTGGTGGTGATGATGGTGGTGGTGGTGCTGGTGGTGCTGGTGGTGATGGTGGTGGTGTTGGTGTTGGGTGATGGTGGTGGAGGTGGTGGTGATGGTGGTGGTGATGATGGTGGTGAAGGTGATAGTGGTGGTGGTGGCGGTGGTGGTGGCGGTGGTGGTGGTGGTGATTCTGGTGGTGGAGGTGGTGGTGGTGGTGGTGGGGATGGTGATGGTGGTGATGGTGGTGGTGATTGTGGTGGTGGTGATGGTTGTGGTGGTGATGATGGTGATTATGGTGATGGTGGAGAAGGTGGTGGTGATGGTGGTGATGATAGTGGTGATGGTGGTGGTAGTGGTGATGGTGGTGATGGTGGTGGAGGTGATGGTGGTGGTGGTGTTGGTGATGGTGGTACTGGTGATGGTGGTGGTGGAGGTGGTGGTGATGGTGGTGGTGATGGCAGTGGTGGTGCTGGTGGTGGAGGCAGTGGTGGTGGTGGTGGTGATGATGGTTGTGGTGATGGTGGTGATGGTTGTGGTGGTGGTGATGGTGGTGATGGTGGTGGTGGTGATCGTGGTGGTGGTCTTGGTGGTTGTAGTGGTGGTGATGGTGGTGATGGTTGTGGTGGTGGTGTTGAATGTGGTGGTGATGGTGGTGCTGGTGGTGGTGATGTTGGTGGGGTCAGTGGTGGTGGTCATGGTGGTGGTGGTTGTGGCGATGGTGGTCATGGTGTTGCTGGTGGTGTTGGTGGTGATGGTGGTGGTGGTGGTGTTGGTCGTGGTGTAGATGAAGTTGATGTATATCATGGGCACTCAACCGCTGGGGTTATCAGCGCCGTTACAAAATAAATAATGCCAAGGCCAGAGATTGAGCACTAATACAAGCTAAATATTCCAAGAAAAGTCGGAAATTTAAATACACAAATAACAATGCAGAAGCCAGGATTAAAATAAACAAAGAGGAAGTTGAAAATGTACAACTGTATAGCTATGCTACTAAACTCTTATTTGTTGATCAGACTCCCATTCAATGCATGGTACAAGAGAAAGTTTACATATATGTACACTAAAGACTCAGGAGAGCTTTCTTTCCAAAATTCAAGATATCAAGAAGAATATATTCGAAGGAAAACTTCATACATAAAGTCAGTCCGACACATACATTAGACATCACATATTATTTACACCTGACAAAAGAAGTTAAGGAAAGTGATACTCCAACTAGTATTCTAAAATTATTGGTATTAGAGACAATTCATGCTAGATTTCCGGAACATGAATGGCTCCATATTTATACTGATGGATCATTGATATCAAACCAAGATGGAGCAGGGGCTGGAGTCACATGTCACCTCTTTTCCTATTACAAATCTTTAAGTTATGTAACTACAAACTTTGATGGATAAATTGAAGCAATTTGAATGGCCCTACAAAATCTTTTGTACAGAATTTCACATTTTCATCAAGCAGTTATTCTCTCAGATTCCAGGGCCGCAATTATAGCAATTACTTCCAAGTTGTCACCAAAAAACCAAACAATTATAGAATGTCGGAAAATCCTTACCCATCTAACAGCACTTCAAAAACACCTAGTCTTCCAATGGATACCAGCTCACTGTGGACTGAGTGGTAATGACAACGCTGATTTTCTTGTAAGAAAGGGTACCAGCAGTGTACAGAAATCTATAGTTAACCTACCATTTTATGCAGCTAAAAGAATAGTCAACTCTGAATTTAAAAAAATTATTGCCAATATTACTATGAAAAATCAAAAAATAAAAGATGGAACTACCAAACATCCAAACAGTAATTCCTGAGTATCCTTGAAAAACGGCAGTTGCAACCTTCAGGTTGAATACAGGACATGATTGTCTGGCAAAACATTTGAACAGAATTGGGATGTATTGTTTACCACTCTGTGCTTTATGTGATCTGCAAGAGGAAATTCACCAAGACCACCTTCAAATATGCCCGGCCACTTCTAGCATCCCATCCATCGGTGAAAAAATTGGAGAGCAAGAGGATTAATAACTTCATTGTCAGAAATGCAGCATTAGCTAACAACAACAAACAGGTCAATTGCGTATAACAGAAACAACTATATAATACTAAAATAAGAACAAATTAGAAACTAAAAACTTCACTTATCTTAGTATGTTGATATTCTTTTTCTATTTTTCTGACCCAGGGGTTTCAAACTATATCCAGCTCATTCTCAAAGTCATATATGGTTTATATGACTTTGAGAATGAGCTGGATATAGTTTGAAACCCCTGGGTCAGAAAAATAGAAAAAGAATATCAACATACTAAGATAAGTGAAGTTTTTAGTTTCTAATTTGTTCTTATTTTAGAATCTTGTTGCTTCACTGTTAATAGCTTCAATTTTTACTTAATTTAACTATATAATAGTTTTACACTCAAGGTGTTCTTGCAAAGAATAAAAAGGTATTGCTACAAGCCGATCATACAATTTACATTTGAATAGTGTCATTGGTGATTCTGTCACTCTTGATAACTGATTGTACAGTTTTATTGCTAGCACTTCATCGCTGTTGCCAGATTTAGCCAGTCTATGATAGGGTACATTAATCATTGAATTTTTTCTGGTATTATATGAATGATTGTCAAACCTGTTGCTGAGTGGATAAATTATTTTTTGTGTACAGCAGTATATTATATATACATAAGTTGATTACAGTCAATAATTTTAACTTCATAAATAATGATTTACAATGTGATAGGATTTGGGAGCCTGACATTATTCGAACAGCTTTCTTCTGTAATAACAGAACTTCTGTTATATGACTGCAATTTCCCCAGAGTAAAATTCCATAAGATATTATGCTCTGAAAGAATGCAAGATATGCTGGTTTTACATATTTACCTGGTACACATCTCTTTAGATTCCTAATAAGATATATTACTCTTAAAAGTTTTGCAGTGATGTGTTTGATTTGCGGTTCCCAATTTAGTTTATTATCCATGAGCATGTCAAGGAATTTAACATTTGCTGAGTACAGGTCTGTAGGCATATTTCTTAAGCTAAATAACATGTGTTGAGTTTTGGCTTCATTCAGTAGAAATTCATTAATATAAAACCAGATATCTGCTTTGGAATGTGTATTTTCCGCAATAACTCTAAGCGTATGTAAATCAGGATTGGTATCAAGAAAATTGGTATCATCTGCATATAATATGGTGTGACTAGATACAAAAGATGGCAAATCGTTGATCATTAGTGCAAATAACAGAAGCCCGAGAACAGAACCCTGGGGGACACGGTATTTTAATTCAGCAGCATAAGATTTCTCCTTGCCTACACATACAATTTGCTTGCGGGATTCAAGATAGGATTTAAATAATTCCAGGGCTGTACTGTCAACACCATAATATTTTAATTTACTTAGCAAATAAGGGGGTGTAAGGGGTAGTGATGCACCTCCTATAGCCTCTCCTACCCAATTCCCATCCTCATTATGCCCGTGGTGCACCCTGCTTTTAACAGATGAGGCTCTGGGGACCAAATTACAGCGGTATAACTGTTTCATCTAAAATGGATGAAATGCCATTTACATATGTGCTGGCCTATCACAGAACAACAGCGTCCCTCAGAGGCACGTGAGGCGAAGGTCAGTGGATCTAAATACCACCTATTTAGTCCTCCCGGCTAGGTCTGATGGGCCCGTTGACCAACGATAGGTGTGGTCCCCCTTGCAAAATGGGTGTTTAAGTTGGGTGATGTAACTGCCACATTGTAAAACTGGTGCCCGTTAAGAAAACAGTTACATGAAAGCCACATACATGAGTATAAGTCCTAAAGATAAATATTCCGGAGTTAAAACTGTACCCCAATCGGATCTCCGGGTGGGGACATCTTTAGGCAAATTTCATCACAACAATTCCAATACTTTAAGAATTCTACAATGGAATGCAGGAGGCATGTCCCAACCTAAAAAACAAGAGCTAATGAAAATATTAAAAGACCAAGATATAGATGTCTTCACAGTACAAGAAGCCAATATAGCAGAAGAACAGGAAATATACGTTGAAATGGATCAGTACACTACACATATACTTCCAAAAGCTTGTCAAATAGCAAGTGGTATTCTTACAGGAATTAAAAGAAATGTGAAAGCTACTATTCAAATCCAAAAAACAATGGAAGAACAAGATAAATCAGAAATAGTTAAAATTGAAGTATGGAAAAGTAACTACCACTATAGAATTTACAATATCTACAATCCTCCAGACAATACACTAGATCTAAATTCTATTCCCATAGACCCCAAAAGTATTTTAATAGGTGATTTTAATGCACACTCCCCTAGGTGGGGCTACAGAGATATGAATTCAGCAGGAAGAGTCATAGAAGACCTATTAAACTCATCAACAATGGAATTAATATTTAATCCAAATGATCCACCCACTTACCTTCATTATAATGGTTCGGGTACAAATCCTGATCTTCTGATGGTGTCATCTGACATAATTGACAATAGAAAAAGAGAAATAATAGAAGACCCAGGTTCAGGCCACAGAATCACCATAAACCCCATAAGAGATCTAATAAATAAAAGTAACAAACCAAAAGTTAAAACTTCTTGGAATTTTAAAAAAGCAGATTGGTCCAGTTTCCAAAATGAGATAGAAGGGAAGTGTAATATACTGTTAGAATCAGAGTTCAAGTCAACAGATGAAATGAATAAAAAAATTTGTGAAATATTATTGACAGCAGCCAAAACACATATCCCCAAAGGAAAGTTAAAGAAATATAGCTACTTTTCGTCTCCATCTTTATCTAAGTTAAAACACGAAAGAAATATAGCAAGAGTCAAAGCCGAAAGAACCAAGTGTCCAGAACATGTACAAAACTGGAGAAGAAAAGCAGCCATTTTTAAGAAAGAATTAATTACAGCAAAAAGGGCCAGTTTCACAAATTTTGTAGAACATATGGACTATAGGAAATATACAAATTCCTTAATAAAACAAAATTATCAAAAAATACAACTGAACCACTAAAACATAATAACAAAAGCTTAACTACAGATAGGGAAATAGCAGAATCCCTTAACAAGTTTTATGCTCAGTCACAAAGAATACCCCAAGCATATAAAAAACAAGATAAAGCCATCCAAAAAACTATCAGAGAAACTAATAAGCCAAAAGATATACGAAATGATATTTTTATTCAGGATTTTAACGAAACAGAACTGCATTTAGCAATACAACAATTACAGAACAAAAAATCTCCAGGACCTGACAAGATCCACCCAGAGTTTATTAAACACCTTGGCAGGAAAGGAAAAGAAATCCTACTTAAACGGTATAACACGTGTTGGAGAATGATTGTACCTTCCGACTGGAAAAAAGCCATTATCATCCCGATTTTAAAGAAAAACAAACCCTCAAACAATATTAATAGTTTCAGGCCAATATCTTTGACCAGTGTTATTGCAAAAGTGATGGAAAGAATGGTGGCATCTAGACTCAACTGGTTCCTAGAATATTACAACTTAATTAATAGTTCACAGACCGGCTTCAGACAGAATCATAGTACAAGTGAAAATGTACTCGTACTAAGCCAAGACATCAAGGAAGCTTTCAATAGAAAGGAGGATACCTTAGCAGAATTCACTGATTTTAAATCAGCATATGACTCATCTGGAGAAACAAATTAATTGAGAAGTTGCAATCAATAGGTGTGAAAAGTAACATGCTTAAATGGATAACTCAGTTTATTTCACAAAGATTTTGTGCCACAAAATATAATACATACATTTCCAAATATAAACAAACACACCGAGGACTTCCACAAGGTGCTGTGCTGAGCACAACACTCTTTAACGTATATATAAATGACCTTCCATCAATAATAAAAACCTTAGAAACCAAAATTGCTTTATTTGCTGACGATGTAGTCATTTGGACTTCAGGCTCTTCAAAAAAACCTGAATTAATTAAAGACAGAATAGAAACAGCCCTAAACAAAGTACATGAATGGAGCTCCCAAAACCTCATGACTGTCAATGTGGAAAAAACAAATTATGAATTATTTACACTAAAATACAAACCAGTTAATATTAACATAAATTATAATGGTAAACCACTCAAAGCAGTTGATGATGCCAAATACTTAGGCATCACTTTCGACAGAAAGCTAAGTTGGAAGAAACATATAACAAACATCTCAGAAAAGGTTGAAAAGAAACTGCAAATCCTGAAAAGGTTAGCTGGTGCTAAATGGGGCTGCTCAAGGAGAGTCCTTAACACAACATACAAAATGTATGTTAAACCAAACCTCTTGTACTGTTCTGAATAATAATAATATTTTGTTGTTTAACGATGCTGTCAATTGCCAGGATCACATCAGCGTCGCCGGTGTGCCGGAATTTTGTCCCGCAGAAGTTCTTTTACATGCCAGTAAATCAACTGACATGGAGCTGTCGCTTTTAAGCACACTTAAAAACCATCGGCATGGGCCGGCTTTGAACCCGCGACCTTGGGATCAGTAGGCCAGCATCTAACGAACTGAGCCACCCAGACCGACTACTGTTCTGAAGCTTTAATAACAGCAGCAAATGCTGACATCCATAAACTTGAACAAATACAAAATCAGGCTCTTCGCCTAATCACTGGAGCAGTTAAATCCACACCTATTGATGCCATGCTTGCCTTAACACGGACCCCATCAATAACAACAAAAATACAAGAACAAGCATTGCTCCAACACGAGAAAATGTTACGACTGCCAAACTCTAAATGGACAGAAGAGAACCTCCCCCCTTCAATCCTTAAAACACATAGTAGTTTCCTAGAAAAGGTAACACAGATTAAATCCAAATTGAACATTCCTAACACCAGAGAAAATCTACTTATAAGAGAAAATCCATTGGAATTATTGCAACCTACCTTCAGTTTGGAATTAATTGAGGAAATAAGTAAATCAGACACACCAAAAGAAATACAAAAACTTCTAGCTCTGGAAACAATCAATACTAGGTATCCCACAGAAGACTGGCTGCACACATATACTGATGGATCCTCCACGGAAAACCTTACTGGAGCTGGAGTTATGTGTTCACATTTTTCCTTTTATCATTCTGTTGGCAGAGACACAACAAATTATGATGGAGAAGTAGAGGCTATACACATTGCTCTCCGACAATTATTAAATCTTCCCTTAAATAAATTTAACAAGGCAGTAATTCTTTCAGATTCTAAAGCTGCAATTCAGGGAATATGTTCAAATACTACAAAGAAGTCAACAAAAATTAGAGAATGCTACAAAATGTTAACACAACTCCAAAAAGTTAATAAGACTGTTCATCTCCAATGGATTCCAGCACACTGTGAAGTCATGAGGAATGAAGCTGCAGACTCACTTGCAAAGAAAGGCACAACAATAAAACAAAAGTCTAAATTCAATTTCTCATATTCCTCAATAAAACGCTTGATCATTAAAGAATTTTCTCATTCATACCTACAAGAAATAGAAACAAATGCCAAAGATAAAAAATGGATTACACTACTTTCCAACCCAGATATAATCCCCCAGAGACCAAGGAAAACACTAATGCTAATGGCTTCATTGCCAGATGCAAGGCACTAGAAAACAACAACTTAGCAAATAAGAATGGTCTATGCAGTTGAATGCCTTAGTTAAATCGCAAAAGGAGGTCTGAGTGAAGTGTTTGGCCTCGGAGGCAGTGAGTACTTCTTTTACTAGACTTTCTAGCATCTATGGTTGATCTGCCTTTCTGGAAACCAAACTGGGAGTCAAGTATATTAGCTTTTTCAATGTAGTTACATAACTGTTTATACATAACTAATCCTAACACCTTAGCAAAGACAGGTACTAGTGAGATTGGACAATACTTGCAGTGTTGTTTTTCTCTCTTTTAGTATATACTGGGATGACTCTAGATATTTTTAATGTCCCTTCTAAGAGACATTTATTAATACACCATGTAAGTGGAAAGTTGATACAGTCTATAACCCTTTTAAGGAGATTACTTGACATATCATAAATACCTAGGTTATCTGAGGGTTTAAGTTTTCTGACCAAATTTAGAATATCCTCAGCAGTAACTTCAGTGAAAATAGAGGAGTCTGACGAGGTTTCAATTTACAGTGAGTGATCAGTTCGGAGGGTGTTATATTAGGTTTTATAATGCTATTTTGTATGTCTTCTGAGGATTCCAAGAAAAGGTTAGGTCATTCAGATCTGTCTCTATAGTGTCGTTTGTACTATTTTTTACTGTTGAGTTTATTAATTGCCATGACTTTTTACATTTATTACTGGATTCCTCTATACTTTTAATGTTATACAGTTTCTTGGCTTCATTTACTGCTTGCTTGTACTCCTTTCTAACCTCGATATACCATGATTTTGCATTATCTGTCCTGCCAATTTTGAATATAGGTACCTAAGTATAGCAACACCATTTTTCATAGCTGCTAAGTGAGGTGTGTACCAAGTATCTTTATTTTTTGGTTTGCGCTTATATGCTGTTTTATAGGTTACCTTACATTTCTTTTGTGGAATACATATCTGATAAGCTGATAAATCTTTTGAAACATAGTTCGCCTGAGAGAAGATGTAAAAATTATGACCTACACAGCAAGTCAAACCAATTTATATTACATAGAGAGTTCCTAAAATCCATTACTTTCTCCTCAGTTATAGGCTTAGAGACAACTATGCACTTATACATTATATTATGCTTTACATTAGGTAGTGTTAGAGAGACAGGGTCATGGTCTGAGAAAGGAATTATAGCCCACTCTGTATGTGCAAGAGCAGGATTCACATTGGTAATTATGTTATCGAGGCAGGCTGTCTCTCTTGTCGGTTTGCAATTTGTATAACTAAAGTTAAACTGTTTGAGAACATTTTAAAATTTGTTTACAGTTTTTTTTATCTGCAGTACCATCAAAATCAGCATTTAAATCTCCACCTATCATAACGTGTCTGTCACTATGATTCATTTGGTGCAATACAAATAATAGTTCACATAGCAAGCATGAGAAATAAACATGGGGGATGCAAATATTAATTCAGTGATTGCTATATTGAGTATAGGTTTGGGATATATGTCCACAAGTCTCAATAGGAAGAAAAGATGTATAGAAGTAAAAGACATTCATGGACAAGGTCATGAGAACAGGGCACAGACCAATGTATATTGGATCTACTAAAAAATGAATTGAGGTTAGAAGACCCGGAAAACTAACACAATAATCTACAAATTGGCAAAGATTTATTTCCAAATCTTTCACATCATGTCCAAGGCAAAATTACACATGCAAAAGAGATAAGGAACAATTGTAATGGTTTTAATTTTAGTATGAATGGACAGGAGATTTGAACTCATTTAATAACATAACATTTACACATACTGTTAACTGGATTTCTTATTATTTATGAAATATAGCTATGTAATAACCACCGCAGCAATATTTGTTAATGGTCAAGAAAAATCGTTAATGAATCTTCCAAAAAAATTAAATATTAAACTTACTGTTGGTGTTTTTAAATACACAAGCCGTGTGTGGGCAATGGTTGAGAGGTAGAAGTGGAACTTAAAAATTCAATACCACAGCTGGGATTTAAACCACAGACCCTCCGCTTAGTAGGCTCGCTTCGCTCGCGTGCTTTGAAGTAACCACTAGTTGCTAGTTACGAAAGGTTATAAAAAACGGTAAGCAAACCTAACTTAATCTTTCATGAATCACTAAAATAAGTTTATATAAACAGTCAATCATTAGTATCGTTGGAATGCACACTCGCCTGCTTGGTTGTTTTTTGCACCTAGCGTTTAACACCCGCTTTTACCACAAGAGGCACCGCAGGCGGTGACACTGATGATACATGGAATGAAGATGGAGCACCGGTAAAATGAGATGACGAAGGAAACCCGCCTCTGTGCCACTTCGCCCACCACAAATCCCACATGCGGTCGCCTGGGATCGAACGCGGGCTGCTTTAGTAAGAGATGAATGGACTAACCACTCGGCCACGGCGCGGCCAACGTTCTTGTGTGTGCCAGCAAAAGGCAAAGGATTACTACAACTACTTACATTTCTTTATCAGCAACCGTGTGCATATCTCAAAACAAATATACATTAAGATTAATTACCCAGGTTGTCACTTCTACTACGCCATGCACAATACAACACCTGAGAGGAGGAGCAAGGGAAGAGGAGAAGGAGGAGAAGGAGGAGAAGGAGAAGAAGGAGAAGGAGGAGAAGAAGCAGAAGGAGAAGAAGAAGGAGAAGAAGGAGAAGAAGAAGGAGAAGGAGGAAGGAGAAGAAGGAGAAGAAGGAGAAGAAGAAGGAGAAGGCGGAGAAGGAGGAGGAGAAGGAGAAGAAGAAGGAGGAGAAGGAGAAGAAGGAGAAGAAGGAGAAGAAGAAGGAGAAGGCGGAGAAGGAGGAGAAGAAGGAGAAGAAGGAGAAGGAGGAGAAGGAGAAGAAGGAGAAGAAGGAGAAGAAGGAGAAGGAGAAGAAGTAGGAGAAGGAGAAGAAGAAGGAGAAGAAGAAGAAGAAGAAGAAGAAGAAGAAGAAGAAGAAGGAGAAGAAGAAGAAGGAGAAGAAGGACATGGAGGAGAAGGAGAAGAAGGAGAAGAAGGAGAAGAAGGAGAAGAAGGAGAAGAAGCAGAAGGAGAAGAAGGAGAAGGAGAAGCAGGACAAGGAGGAGAAGGAGAAAAAATTTTAAATTATTTTAAATTATTTTGTTGTTTAACGACGCTGTCAATTGCCAGGATCACATCAGCGTCGCCGGTGTGCCGGAATTTCGTCCCTCAGGAGTTCTTTTACATACCAGTAAATCTACTGACATGGAGCTGTCATTTTTAAGCACACTTAAAAACCATCGGCCTAGGCCGGGTTTGAACCCGCGGCCTTGGGAACAGTAGGCCAGCGTCTAACCAACTGAGCCACCCAGACCGACAAGAGAGAAGGAGAAGAAGGAGAAGAAGAAGGAGAAGGAGAAGCAGGAGAAGAAGGAGAAGAAGGAGAAGAAGGAGAAGAAGAAGGAGAAGGAGAAGCAGGACATGGAGGAGAAGGAGAAGAAGGAGAAGAAGGAGAAGAAGGAGAAGAAGGAGAAGGAGAAGAAGGAGAAGAAGGAGAAGAAGAAGGAGAAGGAGAAGAAGAAGGAGAAGGAGAAGCAGGACATGGAGGAGAAGGAGAAGAAGGAGAAGAAGGAGAAGAAGAAGGAGAAGGAGGAAGGAGAAGAAGGAGAAGGAGGAGAAGAAGGAGAAGAAGGAGAAGAAGGAGAAGAAGGAGAAGAAGGAGAAGAAGGAGAAGAAGAAGGAGAAGGAGAAGCAGGACATGGAGGAGAAGGAGAAGAAGGAGAAGAAGGAGAAGAAGGAGAAGAAGAAGAAGGAGAAGGAGGAAGGAGAAGAAGGAGAAGAAGAAGGAGAAGGAGGAAGGAGAAGAAGGAGAAGAAGGAGAAGAAGAAGGAGAAGGCGGAGAAGGAGGAGGAGAAGAAGGAGAAGAAGGAGAAGGAGGAGAAGGAGAAGAAGGAGAAGAAGGAGAAGGAGAAGAAGTAGAAGGAGAAGAAGAAGAAGAAGAAGAAGGAGAAGAAGAAGAAGAAGAAGAAGAAGAAGAAGAAGAAGAAGAAGAAGAAGAAGAAGGAGGAGGAGAAGGAGAAGAAGGAGGAGGAGAAGAAGGAGAAGGAGGAGAAGAAGAAGAAGAAGAAGAAGAAGAAGAAGAAGAAGAAGAAGAAGAAGAAGAAGAAGAAGAAGAAGAAGAAGAAGGAGGAGGAGGAGAACGAGAAGAAGAAGAAGAAGAAGAAGAAGAAGAAGAAGAAGAAGAAGAAGAAGAAGAAGAAGTACAAAACATAGCTGTTCTAGCTCTTTCAATAAGTGCCCTTGGTTGGTATAGTAGTAGAAAATGGCGTGGTTGACATTACATGATTCTCGCGTGAAGTAAATACCTGTTAGTTAAAAAGGTAACGTGGGTGTGTTACCGCTCTCGGAAGTGCTGAAATGTTTCCAAAACGCACTTTAAGAGCATTGTAATGACCTTTACACTATATTTTTAATTACTGTTGGGTTCGAAATTGAAGGGCTTGGTGGAAAAAATCACGTGGCTCCATTTTAGCTCATTTTGAAATAAACAAAATTTAATACAAACTTTAGTCTTGTTACGATTAGTGCATTGCCATTAAAAACATTGCACTAAACTTAAATGTATGAAGATTTTGAGGATACTGAAGCTACCTAGTTTTTTCCAACAAAGACACGCTGTTTTTAGAAAATGCTGTGTTAAATGCCAGAATTTGTGATGTTTAACGAGACAAGCGTATTACATGCTTAAATATGTTCTAATTAAACAGGTAAGGTATACGAAGAATCAACTGATCATAACAAAGTAAACTAATCTTAAAATATATAAAATAAAGTTCAACATTCTTTTAATGAGCATAGACGCACATCTTGAGCGGATGCTGATGCTCCTTACTCATCATTAGAGTGTGGAGGCGCGTGCAGTCACGCGTGATGCAGGTTAGTTGGGCACGGAGAATGAATGAGGTAACAGGCACCGCGCAGCCGTCGCATATGCACGCGCATCAGCAGACGCCTGTAGAGAGAGAGCAACAGGAGAACCCTCGCACACTGAACTTGCAGCATTTTGTACACTTCTCCGCCCTCTACTCATCATATTTTATACTTTATCTAAACAACATATTGGTGTCATCAGGTACTACAATAGTGTCTTATGCAGACATGGGCGTCGCGAAGGGGGGCATGGGGGTCATGGCCCCCCTCCTTGGAAAATAATAAATGTAATGTGCAATCAATTACTATTAGACCATTACTTTAATGTTTATGTAAATAACAGTTTTTATTTAGCATAAGTTATGTACATCATAATCAGCAAACGTATTTGAAATATCTCTTCATACAATTGTTACCCATGTTTTAGAGTATCAGTTCTGCCAATATAAATGAATTTTGAAAAGTCAATAGACGCGAGCTCTATTTTGAAAATGTGCCTATTAAATTCATAAAATAATTTATATATCCTAAACGAATTATCCAATTTTAATGAAATTTGGTATACCTCCTATTCTCATATAAATACAAACACAGTAAAATTTTCAGAAAAATCTATCAAAAAGTGTGGAACTTTCAAATTTCACTCCCAGTGTCCCTTAAATTGCTGTATAGTAGCTAGAAATAATGCATTATACACGTACCTGCTGCTGGGGCCACCACTTCAAGCCTTATCCTCATATCCAGATCAAGCATGTATCTCGATTTGAAAAGTTTTTTTCACAAATTATGGGAGTGATAATTTGTGTAACAAACTTTTAATATCGAGATATGTACATACTTGATATAAAAATGAAGATAAGGCTCGAAGTAGTGGCCCCAGCAGCTAGATAATTATTATCAAGCTGGGACTACCACTTCACCTTATCCTCATCCATCCTCATATCTCGATTTAAAAAGTTTGTTTAACAAATTATGAAGCACTTAAAGCCTTATCCTCATCTTTAGATCAAACATCTCGATTTAAAAAGTCTGCTTCACAAATTATCAAGCTTCTAGATTCTTCTCTAAACGAAACAATGTTTGTTTATTCGATGCTCGCCTTTTCTGTCAAAGCCGTCTCAATGCATACATTATGTATCGAGTCAGAGGAACAATTACACCGGCCTGCAAAGTTAAACCTTCTTTCTGCGGCACGGAGTTTATTAGGTCTCTAAACCTGATTTTGGTAAGCCAAATTCAAACCTCCTTTCCATTTTTACGTACCACGTACGGTTTTTTGCCATGCAGAAAGGAAATATGTAATATTAGAGTTTGTTTCTGGTATTTAAGCACAATTTAAAATGTGCGAAATCATTGAAACAAAGAAACAATCTCAATTCCCAGAAGCAACCGTGTACATTGAACTGTAACATTCCAAGCATACCTTATGATGTTATTTTCTCCTCCGCTTTGCTGAAAATGAACGCTGGGTTGACTTGCTTTTGTGGTCCTGACAAAGACACTCAGGTGAAACTAATTGGTGAGAAAGAAAACATTTAGTGCCAGGTTTTGCTATCCCCGTTGCATATCAGATTAGGGATAATGAAACAATTTGTCAAAGCTTTGGGTAAAGGTGGTTGTTTCCAATAATTCATTTAGAAATTTCAAATGTCTGAATAAAAAGGGAAGGAAGGCATTTTTAATGGTCCACAAATTCGCAAACTCATGAAGGACGTTCATTTTATAAATATCATCAGATCTAGAGGTTCAAGGGACACATTCAGTGAAGTTATAAACAAGTTTTTGGGTAATTTAACTTGCCTTGTGGTCCTGACAAATGCAGAAAATGCAATTTTAAGCTCACATTACATCCGAGCCACCGACCGAACTCAGTGTCTCCCCTAGACGAACGCGCTGACTCTTACAACCGGGAAAGACCGGATGGAGAATGAAATGACAGGACGTGAACCTGGGGATGTTAAGGTAAACATCCTTCCCAGCATTCGTCTGAGTGACCCGGGAAGAACCTAAGGTCAGGAAGGTCGGTCGCGGGAATAGAACCCGCGAACCCCCGAATGCGGGCCACAGACGTTACCACCTCAGCTTTGTGTGTGCGTAAAGTTTTCTAGGAATATCCTCTGATACTCTGCATTCAAGGTAACTTTTGCATAACTTGTAAACCGTAACATGATGGATGGGCGGATCGGTGGGCAGATGGGTGGGAGGATGGGTGGACAGGCGGATGGGTAGATGGGTGAGCAAATGGGTGGAAGGGTGGATGGGAGGATGGGTGGACAGGCGGATGGATAAATGGATGGGTAGATGGGTGAGCAAATGGGTGGAAGGGTGGATGGGAGGATGGATGGACAGGCGGATGGGTAGATGGATGGGTAGATGGGTGAGCAAATGGGTGGAAGGGTGGATGGGAGGATGGGTGGACAGGCGGATGGGTAAATGGATGGGTAGATGGGTGAGCAAATGGGTGGAAGTGTGGGTGGGCAGATGTGTGGGAGGATGGGTGGGCAGATGGATGGGCAGATGGGTGGAGAGATGAGTGGGCAGATGGGTGGAGGGGTGGATGGGTAGATGGGTGGACAGATAGGCAGATGGGTGGAGGATTGGGTGGGAGGATGGGTAGACAGGCGGATGGGTAGATGGATGGGTAGATGGGTGAGCAGATGGTTAGGTAAATGGGTGGGTAGATGGTTGGGCAGATGGGTGGGCAGATGAGTGGATGGGTGGGCAGATGGGTGGGCAGATTGTTGAGTAGATGGGTGGGCAGATGGGTGAGCATATGGTTAGGTAAATGGGTGGGTAGATGGTTGGGCAGATGGGTGGGCAGATGAGTGGATGGGTGGGTAGATGGGTGGGCAGATTGTTGAGTAGATGGGTGGGCAGATGGGGGAGCAAATGGTTGGGTAAATGGGTGGGTAGATGGGTGGGCAGATGGGTGGGCAGGCGGATAGGTAGATGGATAGATGGGTGGGTATATGGATGGGCAGATGCTTGAATAGATGGGTGGGCATATGTTTGGGTAGAAGGTTGGGTAAATGGGTAGGCAAATGGTTGGGTAGATGGGTGGGTGGATGGTAGGGTAGATGGGTGGGTAGATGGGTGGGGAAATGGGTGGGCAGATGGTTGGATAGATGGGTGGGCATATGGATGGGCAGATGCTTGAATAGATGGGTGGGCATATGTTTGGGTAGAAAGTTGGGTAAATGGGTGGGCAGATGCTTGAATAGATGGGTAGAAGCTTGGCTTCTACCCAAACATATGCCCACCCATCTATTTTCATGCATTTTACATAAGAATTTAATCTTCTGCAAAGTTGTACCAATTATTAAATCTTCCCTTAAATAAATTTAACAAGGCAGTAATTCTTTCAGATTCTAAAGCTGCAATTCAGGGAATATGTTCAAATACTACAAAGAAGTCAACAAAAATTAGAGAATGCCACAAAATGTTAACACAACTCCAAAAAGTTCCGCTAAGGTCTGTGGTTCAAATCCCAGTTGTGGCATTGAATTTTTAAGTTCCAGTTCTACCTTTCAAACTTTGCCCACACATGGCTTGTGTGTTTAAAAACACCAACAGTAAGTTTGTTGGCATAAATAAATTATAGATCTTGTATTACCAGAATTTCCAATTTCATTTCTTCATGACATGGGCAAACAAAACCCATACTCTAAAGTTCAATCTGTTAAGAGTACTCAAAAAAGGTCATGCAGAAGACAGAAATCACCTCAATTTCAAAAAAAGGATGACCTAAAGCAGGCCTTTCAATCTCGAGCACCTAGTGCTGGGGTGTGCCGGTGCTGCACCCAGCAGCCCTGTTGCTTTACCCACCCAGCGATCACTGCGACTGAAAGTGTATGACAAAGAGTAAGGCCCTATTGTATAAAGCACTTGAACTTGGATCTATGGGAAAAATTAACCGTGGTCAAGCTGAACTCGGAAATTTTGTTTGTATAAACATAGACCTGCGATCACGTCCTCTTATGGCTGTTCTATTCAGTTCTTCGCCTTCTTTGTCTTGCAAGCTTATTATGTGTAGGCAGGTAGTTGATTCGGTTCTTTATCTTTTATGTTACTAATGATACTATTATGACATTGGGTTCTTATTCACTATTGTTTAGTTCAACATTTCTTTAAGCTCAACATTGGCCATATCCATCGTAATCTGTGGGCATTGTTTTTCTCTATGATTTTTTCCTCTTTACTAATTGTCATCTCTTTGTCTCTTATCTCTATAAGAGAAAACTTCTATATTTATAATTATCCTGCAACTATATTATTTTTCTTCTTAATTTTTCCTTGATAGTCTTGTGTCAAAAATATATTCTCTTCGTCGCCACAATTGATTTCTTCTTATTTTGTTGTTGACAACCCTATGTCAAAAACATAGTTTCTTCATCGCTATAATTCATTTCTTTTATGACAATCAGTATCTGCAATGTTGTATAAACTGCACTTGTTTGGCCATGATGGTTCACTGACACTCTCACCTGCCTGCTTCAAATGCTGAACAGCAGAAGGCAGTCTGCGCATGTTCTTTACTCATTTTCTGATTAAGTGCAATTTGTTACTTTAGATTAATTTTGTTGCAGTTCTACATGGTAGAATAACACGTTAAACATACCATTGTTACATAATGCAGAGGAGATCCAGTAGTGTTTGTACTATTGAGTGAACTACTTTGTAGCCGATGTACCTTGTAATACGTGGCATCAGCCAATGAAGGTACACTTTAATTCTATTTGTACATGTGCCTCTGTTTACATCACGATCAATTCTTTCGGTGAAACCAGTATAGCATGGCAGGGGGGAAGGCAAATTACCTAATGCGCCATTTTGATTGGAACTTAATCTGGCTGATACAGTGTTTCCTTATGTTTAAATGGAAGTATTCCTTGCAATAACTCAGTTTTAGTTTCTGTTGTTGAAAGTTCAACTTCTCATTTTTTGCAACTATTCAACAATTTTATTGGTTCTTTCTGCTGGTTGTATTTGATATTTTGTTTTGAATACCTAAATGATATGGTGCATTATCTATTATAATTATGCTTCTCTCTTCTTAATAACTTAAGAATCTGTTCAAAGACCATTCTCTAAACACCTACCTGATCAAAAGTATCCAGAAACCTATTTGAAATTGCACTCAATCTTCAGGTGTGTCATGATTTCTATTACTGGTGGGTCCATCCTTTGCCTTTTGGACATCTTTAGTTCTGCTGGGAACACTTTCAATTATGTGTCTCTGTGTCTAGAGGAATGCCAGCCCATTCTTCCTGTAGAGTGGAAGCCAGAGAAGTTACTGATATTGGATGCTGGGATCTGGAGCAATTTTGACATTCTAACTTACCCTAAGGGTGTCCAGTGGGGTTCAGGTTGGGACTCTAGATAAGCCAGTCCATTTTTGGAATATTGTCCACAAACCATTGTCTCACAGATGCAGTTCTATGGCAAGGTGCATTGTCATACTGATACAATGATCATCTGCAAACTGGTCAGGTCCTCTACCATTCCCAGTAAACAATGGTCTAAAATGTCCTACATTTAGATTTTTCTTAAGCACAAGGGTACCACATCCTAACCATGAAAAACATCCCCATAGCATAACATCACGTCTTCTGTGCTTCACTGTTGGCACTCAACATGATGGCAGGTATCGTTCTCCAGGCATTCGCCAAACCCAAACCCTTCCATAAGATTGCCACACTGATAGCGTGATTCATCATTCATTTCCAGTCCTCTGCACTCTTCCAACTCAAGCATCACTTAGTATTGACTACTGAAATGTTTGGTTTACTAGAGCAGCTCAACTGTGGTACCCCATTCCTTTTAAGTACAAGTATGGCGATTGTGCTGGCAAGATTGCTGGTAGCATTATGGAACTTATGTGTTATTTCTTCCACTGATTTCCTGCAATTGTTTACAACTACCTTTTGCAATGCTCGTCAATCCCTGTACATTATTAAATGAGGCCTGCCTGGTCTTGATCTAGCTGTGGTTTCACTCCACAATCACGTCAGGAACATTCGGCTTGGGCAGCTTTAAAAGAGTTGAAATATCCCTGATCATTTGTTACTCAGGTGACAACCAATGACTTGTCCAAGTTCAAAGTCACAGTTCTCTTGACCTACCCATTCTGCTGTTACTGCTTATCTACTGACAACACAATACTCCCTGCTCTCTTTTGTAACAGAGGGTTCTCTCGCAACATCTAGTGTTCAATTCCATATGAAATAGGGGTGTCTGGATACTTTTGATCAGATAGTGTATATCAAGTACCATCTCATGATAGTCTGAGGTGGTTTTGGACAGAAAAATCCATTTGGTTTCAGGTATGAATCCTGTCGTAGAACATACTACATGACAAATGATGAGCTGAATGTCTTTTCCAACAGGTAACTTCAGGCCAGGCCTTTCCAATTGAGGTGCTGCAAGAGCCCCAGCTACTACCAGCAGTAGCACTGGTGCTGAGCTGAGCACTAGAGAGGTGGGGTACGGTGAAGTGGCAGAGGCAGCACCAACAAGGTATTGTGGTAATGGTAGTCAAAGTGCCTGGCGTCGGACAAATATTACGTTGACCATTGAATGGGACATGTCAAATCTGCATGCTAGTTACCAAAACAATTAGTGACTATTTTGTAACACACAAACATGCCATTTATTCTCTACATGTATTTTTGTTATTCTTGTATACACTTACCATTAGGTTGATTTTTTACTTTATTTTGCCCCAACTAATTTACCAATATTTGGTTAGATTTAGCAGTAGAAATTCACAGTACCACCTCTAAGGCAGCATTAGGCAGAGATATCCTGCTTTTAATGTTATTTAAATTCATAATTTATTGAAAACATAACTGAAAAGTTATGCTCTATTGCATAAGTTGTACCAAATATTGACAAACTTTAAGGTAAGTGCATGGATTTTGGGAAATTTTTGTTGATTAACACATTTTTAAACTTTAAATCACTGCTATAGTGGTAGTACCTCTCTTTTAGAATTGATCGGGCAGAAGCACTGGGCTTCCCCTTAGGTGTTAGCGACAAAGTATAAATCTTCCCATGAAGAATTAAACATTTTGTGATGAAGATGAAGCTATAGTAACAGCTGCACTATCTGCTAAATCTTATTTAACTCTACGTCTGGGGAGAGAAGAGAGAGGTAGAGACAATATGTTACTCTTAGGTCCGATCATATAAATATCGTTGACCACTGATCAGATTTAATCGCGGTCAAAACGTGAACTGGGATCTCAGTCTAAATCATATTGTATAAAATGAATCTAAGGTTATAGTGTCTCAGGTCAATTTTGAACTTAGGTAGTAAAATAACATTTGGCAACATCATCAAACAACTGAATATCGCTGCTTCCGGGCAGCAGCACTCGTTTTTCAGCTTCGAACACATTAGACAGGTTTGTTGTTGTTTGTAGTGTTTAACGCCTGCTTTTACTACTATGGCACCGCAGGCAGTGACACTGATGATACATGGAATGAAGATGGAGCACCGGTGGAATGAGATGGCAGGGGAAACGAGTACCCGGAGAAAACCCGCCCTGACGCCACTTCGTCCACCACGAATACCACATGCGGGTCACTGGGATCGAACCTGGGCCGCCTAGGTAGTAGGCGAGTGCACTAACCGCTCGGCCATGGCGCCGCCACACATTAGACAGGGTGCAGTGCAATAAGAGTGGCTGATATAAGAAAGTGGAGAGATCTGAAAATTTTACTCACAAGGAGAAAACTATGTTGGTGGATATTATAATGAATGCTACAAGTATATTGTAAAATAAAACAAAATAAAAAAAACAAAAAAAAAAACTGAAACAGTTTCTGTGTCGCAGAAAGAAGCTGCATGGAAGGAGATTGCAATAGATTTTAATTCAAGAATTGCAAACAGACCCAGCCGCACGTGGAAATCGCTAAAACTATGTTATGAAAACTTAAAAAAAAAAAAAAAGAATGAAGAAGGCAATTGCCACCTTGCTACGATATTTAAACATGTGAGCTCTGCGTCACAGATCACTTGTATGCTTAAAGAAAACCAGCCATGCCTGTTTCTATAAATTTTGGTGTTATTGCCCCCAGGAAAGGTTATGGGTATATGGGAGCAATATATAGCACCCAAAACCCCAGGAAAGTGACTTGCATTATAAAAGTCATGTTTATTGAGTCTTACCTCATTTGTTGAGTGGCCATTTTAATAAATTGCTGTTTAAGTTCAGCAATTAAATTGCATATGCTTGGCAAGCTGTTGCAACATCCACCTTAACTAAATTGCCAATAACCATTTGGATGGTTCCTGTGGCAAAGAACCTTAGAGTTAACATGATCATGAGCATTGGCGACAAAGGCTTGTTGTTCTTGTTGTATGAGGAAGGGAGTCCTGCAATCCCCGTTCCAAATTTTCCACCGAGTCTTTGTCCAACCGGAACCGGAGTTGCAAATTCTGGTCGCTCATATTTCTCAAAGGATTGCCTCTCTCCTGGAAAGTGCGAGGAGCACGATAGCATTCGATATGCTCTTCATCTGTTGAGATATCTGAATAATCTGACATCTGAAAAATAAAGTAATATACATAATTAGAGGTTATGCATAATCACATCTGCAAGCGATTAGAGGTTAAGTAGTGGTAGTTATTTTTTATTATTAAATCTGACCTTATATAAAGGTTTGCCATGTGACACAGAATAACTTTCATTTGTTTGAAATGAATACATAAAAAGGTTACTAAAAAAAAACAAAGTTTTTGTTAGTATATGGTACAGTTAAATGATTATTTAATTTATATTTTAGTACTTTCAAATTTAAATGTTATGGTTTCCATACAAATGATTTTGGCATATTGCCACAGAGTATTTTATTGTCGTTAGGACAATATCGTCCTGTAGCTGTTTAGGGAACTTATATTGATGTCTCCATTGCACAAATGATTTTGGTATTGTGCCCCTTGCTCCGAAGAATAGGCCTGTGACCACGATGTTGCTGATATTATATGAGGCACTGAAAAATGGAATTGTGGGCTCATATATTTTCTTCTTTTCACGATCCACTTCTGCTGGCTGGTCTAAGGATGTCTCAAACCTCACTGTGGGATCTAAGATCTCAGCTGTCCCTTTCTTCCTGTCGATAGCAATGACATCAATTCGACGGTTGCTGCCACAGTCAGCCACACAGTATACTTCTTCGTGGACTTCTAATCCTGTGCTTTGCAAAGCATTGGCAAACAGTTTTTATGGTGTTGTGACGCTTTATTCACAGCAACTCTCCCTGAGGACAATTCCCGAGTACATGCGGTAAAGTTTCTATCTCACTGCAGTGTCTGCAGTGGCTTGTACCCGTGGAGCGTCCCAGAAGTGAATGTACTGGAACCACCATAGCTGTCATCTTCAACATGTCACGCCATTCTGAGCTGGATAATCCATTACGTTTCAAAATCCAAGTGTTGGCAACAGGAACTTTGCCAAAGAGTGCCACTCCTCTTCCTTTCTGAGGATATGCACACCAGGCTTCAAACTCCTGGCATCTTAGTTTCTCCCTAAGTTGTGTAACAGAGTTTGTGGAGGACTCCTCTGGTATATGCAACTCTGTGAGGCATTGAGTTCTTATGGCTGCAAAATTGCGAACAACATTTACATGTTCGTCGTCTAATTTTTCAAGTCTGGTGAAGATAAGCTTCCCAAGTTGCACGTATTATTGATAATCCCTTAAACTTTGTACTGGTGCACAGCATACTGTTTGGGGTGTCATTTGGTAGTTGTAGGATTTCCTTTACAGCACTTTTGATCATTTTATCTGCTTTCTGGAGCCATAACTTTGGAATTTTCTCTATTGGAACCGACTGGAAAGGATAGATCAAAGTGGGCCCAGTAAAGTGATTTATAACTGTAAGTTTTTGACTAGGCTGGAGCAAGTGAGTAGAAGTAAGCTTTTCAAGACTTAATTTTAATTTTTCTAGAACCTGTGTTTCATTAAATACTATTGTGTCCCTAAATGTTGCACCAAGGTATTTAATCTCTTCATCCGCCCCAATGCTCACAATTGATTCAGCAGTGGTAATCAGTTCCTCCTGTAGAAGCTTTCCGTTTTTAATTATAATAGCACTGGATTTCACTGTGTTGACGTTCAGTCCAATTTCTTGAAGGTGATGGATAGCACTAGTCACAAGGGCAGATGCTGTTGCTCGTCTTTTCCTATGATCACAAGATCGTCAGCAAAACATAGGGCTGTAAGTGGTTTGGTGTCAGGAGTTAGATGAAAGCCATATTTTCCTGAAACGTTTGTAACCGTCAACTCGTTCAGGATGTGGTTAATGCCCCAGTTGAAGAGCACTGGTGATATGGGATTTCCCTGCATCACTCCTCGCTTAAAGTTGATTTTATCTGTATTTCCACCGTCGGTATGTATTTGAGTAGAATTTCCTGTCAGCATGTTAATTAGAAGTTTCTTGATTTGTTCAGGCAAAGCAGACTTTTCAATGGTAGCAGTGAGGTGAGCATGTCCAATACTATCAAAAGCTTTACTAACATCAAGAAACACAATAGATGCTGATGTTTTCTTACTTTTAGCTGTTTGCAGGATTCCATCAGTAATACTGAGGTTAATGAAAGTGCCAGGCATCATGACGAACCCTCGCTGGTATTGATTTAGGTTAATGTATTCTCGCACTATTTTGTCCAAGCATTTTGCAATTACCCTCCTCACAACAGAACATATAGTAATCAGTCTCCAGTTCTTTAAGTTGTCCAGGTCCCCACCTTTGTGTATTAATACAGTTCTTGCTGTCTGGAGAGCGTCAGGAACTATACCCGTCTTCAGGATTCTGTTAGCAATGTGAGTAATGACGTCAGCAGCAGCAGGGTACCTAATTGTCTTTAGTAACACTCTGTCTGGACCAGGGCTTGTATCTATAGCTATAGATTTTATAATTGAGAAAACAAGTTCTTGAGAAAATTCTATTGGACTGTTTACATCATCGCACGTGAAAGAATCATAACTGTCCCTTACATAGTTGTTAGGGGTTTCAAATACTTGCTTATAGAAACCCTCAATGTTGTCTTTTCCCATTGGTAATTTGTAGGGCTGATTTTGTTGTAGAATTTTATTCACAGCTTTCCTTCTTTGATAAAAGTACTCAAACTGTATACGTTCATTTGTGTATTTTGCCTTTCTCCTTTCCCTGTCCCGTTTGGAAGACCTTTGTGGATTACTAGAGTTTTTGTATTGGCGATTGTTATTTTTTAACTTGCAATCTCTATGGGCTTTGTAGTATTTAGATGCAGGACTCTGTGGTCTAGGCAGGAGATCAATAGCACAGTGCAAAAATTCTAGGAAACCGTAAACGTTACTCTGAAACTCCTCATTAGACATATCTTGTTTAAATATGTTAAGCCAATTCTGAACTTAATTTTCATAAGTTTTTGCACTGTTATTATGTGGTTTAATTTGTAAATCATCTGCATGTGCTCTGCTTTCTGAAGTTTTAGTGACATTTACAGCATCAGCTAATGTATCAGAGTGAATTTTGCTATTTAACAGGGACTCCCTGTATTCCTCTGGATGGGCTTTACTGATGTGGATTTTAAGCCCTTTATAAAGCTGGCCACAATGTGGACATTGTATTTGGGTTTGTCTCTTAACAGTTTCAACAGCATTAACCATGTACCACATACAACAGTAAACTAAAGCTGCAAAACTGTCATTTTACTGAGCTAACCTCTTTATATAAACAAAAGGTAACCAAGCAGTTTCAGTCAGAATGAGATATGTATACTCTGACAAGAATATATGCGATAATTCTAAAAATCCGAAGTGTGGCTGATGGTACTAAATAAATGTAACACTTACAGTGTCTTGGTCACCAAAATTAGTGCACAGCAAACACATAAATCACATAAAAATTGTGAAATATAGCTGAGCAATCTCCTCTTTTCTTGCTGTTGATCATGGCCAGCTAACTTTTAAATTTATTAATGAAGGTATGTCTGACTGAAATTAAAAGCAATTCTGAACTGCAGATTAATACAGAACTAACAAATTCATCAGCTAATTTGCAACATTTGCAAAAGATTCTGTACTAGAATGCCTCAATATGGTTAAGTGAAAACTAACCGAAAGATGCACAACTCACATTTTACATTATTTTGTAAATGTTACTAACCTTTGGTCCACTATGAAGTGAAAATTTAGACACAAATCAGTTCTTCTGCTACACTTTTGTGTCAAAATTGCATGAGTTGATCTCTGCTGCAAAATCTTGAACTTAGAATTTTTTGCAGTCACAACTTGATCGCAATCAGAGGACGTGATCGCAGGTCTACGTTTATACAAACAAAATTTCCGAGTTCAGCTTGACCACGGTTAATTTTTCCCATAGATCCAAGTTCAAGTGCTTTATACAATAGGGCCTTACTCTCTGTCATACACTTTCAGTCGCAGTGATCGCTGGGTGGGTAAAGCAACAGGGCTGCTGGGTGTAGCACCGGCACACCCCAGCACTAGGTGCTCGAGATTGAAAGGCCTGCTTTAGGTCATCCTTTTTTTGAGTACTCTTAACAGATTGAACTTTAGAATATGGTTTTTGTTTGCCCATGTCTCATCTAAGTAAAATATAGATCTTGTATTACCAGAATTTCCAATTTCATGCATTTTACATAAGAATTTCATCCTTTTGCAGTAAGGTGTGGAGTGTTTTTGAAATTGAGGTGATTTCTGTCTTCTGCAAAGTTGCACCTTTTAAAAATTTGCAGATGCTAGAAATAATACTTTGAGACTGATTATAACTGACTCTTTGAATTGTCACAAAAGTCACCGATTAATCTGTTGTACTATTTTACATTTGCTGTATTGTGGATGAAATAGCAGCTGAAGGTAAAACTGTAGGAGAACGTCGTCACGTGGTTCACTGACAGTTCTATTATGTCACTGACCTACAACGGAAGAAGATGGCGCTACAAGGTAGAAATATCTGTTGCCAACTTAACATTGTACAACTCACTAAAGCTACCAACCACGCATCACAAAATGCCAAAACAGTGTACTATTATTTATTACTGCGTAATCTGTAATAACATAACTGTATTATAGAATCTCAATATTATTAATTGCTTCATTATTATTGATTATTATTATCATCATTTTTATTGTTGCACTATTGCGTAATACTGCGTAATCTGTAATAAAAGTATTGTATTATACAACCTCAACATTATTATTATTATTGTTATTGTTATTGTTATTGTTATTGTTATTGTTATTGTTATTGATATTGTTATTGTTATTGTTATTGTTATTGTTATTGTTATTGTTATTATTATTATTATTATTATTATTATTATTATTATTATTATTATTATTATTATTATTATTATTATTATTATTATTATTATTATTATTATTATTATTATTATTATTATTATTATTATTATTATTATTATTATTATTATTATTATTATTATTATTATTATTATTATTATTATTATTATTATTATTATTATGATCATCATCATCTTCATTGTTGAGAGCATCCCTTCTCGGTTTACCCCCTTCTCTTGTGCCTTTTGTGGTAATTTTCACTTTTATATGCTTCGATAAGCCACAATATCTCTTCCTCAGCCCAATTTTTCATTTTCAAACATATGTAGAATACAGATTAAAACCACAACCACAGCACACAAGAACTTACGTCACATCACTTAATTACAAAACAATAATCACTCTAAATAACAACAACAAATAACGTTAACAAGTTGGTTGTCAACATTCATATGCTTCCGCTGATTTCAATCTTCCAGCGTTGGCAATACATACATCACCAACGAGTTAAAGGAAATGAACCTCATAACAACACTCTTCAGTCACAACAAAACTGCCTATCGACCACATGACGATGTACTCCTACAGGATAACCCAACTGAATACTGATTAAAACCATGTAGAGCGAATAAGTGTCAGCCCCGATAGCAAAACAACACAATCATGAACATGTGATGGCTCATGTTCTGCAGGTGCACCATTGTACAGTAAGAGAAAAGCGAGCTGTTTGCTCTCTCTTTACTTTGTAATGCTACTTTATTTACTCTTACTAGCCACACGTTGATGAGACATTTGTAACGAAGCTGCTCGGTGGACTGTTGACCAGGTAGTTTCCAATTTGTAATGCTCCTCCTTCTTACGTGGAGCTTACCTCACTGAGACCTGAGAGTACCATTTGCTGTTTGGTGTGGGGTGAGTCAATCCTTCCTTGCCGGGCTAACACAGCAGTGAGCATGAACGACTCTTATCTTATTATTTATTTATGCCAACAAACTTACAGTTGGTGTTTTTAAACACACAAGCCGTGTGTGGGCAAAGTTTAAGAGGTAGAACTGGAACTTAAAAATTCAATGCCACAACTGGGATTTGAACCACAGACCTTCCGCTTGCCGGGCGGACGCTCTAACCAGTGGCTGAATTTTTAAGTTCCAGTTCTACCTCTTAAACTTTGCCCACACACGGCTTGTGTGTTTAAAAACACTAACAGTAAGTTTGTTGGCATAAATAAATAATAATTACCATGTGAAGGTTATTTAATCCTGGGATATAAAATACTTACAATAGTAAGTCACCATTGGGGTAATTGTCTCTGATGTGAGACTGCCTTTGTGGTTTACCAGGAAAAATACGAACTGGCTTGAGAATTTAATGCCATTCTGGCAGTTTGTCACAATAGCTCAGTGGTTAGAGCGTCCGCCCGCCAAGCGGAAGGTCTGTGGTTCAAATCCCAGTTGTGGCATTGAATTTTTAAGTTCCAGTTCTACCTCTTAAACTTTGCCCACACACGGCTTGTGTGTTTAAAAACACCAACAGTAAGTTTGTTGGCATAAATAAATAATAATTACCATGTGAAGGTTATTTAATCCTGGGATATAAAGTACTTGCAATAGTAAGTCACCATTGGGGTAATTGTCTCTGATGTGAGACTGCCTTTGTGGTTTACCAGGAAAAATACGAACTGACTTGAGAATTTAATGCCATTCTGGCAGTTTGTCACAATAGCTCAGTGGTTAGAGCGTCTGCCCGCCAAGCGGAAGGTCTGTGGTTCAAATCCCAGTTGTGGCATTGAATTTTTAAGTTCCAGTTCTACCTCTTAGACTCTTATCTTTTTTCTGCAGTCCTGTTAAATGTACATATCTAGGGAGTGGTGCAGAACAACACGCGGTTTGATTAATTATAAGTTCATATTTAATTTGTTGAATTAGTTTATTACCACTACCACACGAAAATACACTTTAGATATGATGGATTGGCTATGTACGGGGTTCACCCGTCGATGCCACGGACCACGCCCTATTCTATGTTCGATAAGTTCTTTATATTGTGACCCGCGTCGTAAAATAATATATCTCTTGTGTGAAGGGTAATTCCTTCTTACTACTACACATGAATATTTGTATATTATGGCATATATGCCGTAATACCACAGTTTTTACTTGGACTTGGTGTATCAGACGCGACGCCAATCCAGATAACACATGAACAAGAAAAATTGACATCATGTGACTGTTTCCCTCTGTGTCAATTTGCTAATTTCATCACACAATTTTATCATTACCTAATCTTGAGCAAGTTTAAAAAGCTGCCTGTTTAAAAAGCAGTTTCATAATACACAATAGCCTGGTAACTGACGAATCTTTCTTGTCACCTCCAACGTTATCAGATGAAGTTATGTTCTCCTTCACGACTCTGCGAATAATTTGTCAATGGAGTATTTTTCTTTGGTTTGTACTGTTTTGTGTGAATAACAAGTTCCGTTTTAGTTATTTCCGAGTCAAATGGTATATTGTTGTTATGTAAACATTCTTGTATTTCTGACCTTAAATTGTTGCTTGAGGGCATGTTATTGTCTTCTTTATTGTGATAAGGAGCATTGTCAATTACAACAATAATGCTTTGCGGTAGTCCAGGTATCAGTTGGTTTTGCACCTACTTGGAGTAGTTTTCATTGTTCATTTTGTTATGGTAATCTGATGTCTTGGATTTGGAATCGTAAAAGAGGCAAGCATGCACGATAGTACGATGCTATCCAGCACTATCATTTGCATACACTCCTGAAACATTGTCACTCTACCAACACTTGGAAACTGTGTAGTGCGTGTGAATCCGGTTTCAACCATGTATTTCACTGGCTTATTTTCCCCTCGTTCATTTGTTCTAAGTGTTGTAAGAAATCCTCTTTGAACTACTATATCAGGATGTTCCCTCGGTACATTCCTTTTATTTTTACACTTTTTAAATCGAAATCCAATAGATTTCACTACTTTTCTAAGTGTTTCTTTACCCCCCATGAAATCAATCTCTTTCTTGCAAAAGTAGAATAATTTTTGCAGTGTAAGAATTTCTGTTTTAACCTCATAGTAATCCTGATACTTTCTTCTAATGGTGCACTTGTCCATTTTGTCCAAAATTATTTTATTTGCAGGAGGTTTACCAATCTTGCGAGGTGATTTTATTTTGCTCGCCCCACTTTTATCAAGCCGATCCTCTTTCCTAATCTTGCATAACAGCTTACTGCAGCCAGCAGAAGCGACAGCATGTTCAGTAGCCTTTGTAATAGGTATTTTTTGACGTTTTTTCTCTTCGTCACAAAACTTAACAACTTTGTAAACAATACGCTGAGCTTGCTTGCGAATAACTTTATTTCCTTTATGCTCCATCACTAGCACAATCACTGTGAACACTATGCTGCACGTTAGTAAATCAGACTGTACAGCATTTCGTAATGTATTCGTGTCGTCATCGTGTTAATTCGCCTGCTTGCCACTTCCCATGCAGGACTGCACTCCCCTTGGTCGGGTTATATGTATGTTTTATGTAACATCATTAAAATATGTTGTTGTTAGCTAATGCTGGATTTCTGGCAATGAAGTCATTAATCCTCTTGCTCTCCAATATTTTTCACGGATGATATTGAAGAGAGCAATAGCAGTAAATGTAACCGCTTTTTAGAGAGCACCATATTTTTATGTTTTGGCGGTCACATCGCTCTCTCACAAACCCCAGAATGTCTGGAGGACCACACCTGTCGTTGGTTTACGGGTCTCACCGACCTGACCGGGAGGATTATCAAAATAAATTCACCGACCATATCCTCTGATTACCAATCAGAGGATGTATTACATGCCTAACAGCATGTTAGGGGGTTAAGATTTTATAGAGAAAATGGAGAGGGTGGAAAAATAAAGACTCCCTAGCCCTCGGGAACCCTAATAGCATCGGGGTCGGAAGAGAACAAGAGATGACCAAGGTAAGGTCAAATAGAAAAGTTACAGTGAGGAGCAAAACACCAGTAAGTGGAAGTAATGTTCTGCTCAGTTTGGGTACCTTGTGGTCGCTATTCACATATCCCCTAGACGGAGACCCCTGAGTCTTCATATGATAGAGAAAGTAATAACCCAAATATGAAAACCTTGAGTGGTATTTGCTTAAAGTATTCCATGAAATAATTTATTTACTACTATTTAATATTGTAACAATCATATCGATTGTGATCACCATGCTAGGGTTACATCAGACATCGTAAAGTGTTGAAAGCTAATCTTTTTGACTATATTTGCAACTAGTAATTTTACTTTGGTAAAGGCAAGACAAGTGCAAAGAATTTGCTGTCTCATAAATTATATATTTTATTATTTCCTGAAAAATATACATTTTATCTTAAAGCTTTCTGTTTGCTAGGATCCAATCGATGTTGTTATTATTAATAGAATCAAGCATTTTATGCATAAGATCTATTAAATAGTTACATAAGTGAAACTATAAGTGTCTATAAGTCGACTCATTTACTTCTAAAACAAATTCAGTAATGTCTGAGTCACTTTAGCAACATTCTACTTTGCATCTGAACCATGCTTGTATTAGTACTTACAATATACATTAAAATATGTAGAAATATGCAAAATATGTAAAATAAAAATTTGTAAGGGAGTCTCAAATGACGTAATTTGCCAACATTTTTACTTCTCATTGAAATATTATACAGGATTTAAAATATGTAATTACATAACAATCCGGGCTCTACTGATGACTGTACATAGTGTGTTCCAAACAAATCCTATGTCTGAGCTGTTTTGGTTTTCTGTGGATTAAGTTCCACTTCTCGTATGTAGCGTTTGGGTTGGGGATGTATGGCCTTACTTCTATTGCTTCATATCCTGCCTTAATCCTTTGAGGGAGATCTACCTGATCAAAGGTTAGGAACAGGGTATGAGTAGGCTTCAATTCACCGCTTTCTTTGCGATGAACCCGTTAAACACAGGTAACACCTTGTTCTTGTAAGTTTTCCTTAATGTCCTCAAGGCTTAATCCATGTAATGCATGGGTATTAAACACACCGTGTGAGAAGCTCAATGTTTTTGAAGGTCAACACGTATTGGATAGCTGGCTAACAGGTTTGCTTTTTGTATTATAGCTGCCTGGTCTGCTGAATGCGCTTCAACCAGAAGCGTGCCATTACGGGATCTAGTGCATGACTTCACTGGACCACCTATCTTATCCATGATTCTTCTGGGTTACAAATGGGCTCATAGATTACCTTCATCATTTCTAGAAATAACCAAGTAGCGAGGACCACAACACTCGACTACTGCCTTTACTTTAACTTTGCTGATTTTGTTGTTTTGAGTTTTTGAACAACTCATGGCGGTGATATCCTCCACTGTTGCAAATGTCTGTTGCAAATGTCTCCGATGGCATGCTCACATCCTGGGTGCTACCCGGCTTAGGTGAGAGTCCTGGCCTGGACCTTGCTCGCCCTTGGGTCTCACCTCCCAATGACTGAGGGACCCAATCGCCTTCAGGAGTGCATCAGCTCATGCAGTGGCCTCTCCCCAGGACTGACCTTTAACAGTGGATACGAACACAGATCCTACATGATAACCAGGAGCTGGGAATTTCGTGGTTACCCTGTCGCCCCTTGTGCCCCATCCACCCACAAACCAGGTGTAGGTTATCCATCAGACTGTGTACAGGGAGGTATTAGGTGGGATGTCAAACATAAATGTGGACCAAATTTGATTGGGTGTTGGGCATGTGCCCTGTCATGCCTTAGAGGAACCCAATCAAGAGTATGGCTCAGGGCCCCGGGTACACCAAACCTGTAACTACTGTAGTAGAACCCCCTGGGGGAGTTTGATTTCGAAGTCCTCTTCTCCTAGATGAGTTGTCGACCAAGACTACCAAGATGCATCTACCCGTTCTGGAATGTTCTTTGCTTCCCCTCACGTCCTGACTACCAGAAGTAAAAAATGACTCACTTAGTAGACAGTCTGAATCATCAAGTACTGAGCCCTCCACCACGTCAAGGCAACATTCCCCGGAGGTGCTGGCCTTTGGTGCTTACACTTGCAGTTGGAGAGTTTGTGGGAGTTTTTGACATATTTTCTAATGTGTTTAAGAGAACCTGCTTATTAAGGGTGTTCCTGCTTAATCCTTGCCTTAGAACACTTTGTTGGACTTTGGGCTTGCCCATTTTAAGAATTTTGTGACTGGTTACTTGAAATTTTAGTAGCTGGAAACCACACTTTGATGATTAAATCCACTGCCTCACTTATATAACATAGTAATTGCAGAAAACAAAATACAGCTGAGCAGTTTTGGTTTTGTGTGGATTAAGTTCCACTTCTCATATGTACTGTTTCTTTATTCTGTCAGTATCTATGGTGGGGCGAATGTTGGGTTGACTGTTGAATGGTACACGTCAAGTCTGCATGCTGGTTACCAAAACAATTATTGACAATTTTGTGAACACACAAACACGCCATTTATTCAGTTTTAGTTTTATTCTGCCATTTGCAACATTTTTACAAACATCGTCAAGTTTATATAAAATAGAAAACATATTTACATTATCTATTAATCATGTAATTTTACACAAGTTAGGAACATATATGCACGTTATTGATTAGGTAAGTAATTTTAAGTACAAAGCTGAGCAGATATAGATACCTAGAATTAATTAAGTACCTAAAATTAATTTAACACAAATTTCAGAAGATTAATGTTTTAAAACCAGGTTACGGCTCAAGATTTTGTTTCATTTTGTATTTTTCGATTGAGTAGAAACCATTTTTAATCAGGTAAGTCTTTATTGTATTAATTTTCTTCACTTCTTCATGTAGTTCTTTGATTGGGTGAGGTAAATGATTGTATAGGTCTTTTGCAACACTTTCAATACTTTTGGAAGTTAATGATCCCCTTAGCCTATTTCTAAAGTAGTTCTGTTTTGTTCTCGTGTTATGCCCATGCATATTCCTATTTTTTTCTTCAGTGTGATTTCTTATTGCGTGCTTAAGACATTCAAATATATATAAGCATGGTACTGTGAGGATTTTTAGTTTTTTAAAGCTGCTTTTGCACGATTGTTCACTTTGCAGTTTTTCCGTTATTCGAATTGCCTTTTTCTGTAGCCTACATATTCTCAGTATATTTTTCTTACCCGCTGCTCCCCATAAAATAATCCCATAATTTAGGTGTGAATGTACAAATGCATAATAAACCTTTAGTATACTATCTTTATCCATAATTTGTGTTATCTGTTTCAATACGTATATGCCCTTATTGATTTTGTTACTAATCTTTTCTATATGTTGGTGCCATTTTAAGCTATTGTCTATGACTATTCCTGTCTGTGTAACTTGGGAGATATTCTTATTTTGTATTGCTAATGTGATGTTACTTTGTGCCTTATTACTAATCGTAATTTGCATCCATTCGGTTTTGTTTGCATTAACCCTTTAACGCCGAAATAATATTAATTCTTTTATTCACTTTGATTTTTTTATCAGCAACTCATACAGTTTTGTGGAACTGTAATACAAAATAATGAGTCATTATAGTGAACCATTTTGTCACAATGGACCGTGTCCATATGATCACGCTAGGCGCTAGTGTAAGCATTTTACGCCTAGGTGGCCATACTTCACAACAAACGCCAAAGTTACAGTGCCAATTATATATTACAATGAAGTGCACTTTAAAGGTGAATTATAAATATTAAATGCATGCAGACATATAACATATGATCACATGAGCACAAAATTATGTCGCAAGTCCAAGAATCAAGTCTTTTATAGGGTGTGAAACTCGACAAAACACGGGATACAGAGTCCAACGTTGCATTTTATACACTCTGTGCAAACAGTGCTGGTGCATTCTTTGCCAGTGCAGTGTCATCGATTGCAGGGAGCTACAAGGTGGTTCTTCCCATCAAGACCAATATCATCACTAACACTACACTGCTATTTTAGGATCATCATAATTGTTGAATATTGCATATTTCCTGGTATCTTCTGTCATAAATTTAATTATTTCATGGTCAAACATGAGTTCGAAACATTCCACGGGTGTTTTGTTGGATAATGATGAATAATCAGCTTCTGGGAATATACCAACCAAACCTCCATTATCATCCTTAGTCCACACGAAGCTTTTCTTCATATGTTTGCTCTTCTTCTGTGGTGGAGCATTGGCGTTTTCTGAAGTGACATCAACTGCACCACCTACATGCTCATTGTTGGTGAGGACAATTTCTGCTTGGCTATAAAGCTGGCATCCTGTAAGATTATCAATCTCACCACCACCATCCTCTTCACCAGAATCTTCGTCGGAGTAGACGTTAGCATCTGGAGGTTCTATAAAAATGATGTCAACATCTCCTATTGGTTCATCTGATTCTAAAATATCCAAGGCTTCCCGGAGAGTTATATCCCTGTTAAAAACATATGGAAAGTTATATTCTGTATACCAAGTTTATAGTTTCCTAAATAATAAGTTTTCTTATGGCAACACAACGTCTAAGCCGTGTAAGGTAACACAACCGTGAAAATGGACTAAGTCATATATTGCATATATATGCGCCTAGCGTGTTCATATGATCACGCTTCACTTTAGAAGGGTCTAGACCAAATATATGCAGTAACCTATTGTTCTGTTTCATAATAACAGGAACACTAATCATGCCGAAGACCTTTAAAAGTATTTATCGCACGATCAGTCTAATTGTAAGCAAAATAGGAAACTTACTTGAAGCGCACCGACATCTTGCAGCTGTGACAACACTAGCGATAACTAAAAGTTGTGCAACGACAATGTTTGTTTACAGAAGCCGACAATATGAGTAGACAGGGATACCACACCATTCTGTAGCTGATATAAATCACCAGCGATACTCTACAGAAGCAGATGACACATTGGAACGTTGTTAAATGGAAAGCGGTAAACCGTGATCATACAAACATGCACGGCGTTAAAGGGTTAGTGCCATTCCTAGTGTCTCTAAGTAAGTTCTAATTACTTCTAATAAAGAGTTTGCTTTATCTTGTACTTCGCTTCCATCTTACCTGTTATCACTATTGTTGTGTCATCAGCGTACCCAATGGCCAAACCTCCTGCATCCTGTATTATTTTAAATAAGTGATTTATGTATAGGATGAATAGATATAGTCCCAGTTTTGAACCCTGAGGTACTCCATGTGTTATGCTTTTAAATGTTGATTTAATTTTTTTCAGTCGTTCCCCATTATTATGAATTGCTTCAATACACTGCTCTCTATTTTGCAAGCATGAACTTAACCATTCTAGAGGTATGTCTCTTATCCCAAAGTTTTCCAATTTTGACAATAGATGTTTAATGTTCACACAGTCGAAAGCTTTTGATAGGTCAAGAAAAATTGCCAGAACTATCTCCTTTCTGTCTAAAGCCTGAACAATTTTATCATTTCCTAAGCTAACTGCATGTATTGTTGATTTCTTTCTTTGGAAGCCGAACTGATTTGGTGATATGATATTAAATATGATATTAAATTTGTTACAGTAGTTCTGAAGTTGTTCAAGGAAAATGCCTTCCATGATTTTAGAGAATCCTGAGCAGATATAGGGTGATAGTTTTCAATCAATTCTTTGGAACCTTTCTGTTTGTACACTGGCCTAACTACTACCTGTTTTAGTTTACTTGGGAAGGTTCCTACATTAAAGCTTTCATTTATTATATGTGTCAAAGTGTCCACTATTTCATATTTGCAGTATTTTATCATTTGGTTTGAATATTCATCTAGGCCACTAGATCTTTTACATTTCAGTGTATTTATTTGTTTAATGACATCTGCTTGTGTGATTTCTCTTAATATCATTGAGTTGCAAACTGAGCTTTCATTTATTTTGTGGTCTCTTGTCTTAATTCCCATCTTTGCTACAACGTTTATATAATATTCATTAAAGGCATTACTTATGATCGCTGGGTCTAGAGTTACGCAGTCATCCTTTACAATTTTCAAATTCTCAACCCATTTAGAGAGGTTTTCTTTATGTACGGTTTGAATGATATTCCACGTTTCCTTAATTTTATTTTCAGCATTTAAAAGCAATGTTTTGTTGTGAAGCTTCTTTGCTTCATTTATCACTGCATGCAGTGTGATTTTGTAGTTTTTAATGTAACTGTATGAGTTTTCATCTAATTTAGTGGCTGTTAGACTGTTTAAGAATTCCATTCTCTTTTTTGATTTTCCTATTCCTTTGATGGACCAATTAAAATTTTTTTGTTTCTTATATACTACTGTTCGAGCTGGTGCATACTGCTCTAAGCATGACCTTAGAGTATTCATAAAGTGCTTGAATTTCTCATAAATGTTTTTTTAAATACATTACTGAAGGCCATCTCTTTAAGGTTAGCCCTCAATGCTTCTAATGTAGTTTTATTTACAATTTTTTTGACTTCCTTTAGTGTTTTAGTTTGTTCTACTTTTATGTTTGCAGACTTACCCTCTATTAATTGGCCAAAATGGTCGCTAAGCCCATTTTTTTTAGTGCTATATTTAGGTCTTCAGACTTTATGTTAGTATATGCATGATCAATAAGCGTTGATGTATATTGTGTTACTCTAGTTGGGCCAGTTTTTAGAGTAGTTAGGTTACTCCTAACAAGCAATTCTGATAATAGCTTTTTCTGTTTACTTTCTGTAAGCAAGTCTATATTTATGTCTCCTACAATAATAATTTTATTATTTTTGGTAATAGTATTTAGGCATAATTCTAATAATTTTAGAAATTTGTCTTTATCCGCATTTGGTGGACTATAGACACCTAGTATGATAGGATTTACCTTTCGAAGGGTAATTTTAATAGCTGACAATTCACAGCATCTTTCCTCACAGTATTGTTTACAGTCAATTTTTTTAACTTCCAGACCTTCTTTTGCATGTATCACTACCCCACCACTTTTATATTTTTCTCTACAATAACTAGAGGCTAAGGTATAATTTTCATATTGTTTTGCATTTATTTCTGTATCTTTTAGCCCATGTTCTGAGAAAACAATTATATTTGGCATTAGATCAAGAATTAGCAGTTCAATAGCTGCTCTTTTATTTGCAATATACTGTATATTTTGATGAAATATCCTAAAGTGAGTTTTTTCACCCCCATTTACTTTCCCTAACTTACTTTCATTATTTTGTAATATAGAGACCTTGTTTACCGGTAGACAATCATTTACCTCACCTGCCTGTTTTTCTGCTTTCCTTGTGTTTCCGTTTTCCCCTGGAACATTTTTAACCCTGACCTCTGGATCTTGCTGGATTGTAGTGGAACAGCCATGATGCTTCCTGTTTAGTGTGTCTGCCATTTCCTTAGTTTTGATGTCATCCACCTCGTACCTTGCTAGTTTTCCCAGATTTTTGAGGCTATTACATCACACAATAGTTTCCCAAAATCATAGGAACCTCGGCGGTTGAGATGTACTCCGTCTATACCAAAGGCTTGATTCCGAAGCCAGAAGTTGCCATCCACGAAAACACAGTGTCATTTTTCACATAGCCAATTTAGTTCGTGATTAATGCGTTGTATTTTCTTGTTTTTTGTATCCCGTCTGCGTAGCATGCCACTCATGATTACTTTTGTCTTTGGTGCAATGGCTCTGACGGTGTTTATAAGATCCATTGTTTCGCCCATGATTTCTTCCGTGTAAACACTTTTCTTGATATCGTTTGAGCCCACGTGAAGTAGAACAACTTCCATGTCGTTTTTCATTAAATTACACTGTTCTATTTTGTGTTTAAGTTCGCCGATTTTATTTCCTGGGAAGCAGTTTACTCTGTGTCCCCGCTGCTTACTCAGTTCTCCAGAGAACTTTAGCAAAGAGTCCCCTAAAAGTACAACTTTGTTGGGTTTTCGATACACTTTCTCCTTGCTTGATTTACACTCACAACCCTCCGCCATCATGTCCATTTCTGGCACTTCATTCAACGGGTGGAATTTATTTGTGCTCGTAAAGTCTGCTCCAGCACAACGTTCTAAGTGCATTTTATTTTGATTGCCTCCACTCACACACTCTTCTCAATGTCATGATTTTTCTCTTTCAGTTCTATTATTTCCCTTGTCAAGTTCTCATTTTGGGATTCACTGTTTTTTAGTGCCAGTCGAGCAGCTTGCAGATCCTTGCTCAATAGTTCGATTACCAGTGGCAGCGATGCCACCACTTCTGTTTCGTTGCGCTTCCTTTGTCTTTCTCCCGATGTGCCATTTCTTGTTTGTTCGTATTTCTCATCTTCACAGTTTGCGCCGATCTTGCCTCCATTTCTCGATATTCCTTTATACATTACAGTCACATCGTTATCCTCTTCTCTTATTTTGCGAACACTATTTTCACTATTAATGTTAAAAAGCTGTTGCTTGCTACGCATTATCACGCCAGCAGTGGCCATCTTAGTGCTTCTCTACATGTATTTTTGTTATCCTTGTTTAAATTTACCATTAGGTTGATTTTTTAACTTATTTGGCTGCAGCTAATTTACCAATATTTTGTATGATAGATATGGTAGTAGAAATTCACAGTACTGCATCTAAGGCAGCATCAGAGATATCCTGGTTTTACTCTTATTTAAACTCATAATTTATTGAAAACAATTGAAAAAAGCTGCTCTATTGCATAACTTGCACCAAATATTGACACATTTTAAGTCAAGTGCATGAAGTTTGGGAAATATATCTTTTTATTCACTGCACTGTTGGAAATGTGTACAATTTTATGGCTTCGTTGAAAATTTGATACAGACAAATATGGTCTTAAACATAATAATTAGTACATAATAATATATATTGAGAAAGTTAACAGAGAGTAATACAGAATAAATACATTTTATATAGCAATACCATTTCTATAAAATGAACTTATGGATACTTTAAGTAATTACAAGTAAAATGGTCTGAGAGTTACTAAATAATACATTAAACATCACAGAACTAGCAAAGGAGAGTACTGTTACAATTTTGCATATTTGCTATGGCGTAAGAATGTGGCGATCCTATCACCCGTGGGAAACCACTGCAAACAGCCACCCAAGCTTTGGTGGGAAAACCAAAACCTTTTTCTCCCCCCCCCTCCCCCTCTATCTCTCACTCACCGTTTCATTGCCTATTTCACCATTTGTGTTTCATGCCTTTCGTGTGTTATGTTTTCAGTTAATTTCCATGTTACTATTATATGTTACCAAGGTTTACTGTCATTCAAAGTAATCACCAATTTTGTGTATAACCTTTTGCCAGTGACGCGGAAATCTTGGGACACCCTCAGCAGTGGCGGTTCTGTTGATAGTTTGAATGGAGCGGTCCACTGTCTGATGAATCTCTGGAACAGTTCTGAAGCAAATGCCACAAAGTGGTTCCTTCATCTTCGGAATCAAGTCAGAGTCACAAGCCCTTCCCGGCCCCATTGACTTAACAAATCAACCACAGCTTGCACTGTATGCGGCAAAGCAACGTCGTATCAGACCCATTTCTGCATTTCATGCGGAACCCATTGTGATGCAGTTTTGCTCATGCCCAGGCATTCCTTCAGAACGTGAGGCATAGTTCTATGTGCTAATCTGGTATCTCGGGCCAGCTCATAATAATATGGCGTAGATCACTATCCATTAACACTGCAAAAGCATACACATCTTCTCTGACACTAGGAGGACCTGGCTACATTGTATGCCACATCTTGGCATCCTTTGTTGAAGGCATTTACCCAACTTGCCACAAAGGCAATTCAGATTCTCTGCAAGTCTCTTGATGACAGTCGTGCTGACCTCTGGCACATCCAATCTTTATCCAATTCTGTTGTTCTTGCTTCGAAAATATCATGATATTACGTTACACCGCTAGCTTATAAAAGACTGTTTTTCTCACCATTGTGCATGTGCATGATGTAGTAAGGGAGAGTCTATTTTCTCAAAGGTAAGGTAGGTGTGTAACTACCGTGTGCTATCAGTAAAAATATTATGGTCCACTGCACAGCGAGTCTACGGAAGTGTTGCCACTGTTAAAGGCACCAGGGTTGCTGCCTGTGCTTAAGTAGGCCAAAACCTTTTTCTTCATTCCTCTTTGTTTTTTTCCACCCCTTCTTTTTCTTTACTGAACTGTATATATAGAACAATGACGCAGGAGTAGAAGTCATAGAGGCTGGAGCAAACTTTGGTAGACTGTACATATATATAATCTGACTATGGGCATCAGTACATAACTTTGTAGTTGTTAATTTATTACAGAAGGCCAGTCATTTCATTTGCAATGAACCAGTGGCCCATATAGATATGCATTTAAGTTGTAGTAGCTGAAAGTTTTGGCCCATACATTCTCCAGGAACCCCAGTACTGTACTATTGTCTGTTCCTTTTCCTTCATTTATACTTTGTCTTCTTCTATTTTCAAATATGTTCTGACCAGTGTTGTAAAATTCTGGGTCTATTTTCTTGTTGTTCTTTAGATGTTCATTGTGTGGTGACCATGTAGTGCATGTTTAAGAACAAGAATAAAATAGACCCAGAATTTGAGAAAACTGGTCAGAACGTATAGAGGTCTTCTTTTTCTTTTTCTCTTTCTTCAACTTCTTCCCTGTTCTGCCACTATTGCAGTGTTGGGGGATTGCTTGCATCCATTTTCAACATTTTGGAGATAAGCCCGCTTAAGATTAACGGTCCCCGGCCAGAAGTCAAGAAGTTGAGCAGAGGAAAGGGTTAAGTTTATCAGAAAACTGCCCTGAATTTCTTTCACAATGGATAAAAAGAATGAAATATAAAGCGAATATGTTATATCCTTGAATGAGTAATTTTTAAGCTTTTTTTTTTATTCACAATAAGAGAAATTAATTGTTAAATTCTTACAGATTATTTCACTTCCATCCTGTATACATATATACACACATACATGGAAGTGTCATAATTCTGAGTTCTTTCAAATATGCTCTACAGGTCACAAGTGGGTTGGTTCACAATTATTTGTAAAACTCTCCTTTGGAATTTGAAAACTTTTTCTGACATCTTTAAGTTGCCCCAGAAGATGATGCTGTAATTTAAAAGGGCACAAAAGTACATAAGATACGCTACTCTTCATGTGTTCTTGTCTGACATCATTTTTTTATGTTTTTATAGCATAGCACTGTTTACTTAACTTTTTGGTCAGATCTTCTTAATGTACAGTATAATCCAAGTTTTTATTCAACCACACACCTAAAAATTTGGTGTCTATTATGTAAGTGATAATACCATTTAGATGAAAATCTGGAAAAGTGACACTTGTATTTGCTTTATGCCAAAAATCCTGTTGCTACTGTTAGCCCATGAAGGGCCAACGCCTACCTTCCAGCCGCTGCGTCCCCCACTTCTGCCCACTACAGGCATCATTGGTGGGGTGCAGTGCTGGAGAGTGGGACGAGGTCAGTATTCCAAGCCCTCCCGGCCAGTTATGCGGTCTTCTCAACCTGGTGCCGCTACTTCTACATAAAGTAGCTCAATTGGTCCTCTCGGGACCTAACGAGGCTGAGTTCACCCTGTGCCAGACCTCCCAGAGGGGCAAAAATCCCCTGATACCGGGGATCGAACCCGGGTCCTCCGCGCCAGAGGCAAGCACGCTACGGAGGCGGTCCTTGAAATGTTCCAATCGCATAAAATCGCAGTGCTGCAAGAAGGCAACTTCTAGGCGATATTGGACAGTTCCTTGCTGTAGGAAACTCGAGTTGTTGCCCAATTTCATCTAAAATTGAAGTTACCGTTTCTTTTTTCAAACGGAGTCTTGTTCGAAACGAAACGTCATTCAGTTCTTCAAACAGATCCCTCCTGTCTTCTAATATTCTCTCTTCGTTGCGTTCAAATCGATGGAAATACTGAAGGTGTCACATATAATTGATGAAGTCCATGTTGGATTCTTTACCGAGGTTTTCGTTGAAAACCGGTCCCCAGCGAGTGGTAAACATTTTACCACGGTTAAACGCCGGTAAAGTCGAAACCGAGCTTGGTGCAACAGAAATACAACTTTACCCTGTTAAACTATAACCTTTACCGCGGTATTATCTTAACCAGGATTGATGCACTCGGCCATAAGTCTGCTTTGAGCAAACCAAGGTACAATTTCTTTCATTTACTTTGCTCATGTTCTGAAGTATCTTTGTCATTACTAGTAATGAGTATATTTGTATCATCTGTGAAGATTGTAAGTTTTAACATCATTATCTAGACTATGGGTTATATCATTGATATATACTAGGAACAAGTGGGGATCTAAGACGGAACCTTGCAGAACTCCACATTTTACCATTTTCATTTCCGACTGTTGGTTTTGAAGTATACCGGTATTTCTGTCTAAAAATTCTAATTCTACCATCTGTTTCCTATGTTTAAATATGAGGCAAACCATTTATTTACAACCCCTCTGATACCATATGAATATAATTTAGATAACAATATGTCATGGTTGACCAAGTCAAATGCTTTGGACAAATCTAGAAACACTGGTATTACCGTCCGTAGTTTGACTTCTGTGCTCAACGGCCATGTGTGGTAAGAGACTGCTACCCTCTTAAATTCAGTCAGAATTTCTTCAATCTGATATATATGACTAATATATATGACTGCACACAAATATCACATATTCTATTATCACTTGTGAAACTACTTAAATGTGTTAATTAACAGCTAAATTACTGAAATTCTGCAGAGTACTTACCCAAACAAATTAAGCTAAAAGTTGTCAATTTTCATATGTACTGTTATCAGGAATAAACTGATATGATAATCAACAAGAGTGCAGACTACACATTTTTTTAAAATTTTAACCAAAACTATTAATATTATTCGTTACTCAAATCAAATATTGGGGACCAAGTAACAGGATTTCACAGAATCAGAAAACTGAGCATCTGTTTTCATGCCCCTTTATTCCTGGTAGTAGTACTGTGTAAGGTTTCTGTATATTGTCACATGTTTAAAACAAGGTTTCTGGTTGTATTCATTAATTTGAGGGTGAGTCAAATTAAAATTTTAAGATGAAAAATGCAAATATCAGATAGAGTCAAGACATGAATTAATATATGTATGAAAGAAACATGTGTTATATCTCTTTAAAAGTAACTTAACACCGCAGCAGGTGTAGAAATTTGGTGCAAAATGTTGATAAATTGTACATTTATATAATATGACTGTGCAACAATACATAGCTTTGGAATTGTTCATGTATTACAGGTCAGTCATTTCATTTGCAATGAATCAGTGGCCCATACAGATATGCATTTAAGTTGTAGTAGCTGAAAGTTTCGGCCCATACATTTTACAGGATCCCCAGTACTGTACTATTGTCTGTTCCTTTTTACTTTGTCTTCTGCTATTTTCAAATATGTTCTGATCAGTGTTGTAAAATTCGGGGTCTATTTTGTTCTTGTTCTTTAGATGTTCACTGCATGGTGACCATGTAGTGCATGTTTAAGAACAAGAATAAAATAGATCCAAAATATGACAACCCTGATTCTAATTAGTAAAGCCCAGATTTTTATGTAAAATCAAGGTGCGAAATATGTACATATTTATGTATCAAAATATGTAATGAAATATGTAATATTAACAAAATATGTAAAATTATGTAATAATCGAAATGCTAAGATTACCACCTCAAATCTAAAGCAGAGAAAATACTTATTATTATCAGAAAACTGACCTGAATTTCTTTCAGAATGAACAAAAATTATGAAGTCTAAAGCACATGTGTTATATCCTTGAATAAGCCATTTTAACCTCCTGCGTCCTGAGATCACAATTCTAGAATTGAAATTATTTTGTTATTAATGAGTTTCTGTGGACCAAAATCAAATAAAAATTGAAGATAAAAATCTTTTTCCAAAATTCTTTTTTTTAAGGGGAGGACTAAAATGACATTTAGAGAGCTATAAATTTTGTTAGGTGAATGAATGTGTGTTATTAAGTATCAAAAGAATATTCAAAATATAAAATTTTGTTTCTTTTGAGTTCAGGGGGGTTTTAGGGGTAAATATCATTTAGGATACCTCGGGACTACATTACATTTTATGGGTTTTTAATCCTACCATCGATATTAAGTAGACAAGAGAGAGAGAAAAAATATGAGCATAGAATGCAGAAGGTATCAAACATGATGCCACTGTCCTTGATGAAATGAATACATTTACAGAATGAGGAAAAAAATGCAGAACCTAAGGTATCATATATGATACCAAAGGACACAGGAAGCTAAAGACTGAGCCTCTGAAAGAAACAGTGCAAGGAAAGAACCTCCTGCATGCTGGATACGTATGGAACAAAAATATATTTCTGAGGTAGTTGCAAAACAGTGGGGGGCTCTTGCTGATCAAGTACAAAAATCATAATTAATCCACATTCAGACTTAGATTTAGAATACTTAAATGTTTCACTTCTCCTCCCTGTTAAATACATATACTGCTGCATAGTATTATATATAACCCTTTGTTTATACATTTCTTGATGTAAGATTTTAATAACTTATACCAAGCCAAATGTACAATTGAGAACTGATTTTTGTTATCTTGCTATGTAATAAACTTAAATGTGTTAATACTGTTAGATTATGTACAACAGAGACAAACTGTTCAACTTTTAGTTTTATAAGATAAAAATAAAATTAGAAAAATGTCACTGCAATTTTCTTTTTTGTCTATTCCAATACTCCACTTGTATTACAATTCATTTACAAATTGATGAATTTTCAGGAAAAGCAAACACTATAATTGCTCTACCCTTAGATCCGCACTTGGTGTAAACACAAGCCGTCGACAACTAACCCGTGATACGCTGAAACCAAAGCACACCATAAAATGTAGTACAGGTGATTATCTGTGAGTTTTCAAGATGTATGATAACCCTCGTAAAGACTACTTGAATGTAACGCGATAACAGCAATATTTCTAAAGCTCCTGAGTAAATATCATTCTGTTGCAACATAAACACGAAGCATGAATCCACGTGGTGTTTGTTTTGTTTTGTATTAGTCACAGGTTATCACGGAGGGATACAAGGTGCGGATCTAAGGCTGGATGGAGTATAGTTTATGGTGTGACTAGCATTGAGAAAATACTAGGACCTGGCAGCAGTGTTTCAACATGTCAGGATATTCGTATGACAGGAGCATTCATTTGTTTCTCTGTTCATGAAAATAACATTTGGCTGCAAAATATCCACTCTTTCCAACTCATTATTTGCCCTTCACTCTGTACTATGCAGTAGCTATATGGGTAATGTTTCTATCAGGTAAAACCCCAAATTAAATTCTGACCTATATACTGAGAGTCATATGTAGGATAAACACTATTTTCAACAGCTGCACTGTACTAACCTCGGAGTAATGCGTTTGGAATGTCCTGTTTCATACATTCCTATACTTTTCCTTTGAACTGTAGTTGGTCCAAACACGTTACTTCCAGGTTCTTTTTGCGAAAATGTGCATTTATTTGCACACATGCATTTCAAGGAGTATCAACATTGGTGTTTTAAGTTTAACATCTAAAGTGTTAGTGTATCATGCCTCTTTAAAAATTTGATGTGTTGCACTCACATGACTTTCTCTGCTCTTGTACTAACCATTCTTACAAACTCTTATTCCTATATCTTCTTCATGTTAATAGAGATATCTGATGTGTTAAACTCACATGACTTTCTCTACTCTTGTACTACCCATTCTTACAAACTCTTATTACTATATCTACGTGATAGTTGAGATAAACATTTTCAGAAATTACCTTATTGCTTGTTTTCTTGCACGTGCAACAGGAATGTGGGAATACAATAGGCTTTGAGCGATCTTTTAAAGCTTTCAAATTTAGTTCTCTTTGCATGGTCATCATATAAAGAAATTAATAGCAATGTTCCATTTGACAGAAGTACAAGTTATACAAAACTTACGCAAATAACAAGGAATGTCTGAAATGGTTCACTGTACAAAAAGAATTTATTTTATGTTTTAGCAAGGTCTACATTATTTGTAGGCTTTTGCAGTAGAACTTTCATACTAACCACTTAAGATTTTGAATATTCAGTTTTCTGTGTTTATGCATAAAGCCAAAGAAAAAAGTGTTTCATAATCATAAATAGAGCCCGGATTTTTTTGTAATTACATATTTTAAATCCTGCATAATATTTCAATGAGAAGTAAAAATGTTGGCGAATTACATTATTTGGGATTCACTTACAAATTTTTATTTTACATCTTTTTACATATTTTGCATATTATTAGAGTTCCTTTGGGCTAGGGAGTCTTTATTTTTCCAACCTCTCCATTTCTCTATAAAATCTTAACCGCTAACATGCTGACCTGTCATGGCATGTAACACGTCCTCTGATTGGTGACCAGAGGATATGGTCGGTGAATTTATTTTGATAATTCTCCCGGTCAGGTAGGTTGGTGAGACCCCTAAACCAACTACAGGTGTGGTCCTCCAGACATTCTGGGGGTTGTGAGAGAGTGATGTGACCGCCAAAACATAAAAATATGGTGCTCTCTAGAAACGGTTACTGTTACTGCTATTGCTCTCTTCAATGGTTTTTGGAGAGCAAGAGGGTTAATGACTTCATTGTCAGAAATCCAGCATTAGCTAACAACAACATTATTTGTAGAGTAAGATTTGGTCTATCTCTTACGGTTTACCAGTTATAAAAAAGTGATCCAGAGTAAATAGGACTTCATAGGCTATAACCAGAAAATTCAAGATATACATTTCATTTGTCTTAAAAATATTTCACACATATGGCAGTTTAATTCAAATCATTAGAGGTATTTTCAAGAAAATCAAAATTTTTGAGAAATGTTACATGTAAAGGGTAGTTTAGGGTGGAGCCATTTTCTTCAAAATCTCGTGTTGCATCCTTGAAAGACATTAAACTTAAATACCAACTTTAGTTTTTACCAACTTTTCGTTTTTGAGTTATGCTGTCCAAGGACTGGCAGACACACATCTATACCTTTTTCTATAAGAGTCTCAGTTTTGGATTCAGGGGGCCTCAAAACAGACATTTCTGGTGAAATCTCAACATCGAATTTTTGGACAATGCAATACTTCCTCTTCTTTACTAAACGTAGTACAGAAAGTAAAAATAGAACTATTATTATTATTTGTTTTTTCCCCCAAATTCTTTAACATGCAAATAGACCATAGCAATGTTTTAGGCTCTATGGACCTTGGGCTCATTTAAGTATCATTTCACCCATTTCATTCATTCACCATCCGATATGACACTACGTTGCAGGATGATAATTAAAAAATCTGATGTGTTGCACTCACATGACTTTCTCTACTCTTGTACTAACCATTCTTACAAACTCTTATTCCTATATGTTCATGTTAGTTAAGATAAACACTTGTGGAAATTATCTTATTGGTTATTTCCTTGTAGGTGCAAGGGTGATATTAGATTACATTAGAGTTTGAGCGATAGTCAAATCTTTTAAAGCTTTGAGATCCCATTCTCTTTGCACCCTAACATATAAAAAAATGAACAATGATGTTGCATTTCATGAAAGTTTTAAGTTTTCCAAAACTGACACAAATAACAAGGAATATCCTTGAAATGGTTCACTCTACAAAAAAATTTATTTAGACATAGATTGCGTGTTTTAGCGAGACCTACATTTTTTGTATATTAAGACTTTGTCTATCTCTTACAGTTTATGAGTTATTGAAAAGTCATCCAGAGTAAACAGCACTACATAGGCTATAGCCAGAAAATCACATATCACATTTTAATCAAAATCGTTGAAGCCATTTTCAAGAAAATCAAAATTTTCGAAAAATTTTCCATACAAAGGGTAGTTTAGGGAGGGGCTATTTTCTTCAAAATCTTTGTGTCACATCCTTGAAAGACATTAAACTTAAATACCAACTTTGGTTTTTAACTGACTTTTCGTTTTTGAGTTGTGCTGCCAACCGACTAACAGATACATACACACATACAATCGTTTTTCTAAAAATGCTTTTTTTTGCTTTCAGGGGTCTCAAAACATATTTCCGGTGAAATCTCGGCATCAAATTTTTTGGTGGAATACAATACTTTCTTCTGTTTACCAGTAGAGAAAGTAAAAATTGATCTCGAGGCATTACTCTGTAACCATTTTTAGCGGGCATTCTAAAAATTCTTTCATTGGTATGTTTTCCTAATAAAGCTAGTTTTGCATTACTTGAGGCTATAGATTCTGTCACCAATTAACACATTTTAGAATTTATTCAATTTTTATGCAAAATTGAGTGGGTTTTGTTCCCGTATTGTAACTTTTGGCAGAACCTTTTTATCTTGTTTCGGATGACTATTGCACATCTCTCGTGCTCTTTTAAGTGTTTAACTAAACACTCCATACATTTTCATGATGCTACTCTTAATACTCGAGTTATAATGATTCAGCCATTGAAATTAGATATTGTAAATGCATGTACATCTGTACATTTGGAACACTATGTATGGATTGCAGTAACGATATTTATACAACAGTTAAAGTTAGAAATTGTGGAAGGATGGTTGCTATGTTCTGAAGATGTTGTTAAGAGCCATTATTTCAACAACCTTGAAAACACTGCTTAAACTCAAAATTCATACAGCAGTGCAAAGTGCCTGCCTGCATATAATAACCATATTGCTATGTGGAGACAATGTCAGAGACATCTTGTTTGTTATAACCTTCTACCTGATTGCAGCAACGCTTTCAAATTAAATGGCAAAATGAAATTCAAAGTATGCTTTCAATTGTTGAAGGAAACTTGGAAATATTATGCAAGATAAGGCTTCTACTACAGCACAATATGAGAGGTCCATTGTTTATTAACCATGTTATTATATATTATTCTCCTTGCTCATATACTTTGGAAATACAATTACACAATTGATTTTTTTTATTCACATTAATCATTCATTTCCAGTATAATTTTCCTGAAGCATTGGGTGCCATTGATTCCAGCCACATCAAATTACCCATCTGTGCAAAAGGACTGTTTACATGAACTGGAAGGGATGCTTTTCGGACCTGACTTCAGTTGCTTTCTAGCCTGGCAGTTAAGGTATGGCCTTCAAGCAAAAACAGGCCTTATCAGTCCTGAGATCAGTACTGCTTAAGGTCAAAGTTTACATATAAGTCCCTAGTGCATAGAGAACATTAAGAAATGTTCATACACAATATATGGCTTCCAAAGAGGATAACAGCAGTTTCCCTCATCACACATTACATGTAGCTTTGCATTTCAATGTCACGTTACAATGTTGGAAAGTACAACCTTTTCATTGATATACAAGGTTAAAACTCATTTGCCCATGATTTGTATATAAACAAATGACTAAAGCAACTACTGAAACAATCAATACTGTTTGCCATCCTCCCACAAAACATAAAACACTGCATATTGTAATGAAAGATATTCCATATCTCCTTTTCACACTCAATGTGCAAATCTAAACAATTTTGGTGAAACATTCATTAAATGCTATTTAAGCAATGGAACTATGTGTCTAATTAATCAATGATTAGCTAAACAATGTCTAAGAGCGTAGAGAAGCTGGTGGTAAATTGCTCCCCTCTAAAAATAAACTTTGAATATTCAACTTTGACCGAAGATTTGTGTGAAATTGTTTATACCCATTGAGAATATAAGTGGGTGGGTCCATCAAAATCTTGGTCCAGCGTCACACTTTAAAACCTAAAACAGCCACAAAACTATAAGCTTAAAATGTGAAAAGCTAAAAGATGAAGTTCAAATAAATAGTTAAAACATTAAAAGGTAAAGTATGAGAAGGTTAAAATACTATAAAGCAAATCTTAAAAATCTAAAATGCACCTAAACCTAAAAAAGAAGACTTCTTTATTGAGTTCAATTTGGGTGACAAACTGCAGCCCCCTAGCTACAGTTACTGGGTTGTTGCCCAGGCCAGTGAACTTACAAGAGGAGGTGTAGGTGTAAATCATCATATTCCTCCAGGAAGTCCAAAAATAGATTATTTTGAGCTTTTTATAGACTCCAGCTTTTGTGGCAAAATTGCGGAGGAAACCAAAAGGTATGCAGCTCAGATTAAAGCTAAAAAGGCAGATCCAAAATGGGAAGAAACAAATTCAAGGGAGATGAAACCCTATTCAGGTATTTAGATATACATGGAGATGGTGGATTTACCTGAAATTAGGGATTACTTTTTGGGGGATTTTTACATTTGTCCAATTGTAAGACAAGCAATGATCTTGCTCCACTTTCAGAGGATATCACAATATCTTCTCCTGAATGACGAATCTGCAAAGCCACAATTAGGGGTATATTCTTATGATTATCTGTATAGGGCACAACCTGCTTTAGACATAATAAAAAAGTTTACAAATGTCTACAAACCAAATCGTGATCTCTCTGTTAATGAAGCCATGCTAGGTTTCAAAGGGTGCTTCTTTTTCAAACAATACAACCTACAAAGTGGGGAATAAGGGTATGGGGTATTGCAGACAGTAAAAGTGGGTATTTACTGACCTGTAAAATCTATCTGGGGAAAAAAGGGGTGGGAAACAGCAATCTTCTGCTTGAAGAACAGTGTAGTTTTAGACATGTGTGAGAAATACATGGGATTGTGGCACAACTTCTACTTTGATAATTTTTTACTTCCAGCCAGTTAATGAAATTGCTTTCAGAGAAGAAGATATATGCATGTGGTACAACTCATGCCGGAAGGAAAGACTGTCCAAAACAACTGAAACTGAAAAGGGGTGAATCTTGCAAACTGCAACATGAAGGTGTAACTGCAGTAGTTTGGCATGATAACAGGGACATACTCTTATTATCCACCAACTCCAATCCTATAACAGATGGAAAGGTAGAAAGGAAGAGTGGCAGGGGAAGAGAACAAATAAAAATATCTTGTTCTAATGCAGTGATAAATTACACATGGAATATGGCAGGGTTTGATCTCACAGACCAAAGGAGGGAGCATTATGGTGTAGGCCAGCCTTAAAAAATGGTAGAAATACTTGTTCCATTTAGTAGTGAATGTTGCCATTGTTAATAGGTTTATAATATATGACATTTCAGACTTGCTTCTACAGCTCATGGCAACAGATTTCTTCACTACAGGCAGATTTTAGTGTGATTAGCTAATTGCAAACGTCACATCCTGCAAGTGAGTGGGATTTCAGCGTAGCCTACCTTATGCTGCCCCTGCACCCAGTTCTCTTCACACTCTCATAAAGATTCAAGGCCGGGTAAAATCGTGTGCACAGTGTATTATGAAGAAAAGGAAAACACAATCAGGTGGTGGCATACAGTCATAGTACAAGTGCAGAAAGTGTGACTTGCCTTGTGTGAAATGGGTATTTCCTCAGGTATCAAGCGAGGGGGGTGGATACTCAAAACTAACATGGGGTGTAGTACATACCAAACCATTATGAAGCATAAGTGTATACAGAACATTTTTATTGTGCAACATAATAGTGTGAATAACATTTTATGGACCAGCTTCAATTCTTCAATATAATAATCGCAGGGATGTAAACATTTTAAGGGTACCATAAAATTTTTCAGAAATGATTTTAATTTTATCTTAGCTAACTTTAGGATATTTTAGTCTGGTTTTTAATATTCTAAAGTAACAAAATTTAGTTTCTTTTATATTGTGAAGTATTAAAAATGTGTTGCAAAAGGGTACACAAGTTTCCCTTCAACGGGGTTGATGTTTTCAGTTATAAACTGTTGAAATAAAACTTATATCTTATTTACTGCAAACCAATTTCAAACAAGTTATTAATTAAGCACACTATTCCAGCCAATAAAAGATGCTATAATTATGCAAGTATACAGGTCACTTTTAGTTTAATATCTGCAGTAGCAGTTCAGAATTTAAAGGGACACAAATCTGCTTGGAGAATGACTAGCTAATACTGCATGCGCAGCAAAGGGTTAAACAGCTGAAAGTTTTTCATAAAATTGAATAGTTTCTTTTTTTTAAAAAAAATTTTAAAAAATCTGCTGAGTTGCACTCACGTGACTTTCTCTACTCTTGTACTATTCTTACAAACTCTTATTCCTCTTATTCATGTTAGTCAAGATAAACATTTGCAGAAATTACCCAATTGCTGATGATGGAAATTAAAGACGAGATTTGGAGCAGGATAAGATCTATATAAAATCTAAATATACTGAAGGTTGCTACTACTCAAGTGACATATCTTAGATAATATGGACCAAATAAATAGTATTGATATAATATTAAGTTTTAATAGTGCATAGTAAGTAATCCATTATGGCAAATTGTTACTATAAAATGTATGTATGTATGTATAAAACTGTATGATGTTTTTGTAAATGTTTCCTTGAAGATGCTTTGAATATGTATGTATTTAATTTAAAAGGTGAGTTAATTAATAACACTGAACAACACTTACAACATATTTTTCCGGGACGCGTTTCGAAGGTTAACTTTCCTCCATTATCAACCGGACAATAAGTGGGTTTCCATGGTGTTTCATGGTGCAGATGGTGATGCTTCTTCTGGTGTTTCTTCTGGTGGTGAAGAAGCATCACCATCTGCACCATGAAACACCATGGAAACCCAGTTATTGTCCGGTTGATAATGGAGGAAAGTTAACCTTTGAAACGCATCCCGGAAAAATATGTTGTAAGTGTTGTTCAGTGTTATTAATTAACTCACCTTTTAAATTAAATTAATTACAACAACACTGTTTTCAAACTTCTATGAAAGGAAGATGTATGTATTTGTTTAAGCAAACAGATAAACAATAGCAAAACGGCCATGGTCCAGCTGAGGGGTAGCCCAAGGTGTATAATATTTAGAACTCAACCATTCATTCATTTGTTCATGCTGCAAGTTGTGCAAATACGCAATGCATAATGCTACATATGCACAATAAGTTATGTGAAGTGTTTAAGCTCATACGCAATTTTAATCACATTTTTACTTTCTCTACTATCTATAGTAAGTAGAGGAAGTAATGTATTGCACCCAAAAATTTGATGTTGAGATTTTACCAGCAATATATGTTTTGAGGTCCCCTGATTCCAAAAATAAAAGCAGCTTTAGAACAAGGTCCATGAGTGTGCGTGTGTGTGTGGGTATATGGACAGATAACTCAGAAATGAAAGGTCCGTTAAAAACCTAAATTGGTATTTAAGTTATAATACCCTTCAAGGATGCAACATGAAGACTTTGAAGAAAATTGCTCCACCCTAAACTACGTTTACATGGAAAATTTTCCAAAAATCCTTACTTTCTTCAAAATGGCTCTAACGATTTTTAATAAAAAAATGTATGTTTTAGATATTTTTATGGTAAATGAAATATATATTTTGAATTTTCTGGCTGTAGCTTATGTAGTCCTGTTTACTCTTGATAACTTTTGCATAAGTAGTAAACTGTGAGATATAGAAATAATAATATTTTGTTGTTTAACAATGCTGTCAATTGTTAGGATCACATCAGCATCACCAGTGTGCCGGAATTTTGTCCTGCAGAAGTTCTTTTACATGCCTGTAAATCTACTGACATGGAGCTGTCATTTTTAAGCACACTTAAAAACCATCGGTCTGGGCCGGATTTGAACCCGCGACCTTGGGAAGTCAAATATAGAACAAATTTTACAATGCAAAAAATGCAGATCTTGGTAAAACACACAATTTATGTTCCAAATGAATTTTTTTGTAGAGTGAACCATTTTGGAGATATTCCTTGTTATTTGTGTGAGCTTTCCAATACTTATACTTTTCTCAAATGGAAGGCTTAAATCACTGTTTTATAGCTTAGCTGTGCAAAAAGAATGACATTTCAAAGCGTTCATGTAGCAACCAGCTTTTAAAAGATTTAACTCTAGCCCAAAGCCTAATATAGGCCATGATAAGGCATTTGAATTTCTCAGTACTGCTGGAATTAGTAATTATACATATTACTTGATGATATATATACATATTTCTGTTCATTTAAATTTAGTAGATAAACACTAGTTTGTGGAAATATTAGTAAGATTTTTATATCCAGGAATAAGTAACCACGATTTATTGAAATATATACATTGTGATGATTTTGAAATGGCTATATTTACATTCACAACATATTTTCAAACTTTATTTTTATGAAATAACAGATGTAAGTGGCATTCAGAGGTCACAAAATAGGGGACTAATTCTTGACCCTACAATCCAATTTGAAAAACATTTACACCAAATTAAAGAGATTGATAAGGGAAAAAACCACATTTTGAGCCTTGCATTCCTTGTTTAAGAGGCAAATATTTCTTCTTTTCCTGATTAACCTCCCCTTATAGAACTTAACCCCCTAGGACTTACAAGCCAGTGCCTAGGGTCAGATGGCTGTTGGGGAGGAGAGGAACCTCTGGACTAGACAGAATGAAGACCTGGAAGCACGTGGTCAGCCAAGCACCAGGTATAATAATGAGGAAGAGGATATGAAATGCAGGCAAAATTGATGATTGGAAAGGTGATAATGGAGCAATTGGGGAAACCAAAGAGCCCGGAGGAAACCCGCCCAGATGCCACTTAGTCCACCAATACCACATGAGGGTCCCTGTGATTGAACCCACACTGCCTAGGTGGTAGACAAGAGACAAATACAAAATTTCAAATTGGAAAGTGATTGAACACATTGGTGCTTGTTAATTTGTTCTGATGTTTGAATTGCAATTAAGTGTTTTTGAAGATATTGTTTTACAAATTGTTTGTGATTCTTTGTACATTTTTCACAATCATCTGTATCCTAGACTAAAGTAACTTTAAAATGGTTAGCTGTCCTGTTTCCAAATTTTATAATAGTTTTGTACATTATTATACTTTATCGAATATTTTTACATTATATGATTTTTATCCTTTATCATTCATATTTAAAATTGTCTTTTTCTACAGTTCTATTATCAGGTGTGTCTTTATGACAACCCTAAAGCAGGACAGCTATCTAAGTACTGGATTTTTTCTCATATTCCCCTTGCATTTACAGGAGTACTAGCAGTAACTTCTGCAAATGTTTATCTCGGCTGACATGAAGAAAATAGAGAAATAAGTGTTTGTAGGAACAGTTAGTACAAGAGTACAGAAAGTCATGTGAGTGTAACACATCAGATTCCTTTCTAAGTTGACATTAATTTCCAAACCTGTTTTGTTTGGTTTAAATCAATTTTGTGGGCAACCCTTTGCATCAGTTTTGTAAACAATGCCTTTTAATTTGAATGAAAACCTTTGTTCCTGGCATTGTGGTAACTCAAATGTGCCAGTGCAAGTTACTGCACTCATCAGTTGAGTTCACAAATCAGAATGGTTAATATAGGGTTGCCATATTACAACACATTAGTGGGCTCTCTCCACTACACAAGGGTCGCCAGGGAAATGGCACAGGCAGATAGGCACCAAGGTTCTTACCTCACAAACAGGCATCATATCTCTTATTGTTTCTTTGAATAAAATGGGCCCTGTTGCATATTATATAACAGCACATATAATGAACTCCTACATCAGCTGTTTCTGTTAACTTGTTGAGCTAGTTTGTTTAGCAATTTTCAAGGCAATTGGTCTAAACTAGCACCAATTTCATCTAGCTTAAAACTGTTTAAAACTTATCTAGAATGTTTGCCTAACACCAAATGCATAACTACGAATTTATTAACGATCATGTGAAACGCCTCACCATGGGCTGAAAGTTAGGAGCATAGACATACACACAAGGATGCTTTTCTAAAAATCTGATGTGTTGCACTCGCATGACTTTCTTTACTCTTGTACTAACCATTCTTACAAATTCTTATTCCTATATCTTCTTGGTGTTAGTTGAGGTACACATTTGCAGAAATTATCTTATTGCTTATTTTCTTGCATGTGCAATGGGAACACAGTAGGCTTTGAGTGATAGTCAAATTGTTTAAAACTTTCAAATTGTTCTCTTTGCACGGTTAACATGTAAAAAATGAATAGTGATGTTCCATTTGACAGAAGTATAAGTTCTTCAAAACTTACACAAATAACAAGGAATATCTCCAATATGGTTCACTCTACAAAAAAATTTATTCAGACATAAATTTTGTGTTTTGGCAAGCTCTACATTTTTTTTACATTTTCGTCTATCTCTTACGGATTCCCAGTTATGCAAAAGTCATCCAGGGTAAATATGACTACTGGGGCTATAGCCAGAAAATTCAAGATATACATTTCATTTGCCATAAAAACATCTCAAGCATATGGCATTTCAATCAAAATCATTACAACCATTTTCAAGAAAATCAAAATTCTCCAAACATTTTTCATGTTTGGGTAGTTTAGGGTGGAGCAATTTTTTTCAAAACTTCATGTCACATTCTTGAAAGGCATTAAACTTGAATACCAATCTTGGTTTTTAACTGACTTTTCATTTTTGAGTTATGCTGTCCACAGACAGACACACACACAGGGACCTTTTTCTAAAACTGCCTTTTTTGGATTCAGGGGGCCTTAAAAGACATGTTTCCAGTGTAATCTTGACATTGAATTTTTGGGTGGAATGCAGTACTTTCTCTACTTTACTATATGTAGTAGAGAAAGTAAATAGTTTATTAAAGGTACCTCAGAACGTGTATTTCCACTTAATTTTTGGGTGGAATGCAATACCTTCTCTACCTACATGTACCAGGTAGAGAAATTGAAAAACAACATAATTCTTTCAAGAGAGTACTTAAGAATTGGAAAATTGGAACAAATCAGATATGGTTCATTCCACAAAAAAATGTATTTAACAAAATTTTGTGTTTTAACAGGACCTACATTTTTTGCAAGTAAAATTCTGTGTATAAAGTAATTTTTGTTTGTAAATGATGTCAATTGCTAATATCATTTCAGCAACACTGCTGTGCCAGAATTTCATCCTACAGGAGTTATTTTACATGCCAATAAATTTACCAACATGGATCTGGCACCTTTAAGCACACTTAAAAACCATCAGTCTGACCAGGGGTTTAACCACAACCTTGGGATCAGTAGACCAGCTACTTCTACTACTTCTATGTCTACTTCTTGTGTTTTACCAGTTATGCAAATGTTAGCCAGAATGAACAGAACTACTGAGGACATTCACAGGAAGTTCAAGAACTTCATTAGTCATGAGAATATTTTAAACATATGGAACCTTAATCAAAATCGTTAAGAGTGATTTTTGAAAAATGTTCACATGCACACACTCACACAGTATAAGCTGGGTAGCTGGGTTGAGTATCTTACAAGAATGCAACACAAAGATTTTCAAGAAAATCCCGCCTTCCTATCTCAAACTACCTCTTACATAGACCATTTCTTTTAAAAGTTTAACTTTCTTAAAAATAGCTCTTAAGATTTTTATTGAAGTGGTTTTTGAGCTTTGTATAACTGGTTAACTGTAAGAAGGCAAAATATTATTACATGGAAAATAAAGATCTCATTTTAAACTTACAAGTTATGTGAAATACATTTTTTGTGGTCCTAACCATTTGAAGTATTCCTAATTTTTTGTTTGAATTTTCAAATACATTTTTTTCAAGTTAACCTCCTTAGCACAGTAGTAGCACTGTTGCTTACCAAGCAAAAGTCCCTGGTTCGATTCCTGGTACCAGCTTGAGGATTTTCTCCTGCTGGGAAACCAGGTCTGGGGTGCACTCAGCCTTGTTAGGTCCCTGAGGGGCCAATTGAGGAGCTACTCAATTAAGAAGTAGCTTCCTCCAGTCATGAAGAGAGCATAACCAGCAGGGAGGGCCCAAGGCACTGACCACATCCCACCCTCCAGTTCTGTTCCCCACTCATGACACCTGCAGCGGGCAGAGGTGGGGAATTCAGTGGCCGGGCAGTCGACCTTGGCCTAGTAAGGGCTCTTGCACTGGGGTTTAGTTTAGTTTAGCTATATTTTTCTCAACTGAGAAGTTGATAGTCATACTTTTTTTTCTACTGTTCTAAAGAACATGAAATTTCAAAGCCATCATGTAGTAACTTGCTCTTTAAAAATCTGTTGCTTTATCCACTGTTTTATGACAAAATGTATGAAGATCATATGAATGTAACATCAGATTTTTTAAAAAAAGGGCTGGGAGGATGTATGTGTGTGAGAGAGATAGAGAGGATGAACAGCCTAACTCAAAAAGGAAAAGCCTGTTAAATACCAAACTTGGTATATAATGCAATGCAACTGTGAGAAACCTAAAAATCCATTGTTTGAGCAACCTGAAATTATCACAGTGTGGCAATGTAATATAAACATCACATACAAAACTTCAATAAGAAACCTTCATCTGTTTCACAGATATTGTTTTTGTTCCAGATTTAGAGTTCATTAAAAGTGGCCAAACTGTTTTTAATTCATACTAAGGATTTTATGTTGCCTTAGACTGTTATAAAGACACCACATTTGAGTATTTTTAAAATTCAAAGGAAGCTATGCCAAAAAATAAGGTTAGGCACTTTGTGTTTTAGTATTTTTTTGATTTTATGAATATCAGACCATGAAAATAAGTAATAAAAATAGCATTATACAATTTAAAAGATATCTATGGGAGTCTTGAGTAATCATTCATCAAGCTTGGCCAAAAATTAGAGGTTAATCAGTTAAACTTTTTAAGATGTAATGCATTTTAGGTAATGCAAAATACTGAAAAATAAAAGGTTGAATCAGAAACTGAAAAATTCAATGCCATAGCCGGGACTTGAACCACAGATCTTCTGCTTATCAAGCGGCTGCTTTAACCACTAAGCTACCATGGCCAACTTGGCAGCAGTAAGCTTGTTGGCATAAATAAATAATAATTACTGAAAAAATAAGCTTTAAGAAAAATTGCAATCAAAATTGGAATTTGCCTTACACTACTGTGTTCAGGAATGTTTCAAAGGCTATACAGAGGGCTAAATATTGCTGATATTAGTAGATCAACGGTCCCAAATGAAAGTATGGAATGCAAACAGTAAAAAGTAGAAAAAGAAATTAATTTTCAATTATTTACAGATTTTCATCCAATTTCACAGTTGTGTTCCCAATAATGATTATTACCATATCAATGATCTGACTTTGTAGTATGCTGGTAGCATGTGTGCCTTGCATTCACAACATCCTGAATTCCAATCTCAGTTGAGTTATTTAGATAAGACTTGTTTCAGAGGTTTTCCTTATTCTGAGAAGACTGTCAGGTAAGTTTAAGCCCTATTTACCTCAGGCCCATTTGGGCTTCATTTCACCAATTTCATTCATTGTCTGATATGACATTGCGTTGGAGGATATTAATATGCATAAAATAGAGTGATGTTTAAGAGCATGTTGACAACTAGGTTATTTGGGCCCTGACAAAAAATAAAGTCACCATATCAATGAGGGTGTGTTAGATGTAACTGAAGGAATTTCCAAATGGTATCATGGAAAACCCAGCAAAAACACTTAACCTGAATTCCATAATTCCTTGAGCAACAACACAACCCCAACTCATTCTGAAAGTTGGTACTATTGTTATGCTAATCCGGAATATGAACTTGGAGTCAAGATTAGGGAACTGTTGGTGTTGTGTGGTGGCGTGTGCCTTAATCTAGAACATTGTAAGTAATTACTGGAGCTGGAAGGGGGAATATCTTCCTGCCAAGAATAAAGTTAATTTCTGCTAATCCCAACATGCCTTCCCATTACAGCTAGCATTTCATATGAACTATGGCAGATGCAAAATTTAATGGCAGCTGATAGGTGACCGTTACTATTCTATTTCCTGTTGTGTAAATAAAGTTTGTGGGTGCAAATGATGTTTGTATCATCAACTTTACAGTGTAATTTCACAGTGTGTTTAACTACACAACAGTGCAAGGCATGGTAAGCCTATGATTGGATATTGTGTTAAGCCACCTGCCACTAAATTTTGTGTCAGCTGTATAAACAAAGCACAAGGACAGATATTTTAGAAACCGGCATACGTCTTACTGAGGCAGTGTTTACTCATGGATAATTGTATACAGAATCCAGTCATGCAAAAAATCCAGAAGATGTCAAAGTTGGTATTAAAACCACAAATGAGCAGAGGCAAGGTGGAAAAAATATTGTGTTCAGAGAAACAACACTGTAAGGTGATTTCACATGGAGTTGCCTCTGATGCAGAAAGATATTCTACAGCAGGGGTCAACACTTGGGCAAATGTCTATGGGTGTCCTGTGCTAGCCCATGTCCATAAGGGGAAAATGTCTCTGGGTGTCCTGTGCAAGCCCATGTCCACACAGGGCAAATGTCTCTGGGTGTCCTGTGCTAGCCCATGTCCAAACAAGGCAAATGTCTGTAGGTGTCCTGTGCTAGCCCATGTCCACACAAGGCAAATGTCTATGGGTGCCCTGTGCAAGCCCATGTCCACACAGGGCAAATGTCTCTAGGTGTCCTGTGCTAGCCCATGTCCACACAGGGCAAATGTCTATGGGTGTCCTGTGCTAGCCCATGTCCATAAGGGGCAAATGTCTCTGGGTGTCCAGTGCAAGCCCATGTCCACACAGGGCAAATGTCTCTGGGTGTCCTGTGCTAGCCCATGTCCACACAAGGCAAATGTCTGTGGGTGCCCTGTGGTAGCCCATGTCCACACAGGGCAAATGTCTCTAGGTGTCCTGTGCTAGCCCATGTCCACACAGGGCAAATGTCTCTGGGTGTCCTGTGCTAGCCCATGTTCACACTGGGCAAATGTCTCTGGGTGTCCTGTGCTAGCCCATGTCCACACAAGGCAAATGTCTGTGGGTGCCCTGTGCAAGCCCATGTCCACACAGGGCAAATGTCTCTGGGTGTCCTGTGCTAGCCCATGTCCACACAGGGCAAATGTCTGTGGGTGTCCTGTGCTAGCCCATGTCCACACAGGGCAAATGTCTCTGGGTGTCCTGTGCTAGCCCATGTCCACACAGGGCAAATGTCTCTAGGTGTCCTGTGCTAGCCCATGTCCACACAAGGCAAATGTCTGTGGGTGCCCTGTGCAAGCCCATGTCCACACAGGGCAAATGTCTCTAGGTGTCCTGTGCTAGCCCATGTCCACACAGGGCAAATGTCTATGGGTGTCCTGTGCTAGCCCATGTCCATATGGGGCAAATGTCTCTGGGTGTCCTGTGCAAGCCCATGTCCACACAGGGCAAATGTCTCTGGGTGTCCTGTGCTAGCCCATGTCCACACAAGGCAAATGTCTGTGGGTGCCCTGTGCAAGCCCATGTCCACACAGGGCAAATGTCTCTAGGTGTCCTGTGCTAGCCCATGTCCACACAGGGCAAATGTCTCTGGGTGTCCTGTGCTAGCCCATGTTCACACAGAGCAAATGTTTCTGGGCACCCTGTGCTAGCCTATGTCAACACAGGGCAAATGTCTCTGGGTGTCCTGTGCCAGCCCATGTCCACTCAGGGCAACTGTCTCTGTGTGTCCTATGCTAGCCCATGTTCACACAAGGCAAATGTCTCTGGGTGTCCTGTGCTAGCCCATGTCCACACAAGGCAAATGTCTGTGGGTGCCCTGTGCAAGCCCATGTCCACACAGGGCAAATGTCTCTAGGTGTCCTGTGCTAGCCCATGTCCACAAAGGGCAAATGTCTCTGGGTGTCCTGTGCTAGCCCATGTTCACACAGAGCAAATGTTTCTGGGCACCCTGTGGTAGCCCATGTCAACACAGGGCAAATGTCTCTGGGTGTCCTGTGCTAGCCAATGTCCACTCAGGGCAAATGTCTCTGTGTGTCCTATGCTAGCCCATGTTCACACAAGGCAAATGTCTCTCGGTGTCCTGTGCTAGCCCATGTCCACACAAGGCAAATGTCTGTGGGTGCCCTGTGCAAGCCCATGTCCACACAGGGCAAATGTCTCTGGGTGTCCTGTGCTAGCCCATGTCCGCACAGGGAAAATGTCTCTGGGTGTCCTGTGCTAGCCCATGTCCACACAGGGCAAATGTCTCTGGGTGTCCTGTGCTAGCCCATGTTCACACAGGGCAAATGTCTCTAGGTGTCCTGTGCTAGCCCATGTCCACACAGGGCAAATGTCTATGGGTGTCCTGTGCTAGCCCATGTCCATAAGGGGCAAATGTCTCTGGGTGTCCTGTGCAAGCCCATGTCCACACAGGGCAAATGTCTCTGGGTGTCCTGTGCTAGCCCATGTCCACACAAGGCAAATGTCTGTGGGTGCCCTGTGGTAGCCCATGTCCCCCCAGGGCAAATGTCTCTAGGTGTCCTGTGCTAGCCCATGTCCACACAGGGCAAATGTCTCTGGGTGTCCTGTGCTAGCCCATGTTCACACGGGGCAAATGTCTCTGGGTGTTCTGTGCTGGCCCATGTCCACACAAGGCAAATGTCTCTGGGTGTCCTGTGCTAGCCCATGTTCACACAGGGCAAATGTCTCTGGGTGTCCTGTGCTAGCCCATGTCCACTCAGGGCAAATGTCTCAGTGTGTCCTATGCTAGTCCATGTTCACACAAGGCAAATGTCTCTGGGTGTCCTGTGCTAGCCCATGTTCACACAGGGCAAATGTCTCTGGGTGTTCTGTGCTGGCCCATGTCCACACAGGGCAAATGTCTCTGGGTGTTCTGTGCTGGCCCATGTCAACACAGGGAAAATGTCTCTGGGTGTTCTGTGCTGGCCCATGTCCACACAGGGCAAATGTCTCTGGGTGTTCTGTGCTGGCCCATGTCCACACAGGGCAAATGTCTCTGGGTGTTCTGTGCTAGCCCATGTCCACTCTGGGTACGCAGGGTAGAGAGTTCAGCTCTATTGTAGTGCAGAGGTATGACAGAGTACCAGGAGCGTGGCATCAATGGAAGTAGGTGATGTGTTGTACATCCTGCCAGTTTTCCTTAAGTATTTTTTTCTATTATCTATATATTAATTCAATTGGGCTAATGCTTGCTGAGTACTGCTATATATTAGTATTTTTAGAGTATCACACCAAGCATTGAAACAGAGTGACTGTAGGTTGTGCTTGCCTCATGCCAGTTACGTCACATGATTTCCATGTGCAGTGGCTGTGACACAGAAAAGTGCCTCTTGCTTGGTAATGTTAATGAGGTTTAAATCTAAGTTTTCAGTATTTTGTTTGACACTGAAGGTTAATTGCATATTTTTAACTTCTTCTGTACATATCAGAGAACAACACACAGCATTTCTAACAGTAAAAGAGAAAGATAGACCAGGAAACGAAAGGTAGGATATGCATATTGCCCATTATCTACGAGGAAAACATGTGTTGTAGAAAGAGCGCTGCATTTCTGGAAACCTACCACTCTACATATGGAATCCGGGTACTTGTAATCAACAAACCGAAAATGCAGCAAAAACAATAGGAGTGAGTTTTCTGTAATTTTAATATTTATCTGTTGGGGTGAATTATAAAGTTCTACAAAAGCTATAAAAATTATTAAAAAAGTTATTTTTTCAAAGTTAATAATTTTTATTTAATAAACCAGGGTATTGCATTTTCTGTTCCTACCATTTTTGAGAGTACTCTTCTGTAATAGAATATTTAAAATTATAAACATTTTGAAATCTTCATCCTGTGGAGCATTTCAGGTACACTGTGAAACAAATAGCTAGAAAAGATAAACTTGAATTTGTAAGATTTAAAGCTTTCACGGCGCACGTTATTTATTAAAGTTTCACGGGCGATCAGCCGTGTGAGGTTTGAAAATATTGAGCTTTCGGCCATTCTAAACTCCATGGCCTTCATTGGCCAGGGCAACGCAACCCCCTCTCATCTAACATTGTATATATAGGGGGAGCGGGAAAATAACGGTCATTTCATTCTGACGAAGGCCATGGAGTTTAGAATGGCCGAAAGCTCAATATTTTCAAACCTCACACGGCTGATCGCCCGTGAAACTTTAATAAACTTGAATTTGTTAAATATATTGCAGTGAAAATTTAATTGTATATCATTCCTTACATGTATTATGTCTGATATGAGTTTGGACAAAATCCACTAATTTACTGTAGAATTTAGAAATTTCACATATGTGTACTTTTAACATGAGTTCAAAGTTGTTAGTTAATGCTGGATTTCTGATAATGAAGTCATTAATCCTCTTGCTCTCCAATATTTTTCACTGATATTGAAGAGAGTAATAGTAACCGCTTTTTAGAGAGCACCATATTTTTATGTTTTGGGGGTCACATCGCTCTCTCACAACCCCAGAATATCTGGAGGACCACACCTGTCGTTGGTTTACGGGTCTCACCGACTTGATCGGGAGGGTTATCAAAATAAATTCACTGACCATATCCTCTGATTACCAATCAGAGGGCGTATTACATGCCATGACAGGTCAGCATGTTAGGGGTTGAGATTTTATAGAGAAATTAGATAAATGGAAAGGTTGGAAAAATAAAGACTTCCTAGCCCTCGGGAACGTGAGTTCAAAGTGCATACTCTAGTTCACACACTACGCTACGCTACTACAGAGTACAGTGAATCAAGCAAGTGAAGGGAATTTAATTTAAAAGGTGAGTCAATTAATAACACTAAACAACACTTACAGCAACACTGTTTTCAAACTTCTATGAAAGGAAGAAAGTGAAGGGAAGTTAAAATCTGATGTGATAGTCTGTAGCTGGATAAATATTTTGTTATTTACACTAATGAGTGTGCAACATGTCTATTGTGTAATGTCATTATTACAAAGAGATATCTAGTATTGAAAGGCATTCCAAAGCGAGACAGGTGGTCTCTCTCTATCTCTCTCTCACACACACACACACACACACACACACACATTAACTGAAAATGTACAATTGAAGCTTCTAAAAGGCCTGACTCCATCATGAGAGGTATGTTTCAGAATTATTTTACTCTTAATAGAGCTATTTTTGTGTTAACTCGGTTGTCTAGCATGTATGCACTATATTCTTTGTGACACACCTCAGTGGTTTGTCACCTAGTGTAATCAGCACTGCTCTCTTGCCACCGATGTCATTCTGTTTAATACTGTGTGCCTGCCGCTCCCCACTTCAACATGTTAACCTTGCCCAACTGCCGATCCCTATTATACAGTGTGTCTAGTTACATCTGGTGTTGTAATTACCAGATTATATTGTACCCTGCCTCCATACCATGGCTCTACCTTAATAAAATGAAATGCATATATTGTTTTTATACTACGTTGAGAATAAAAGCATTATCCTTATTACCCTTAAAGGTGCAATGAAATGACCTGTCTGGCAATAGAAAATCATAGAAGTGAAGGAAGCATTGTTGTTGTTTATTTATGAATAACTGCATAAGCTAAGATAATGATACAATTTTTCAAGGGCTTTTGAATGGTGGTGCTTTTAATTTGTTGAGGCAAAAACTGCAGAAAATGATTAGGTCGGCTATAGATTGAGTGGCAATAATTCAGTAATCAACATGATTTAACACCTTCTTTTGGTGTATCTAGAAATATCACTATAGTTAGGAAGTGCATTTCTATTGCTATGAAAAATGCCATTTTCTGGGCAAGTGTGCAACAACTGTGTGACTTGCAGAGTGCTGTTACTGCAAGGAATTTGAGACGACTTATATTCAACTCCCCATCAAGTGAACCATCCAGAAGAAGAGGCTGCATCATGCATATTTCATTATGATGCAAGGGAAGTGAAATAACAATTGTAACTAGTTTGTATTAGTTAACTGACAAGAGTGAGCTTTTAAAGTCTCACTAAAAATTTAATTAGGTTAAGTGACAGTTGAGAAATTGGACACTGTCACAATATAGTGCCATTTAAACGTTTTGTCAATGATACTACACCCTGTACAATAATGGCTAAAAGTTTGTTTCCTTTTTGTAAAATGTTCCTTTGAAAATATTAAACTGAATGGGTGCTTGCAAAAATGGGCTAGCAAATTGTTATATGCTGCCATCTATTGGAGAAGGTTCAAACTACTTTCTGTGAGTTGGGCTAACATTACAGAAGCCTGTGTGACAAGGTACAAAATTTCCAATTTTATGCTGTTTTCTCTTCAACTTTGATACTACAAAATCGGGTTAACAGATTTTTTTCACAGGTTAAAGAAAAGGATAGGCTATCTTTTGTTTTATGTCTAATTAATGGTTGGGCCTTGTAAGAAAACCATTTAATATAATTAAAATGGCATGCGATATGTTTGTAAGCACTGAATCATTGCTAAAAAATATAACCAGAAGGAGGACATCTGAGAATAAGCAAAAGGTGCTAATTAGTAAAGTAATTTGCCTACTGGTTAAAAAAGATGAACCATTTAAATATTTGTATGGTACAATTGAGGAATATGACACAGATATAGGAAAGTGGAAAAATATTGGTTGGCCATCACTTGATGGTATTGAGTTGCCAAGGAAGGACAATGAAGGACTTGTTGGAACTCGTGGATTATGTTCCTCCAAGGTATCAGGATATGAAAGCTGATAGTGGCCAAGAAGTTGCTGATGAACCCTTTTTTGATGTGCTAGATTCGTATTTATATCTAATTAGGGAAACCTAAGTCCTACTAAAATAAATATTGAATAACTATGGTCATTTTGTATTTTAGGCATATTCGTCATATAAAGCTATTTGAAAAGAGTGAGGTCCAATATGTTCAGTTTTAAGTAAACGGAACTAATTTTTTCCCCTTATTTTTAGTGTCAAATAAATAATAGGTAAGCATGAGTTTCTAAGCATGTTATCCTTCTAATGCACTTATATTGTTTTCACCATTTAAGGGTACTGCATTAGCATAAAATAAAATTTGAAAATATAAAAAACATATATTATTCTTTTCTTAAAATTTGCAATGGTCCATTTTCTCTGTTCTGACAAAATGATTGTTAGTCCGTTTTTGCTAAAACCCACTCAATTTAACTTGCCCAAGCATTTTTAAAAAGGATTCTTTTTTGTTTTATTTCCATTGGTCCTTATTTTGAAAGACTGTCTATACTGTATCAAAGCAATAAATATTGGATAGCATGTACAAGATGTCTGTAACTTGGAAAGGACCACTATGTGAAGGGTCTGTAAATAAAGACTACATTTGTAAAAGTGTTAGAGTGCCTTTATTTTGATATTTTAAAACCAAATATTTTCTCACACCTTGGATATATTTTATATTGGATGGCTTAGCCCTCTCATTTTCCCATGTATCATGGTAAAACCTTGGTCCTGGAATATAACTGTGTTGACTTTTAAGCAATATCTGCAATACAAAAATAATGTTCAATGATTTACAATTCTAGTATTTTAAAACACACAAAGAGCTATACAGAAACTGAACACTAGGTATGCAGTATGAGGTTTGATATGAGAATAACACAAATATATTCATGTTACAATAATGTTTACAAGATTACTCAGGGTACAAAAGTAAGATCACTGTTGTGGTTGATCTAGAGAACACTTAAGCATGCTTAAAAAGGATAACAATGAGAAAATATTGTTGAAGCATGCATCTTATTGCTCTGTTCATACAATACAAGAGAATAACATTAATCCTGCTGGTCTACACCCTCAATTAAAGTAATATTAAATTGGAGACATCATGTCTGTGAATATTAATATTTATCTGCTTCTGGAATACAAACATCAAGTTCCAAAATAATTAATTTATGAAAACTACTACATATTGTTCAAAACAATGTACACATTGGGACAGAAATGTTTTCACATTTTAGTATAAAAATTTCTGTGTCTTTAAACCAGCAATATACTGAGTAAGATTATTTTAAAATATGTTGTTGTTGTTGTTAGCTAATGCTGGATTTCTGACAATGAAGTCATTAATCCTCTTGCTCTACAGCATTTTTCACTCATAGAGCAATAGCAGTATAGTAACCACTTTTAAGAGAGCACCATATTTTTATGTTTTGGCAGTCACATCGCTCTCTCACAAAGCCCAGAATGTCTGGAGGACCACACCTGTCGTTGGTTTACGGGTCTCACCGACCTGACCGGGAGAATTATCAAAATAAATTCACCGACCGTATCCTCTGATTACCAGTCAGAGTACGTATTACATGCCATGACAGGTCAGCATGTTAGGGGTTAAGATTTTATAGAGAAATGGAGAGATTGGAAAAATAAAGACTCCCTAGCCCTCGGGAACCCTAATAGCATCGGGGTCGGAAGAGAACAAGAGATGACCAAGGTAAGGTCAGATAGAAAAGTTACAGTGAGGAGCAAAACACCAGTAAGTGGAAGTAATGTTCTGCTCAGCTTGGGTACCTTGTGGTTGCTATTCACATATCCCCTAGACACCAGTAAGTGGAAGTAATGTTCTGCTCAGCTTGGGTACCTTGTGGTCGCCATTCACATATCCCCTAGACGGAGACTTCTGAGTAATATTTTAAAATATTCATATAAGTATTTTATTTGTTCTGAATACTATGGAATACCTTCAAATGTTTTTCTTTTCTGTTTTATATAATCTACAGCAAAGAAACTGAGCTAGCCTACCCTTGATAAACAGCTCAGCAAATGATATAAGTTACAATAAAAACAGCTTTGCTTCGCTATGTTTGCATTTCAAGAGTATACAAACATAATATGTGTTTATGTTTCACATTACAGTGGCTGTTAATCTTTCTAGGTCCTCCAAGAAGAATATTTATTGTAAGTACTCTCTGTTCATCTGCTCATGGTCTAATGGAATGAGGGGTAGGGGAGAGACATTCCAATAGTGTAACCCCAGTTTTGTAAACATCCATGCAAACATTGCTCTGCCAGTCACATCGGAAGTAATGGTAAAAGTAATGTAGAAGCAGATAATCCTCTGCCTAGGAGTGCTGTGAAATCTCCTATGATATTGAACAAAGGGATTCAGAGTGACAGTTCTATGAATAAAACAGATCTTTTTAGTATGGTTGAATCAAAGAAGCCTAAAGAAGCTCTTAAAGGTATCACTGCCCTTCTATTACTTTAATTACCTGTAATTGCTGGAGCAATTACTATACTATTAACTGACCAAAATTTTAATACTTCATCCTTTGATCCTGCAGGAGGGAATGAGAAGTTGTTGGACTGAATTCTTCCTCATTTGTTATAATGTTATTATTGGTTATTTTGGTTTTATTGGGCCACAGTGTCACTTACTTGCTCCCACACTTGTGTGATCCTAATCCCATAGGACTAGTTTGGGCCAAGGTAAACTGAATAGTTAAAGAAATGCAACAGCTGACTTATTCTTACATGAACTGCACAATATAACGCCTGAGGATATATCACATAAACTGAAACAGACTGGCAGAGTTTTTTTAAAAATAGTGGGAAAAAGATGGAGTAGTTGGAAACATTATTTATATTTTATTAGCTAAACATACTTCATGAACTGAAAATGACATTTAAATTGTGTTATTTTGAGTGAGTTCTTTGCTTTAATCTAGCGTGAATGCCCATTTCCAGGTTGGCAACATTATCATAAACACAACTAGAAGCAGAACTGCTGTTCCCAATATCGTTGTTTATCTGGAATTGTTTACTGATTTACTGGCTGGCTACATTCCTGCCAGGGACCATGAGCTGGTGAACAAATTATACTACCTGGCAAATGGACGAGGCATATTTGACCGTGGTTGTCAGAGTGCACTGATCGCTTATATCCGTTTATTAGAATACTGAAATACTGGTAAGCTGATATACAGTCAGTAATGCAACACAAATAAATGATGCCACGCGCATGCCATTGTATGACACATTGCTGTGTACATAAACATACTGTCGCACTGTGTATGTGCAATAGCTCACGTAAACAACTCAGCAGTTTCACATTCTTTCTGATACACCTCATGTGTGCTTTGTCAAGTGATACCTTGAAATATTCTAAACCAGTACTTATCATTATCAATTTTTTTAAATAAACATAAGGAAATATATGACCAAGTACCAGGTGAATCCCCCAATGATACAACTTTGGTTCTTTCCCATATCCCCAGGGATTATCACCGGTTTTATTTTTGTCGTAATAAAAAGCAAGTAGTGCAAGTTATAAAAAATGGCAATGATGAAGTTGATGTTATAATAATGACAATGACAATAACGATAATAAAAATAACAATAGCAATAACAATAAATAATAACAACACTAATAATAATAATGATAATGATAATGATAATGATGATGATGATGATGATGATGATGATGATGATGATGATGATGATGATGATAATAATAATAATAATAATAATAATAATAATAATAATAATAATAATAATAATAATAATAATAATAATAATAATAATAATAATAATAATAATAATAATAATAATAATAATAATAATAATAATAATAATAATAATAATAATAATAATAATAATAATAATAATAATAATAATAATAATAATAATAATAATAATAATAATAATAATAATAATAATAATAATAATAATAATAATAATAATAATAATAATAATAATAATAATAATAATAATAATAATAATAATAATAATAACAATAACAATAAAGTAGTATTTTAACTCTTCTTCACTTCAAGAGTAGGGCATTTCTGTTGTTATTCCTGTACAGTATGGAAGTCATTTGTCAAAGGTCCAACCTTCTTGATAAGCTAAATATACTACTCTATTTGACTCAGGAGTTTAGCTATGACCTTATTATGATTGGCACAAGTGAACCTGAGATAGCACTTTATTGTTTTTTGCTCTACGATCTGTTACACCCTGCTCCAGAACTGACTTATCCTTTCTTTCCTGGGACAATGAATATTACGCTAAGTAGCATCCCTAATATGTTACAATGGGTTATCCAAAAGACTCTGAACTAGCTGCATTGTGTTATACATGTAAGCATCATCAGCACTCATCGCCGACTGCCACTGTCATAGAATAGCACGGATGAAACCAGAGAACATTTTTAAAACTACTTTTAAAGGCTTTACTTACCAATGTTATTAAAGGAGATGCTGGAACTGATCACCGTTATCCATATATTTTTGGCACCTCTTTAGGAAATTATCCATTATGTGCCATGGTTCACATTGTGAAAAGCTGGCAATTTCCTGGTGGATATTTTGTTTTAGTTCTTCCAGGATGTGTGAGTTTGTCTTGTACACTTTATGTTTTAAGTTACTCCAGAGATAGAAATCACAGATCACCTGGTAATCTTCCTGCAAATTGGCACTTGGTGAGGTGATTGAGTTAACACTTACGAATCATAAATAAGTACATGCTGTGCAGTAGAAAACAAATGCTGAGCCATAATACACTCTTTGACTAACTACGGGACAAAATAATACATCACACTGGTAATAACTCAACCATACAAAAGTGCAATAGCTCAATACTGCACTTTCAGAGCAGAGAAAAAAAAGTCAACCACATAACCTTGTGTACAGCAGCTGCATTATCATGTTTCTGTGTGCACAGTGGAAAAAGCACCACGCAGTGGTTCAGATGTTTTAGGATTTCTGTATTATCGCATCAAACAAAACAATTATGAACATACTGTCAGTAATATAATAATGCATTAGTTTATTGGAGGATTAAGAAACCACACGATAAAATATTGTAGCAACACCGAAACTGCATCGTAGACAATCATTTTGAACTGCTGGTGTTACTCTATGTGCATCTTTCCAAGAAGCTCCTCACTCCACACATTGCATATTCAAGGATAAAGACATTCTCCTGAATAAATGATGGTAGATGATGCAAAGGATCACTGTATTTTGCGTTAAAGATAGCTTTATAAAATTTGCATTTAACTCACTTGGCACTTTCAAAAGCTAGTCCTTTAAAGCAGGATCAATAAGCCACTCCTTCCAAAAATTTCTATTCATATTTTGGAGGAATTTCATATGAATACAATGTAGTTACTGTACTATTTATTTATCCCAACACACTTACTGTTGGTGTTTTTAAACACACAAGCCGTGTGTGGGCACAGTTTGAAAGGTAGAACTGGAACTTAAAAATTCAATAATGTATGGTGAACATACATTTTATACCAGGAGAAATACGAACTGGGTTAAGAATTGAATGCCATTCTGGCAATTTGTCACAATAGCTCAGTGGTAGAGCATCCGCCTGGTAAGCGGAAGGTCTGTGGTTCAAATCCCAGTTGTGGCATTGAATTTTTAAGTTCCAGTTCTACCTTTTTAGTTACTGTATTATTATTTATTTATGCCAGCAAACTAACTGTGGTTCAAGTCCCAGTTGTGGCATTGAATTTTTAAGTTCCAGTTCTACCTCTCATAGTTACTGTATATTAATAAAATTGTGGAACAGCAAAGTTCAATGTTTGCAAAATAGGGGAGTTGGGGTTTATCCCCTTGTACTATACATGGGCATTGCCTATCTTTAACCTCCAGCTGTACACTGTGTTGCAGTGGCAAATTTGTTACATCTACACTGTGTTTGATTTGTGAAGGCTCTTTCAAATCTTATGCAATAAACCTCTATTATAGTGACTTACATTTAAGAACTCTGTCAATATTTGGCAACAAAGTTGAGATGCATAGTCTTAGAAGGTTCACCAAGTGATCGCCGTGTAACATATCGCAATATGACTTTTAATATAGTTCAATTTGGAGAAACTGTTTGCAAGTATATGTAGAGCTATACTCATTCTTATACATACTATTCTTGTAAATGCTTATTTCTCTATCTACTTCATTTTAATCAACATAAGCATTTTCAGAAAGTGTCTTATTGCTAATTTTTTGTAGGTGCAAGGGGATTATGGGAATAGAGTAGGCTTTAAGCGATACTGTTTTAAAAACTAGTTGCTATGCATTGCCTTTGAAATTCCATTCCCTTTGCAAGGCCAAGAGATAAAAAAGGAATGACATATTCCTATTTGAAAAAAGTATAAGTATTGGGAAAGTCAAACAAATAAGAAAGAATATCTTGGAAGTAGTTCACTCAAAAGAAAAAGGAAAAGGAAGTATAAATTGTGTGTTTTAACCAGATCCACATTTTTTATTTAGTAAACATTTGTCTCTGGGGTGTAAGGGGTAGTGATGCGCCTCCTATAGCCTCTCCTACCCAATTCCCATCCTCATTCTGCCCATGGTGCACCCTGCTTTTAACAGATGAGGCTCTGGGGACCGAATCACAGCGGTATAACTGTTTCATCTAAAATGGAGGAAATGCCATTTACATATGTGCTGGCCTATCACAACACAACAGCGTCCCTCAGAGGCACATGAGGGGAAGGTCGGTGGATCTAAATACCACCTATTTAGTCCTCCTGGCTGGGTCCGATGGACCCGTTGACCAACGAAGGTGTGGTCCCCCTTGCAAAATGGGGGTTTAAGTCGGGTGATGTAACTACCACTTTGTAAAACTGGTACCCGTTAAGAAAACAGTTACATGAAAGCCGCATACATGAATATGAGTACTAAAGATAAACATTCCAGAGTTAAAACTGTCCCCCAATCGGATCTCCGGGTGGGGACATCTTTAGGCAAATTTCATCACAATTCCAGTACTTTAAGAATTCTACAATGGAATGCAGGAGGCATGTCCCAGCCTAAAAATCAAGAGCTAATGAAAATATTAAAAGACCAAGATATAGATGTCTTCACAGTACAAGAAGCCAATATAGCAGAAGAACACGAAATATACTTTGAAATGGATCAGTACACTACACATATACTTCCAAAAGCTCGTCAAATAGCAAGTGGTATTCTTACAGGAATTAAAAGAAATATGAAAACTACTATTCAAATCCAAAAAACAATGGAAGAACAAGATGAATCAGAAATAGTTAAAATTGAAGTATGGAAAAGTAACTACCACTATAGGATTTACAGTATCTACAATCCTCCAGACAATACACTAGATCTAAGTTCTATTCCCATAGACCCCAAAAGTATTTTAATAGGTGATTTTAATGCACACTCCCCTAGGTGGGGCTACAGAGATATGAATTCAGCAGGAAGAGTCATAGAAGACCTATTAAACTCATCAACAATGGAATTAATATTTAATCCAAATGATCCACCCACTTACCTTCATTATAATGGTTCGGGTACAAATCCTGATCTTCTGATGGTGTCATCTGACATAATTGACATTATAAAAAGAGAAATAATAGAAGACCCAGGTTCAGGCCACAGAATCACCATAAGCTCCATAAGAGGTCTAATAAATAAAAGTAACAAACCAAAAATTAAAACTTCTTAGAATTTTAAAAACGCAGATTGGTCCAGTTTCCAAAATGAGATAGAAGGGAAGTGTAATATAGTGTTAGAATCAGAGTTCAAGTTAACAGATGAAATGAATAAAAAAATTTGTGAAATATTATTGACAGCAGCCAAAACACATATCCCCAAAGGAAAGTTAAAGAAATATAGCTACTTTTGGTCTCCATCTTTATCTAAGTTAAAACATGAAAGAAATATAGCAAGAGTCAAAGCCGAAAGAACCAAGTATCCAGAAGATGTACAAAACTGGGCAAGAAAAGCAGCCATTTTTAAGAAAGAATTAATTACAGCAAAGAGGGCCAGTTTCACAAATTTTGTAGAACATATGGACTATAGGAAAGATGGAAATAAAATATACAAATTCCTTAATAAAACAAAATTATCAAAAAATACAACTGAACCATTAAAACATAATAACAAAAGCTTAACTACAGATAGGGAAATAGCAGAATCCCTTAACAAGTTTTATGATCAGTCACAAAGAATACCCCAAGCATATAAAAAACAAGATAAAACTATCCAAAAAACTATCAGAGAAACTAACAAGCCAAAAGATATACGAAATGATATTTTTATTTAGGATTTTAATGAAACAGAACTGGATTTAGCAATAGAACAATTACAGAACAAAAAATCTCCAGGACCTGACAAGATCCCCAGAGGTTATTAAACACCTTGGCAGGAAAGGAAAAAAATCCTACTTAAACTGTATAACACGTGTTGGAGAATGACTGTGCCTTCCGACTGGAAAAAAGCCATTATCATCCCAATTTTAAAGAAAAACAAACCCTCAAACAATATTAATAGTTTCAGGCCAATATCTTTGACCAGTGTTATTGCAAAGGTGATGGAAAGAATGGTGGCATCTAGACTTAACTGGTTCCTAGAATATTACAACTTAATTAGTAGTTCACAGACCGGCTTCAGACAGAATCATAGTACAAGTGAAAATGTACTCCTATTAAGCCAAGTCATCAAGGAAGCTTTCAATAGAAAGGAGGATACCTTGTCAGTATTCATTGATTTTAAATCAGCATATGACTCAATCTGGAGAAACAAATTAATTGAGAAGTTGCAATCAATAGGTGTGAAAAGTAACATGCTTAAATGGATAACACAGTTTATTTCACAAAGATTTTGTGCCACAAAATATAATACATATATTTCCAAATATAAACAAACACACCGAGAACTTCCACAAGGTGCTGTTCTGAGCACAACACTCTTTAACATATATATAAATGACCTTCCATCATTCCATACTAGTCCTACAGAGAGTCTAAAAATTGCAGCAGATGAACCACCACTTTCTTTCTGATGTAAAATGTTAAGCCTTACTTATTTTACCAAGACCTTAACCAGACCTAATTCTGGTGCAGTTGCTTATATATCATGCCAAGATAATGCTCAACCCAAAGGGTTCCCTAGCCTACCCTTCTCCCAAAGAATTGTTACATACCTTTAAGAGTTTAATCTGACTATTCCTTCTTTCATTTCCCGTACCTTCAACATAAATGATATAACATGGAGAATAAAATTTCCTGTCATCAACACCACTTTGACAAAATATGTGAAGGCTAATACCCAAAAATCTTGTTTTACCATGCTGTTCAAAGAATTGTGTGACATGTATGCCAATTTTGAGCCAATTTATACCGATGGTTCCCGGTGTGACAACAATAAGGGCTGTGCGGTGGTTGCTCCTAACCACACACTCTCACCATTTTCTCTAGTGAACTGTTTGCTATACGTTTCGCCATGGATTATATGTCAAAGAATGAAGACTTCAGATCATTCATTATATACATAGATTCCCTTAGTGCATTAATGGCTATACAACGATCTCCTTGCCACACCTTGGTAAGGGAGATACGTGACTAAGTGAGTGAGTAGTGGGGTTTACGGGCCCATCGACAACTGGGGGATACGTGAATTATACAGTGAGCTTATTTCATCAGGTAAACAACTGATCTTGGCATGGATACCATGTCACTGTAACATACCAGGAAATGATCTTGCTGACACTGCCGCAAAAGAAGCTACCAAGCATCCTCCAAGCTTACCAGATCTTAAGCTACCACATGAAGACTATTTACGGCATCTTAAAAGAACTATCTTACACTGATGGAAGACAGATTGGACAACTACATCCAACAGCAAACTGCATGATATCTGTCCAATACCTAACCTGTCCACAACAATTAGACCATTAACCCGGCGTGACCAGGTACTAATAACCCAATTATGCATTGGCCACACTGCGCTTAATCATTCCTACATTCTGTCCCGTGAACTTCCTCCTAAATGTACTCTGTGTGATTCTACTCTTACCGTTCAGCATCTGCTCTCTGTTTGCCCAAGATACACTCACCAGCGACTTCAGTTTGGAGTTCCTGAGAACCTTAAGCTAGCTTTTGGTGATCAACAATATCACAAGAAAATCATCAAGCTCATCAAAGCATGCAAAGTTAATGTTTAAATTCAATGTAAACTTCATGATTTGTTTCCTCCTTTTTTTCCTCAATGTTTAGTCGCGATATGACTTTTATGTTGAAGCGACTTTAAATAATAAATAAATTTAAAAAAAAATAAATTTAAAAAAAAATAATAATAATAAAAACTTCAGAAACCAAAATTGCTTTATTTGCTGATGATGTAGTCATTTGAACTACAGGCTCTCAAAAAAAACCTGAATTAATTAGACAGAATAGAAACAGCCCAAAACAAAGTACATGAATGGAGCTCCAAAAACCTCATGACTATCAATGTGGAAAAAACAAATTATGAATTATTTACACTAAAATACAAACCAGTTAATATTAACATAAATTATAATGGTAAACCACTCAAAGCAGTTGATGATGCCAAATACTTAGGCATCACTTTCGACAGAAAGCTAAGTTGCAAAAAACATATAACAAACATCTCAGAAAAGGTTGAAAAGATACTGCAAATCCTGAAAAGGTTAGCTGGTGCTAAATGGGGCTGCTCAAGGAGAGTCCTTAAAACAACATACAAAATGTACGTTAAACCAAGCCTCTTGTACTGTTCTGAAGCTTTAATAACAGCAGCAAATGCTAACATCAATAAACTTGAACAAATACAAAATCAGGCTCTTCACCTAATCACTGGAGCAGTTAAATCCACACCTATTGATGCCATGCTTGCCTTAACACGGACCTCATCAATAACAACAAAAATAGAAGAACAAGCATTGCTCCAACACGAGAAAATGTTACGACTGCCAAACTCTAAAAGGACAGAACAGAACCTCCCCCCTTCAATCCTTAAAACTCATAGTAGTTTCCTAGAAAAGGTAGCACAGATTAAATCCAAATTGAACATTCCTAACACCAGAGAAAATCTACTTATAAGAGAAAATCCACTGGAATTATTGCAACCTACCTTCAGTTTGAAATTAATAGAGGAAATAAGTAAATCAGACACACCAAAAGAAATACAAAAACTTCTAGCTCTGGAAACAATCAATACTAGGTATCCCACAGAAGAATGGCTGCACATATATACTGATGGATCCTCCAAGGAAAACCTTACTGGAGCTGGAGTTACGTGTTCACATTTTTCCTTTTATCAACTATGCCCTATCCTCCAAAGCTTCTCGTTAAGTCAGTATGACACTGAGTAGCATTTCAATCACCTAGCATGGCAATTTTCACATATGATCCTATTCCAATCTGTTGTCGCACGGTCAACCTCACACTGAATGCTTTTGGAGTTGGTTCCTAGCCATTGTCACTTAGTCACCAACTGTGATATAATTTGGTATGGTTTGCCACGAGGGTTTTGAATGTATATACAAACAATACAGTGATGTCACATGTTCAAAAGATATCACACTGTTGCCAAGACTTATGGAATGATCCCCATATTAAATAGAGGAAGCAACAGATTCTATCCAAAAATTCAATATTGAGAAATACATGGTTTGACATCCCCTGAGTAAGAAAAAAGGAGAAAAAAATAAGCCTGTGTGTGTAAATTTTGTGAAAACAATTTTTCTTATCAGCTGAAGGTTTGCCCTCTATAATTACCAAATGTCAATTATTATTTCTTCTATGTTACTAGAACAGTGCTGTACAACTTTTTAGTCGGGCACATTTAACTCATGCCTAAGAAGGAGCAGGTGCCATCACAAACACCATTAGGGCAAGTTCTCTTCTTTAAAGAAGAAAAACGGAAAGCACTGTTTAGGGAAATAATGAATGCAGCTTTAGGTGTAGAAAAACATACTTCATGAGTGTACTGGCAAGATATTCAGAAGAAAATAGTTTTGTCTGAAATTTTAACTAATATTAGAAATCTTTGGAGTACACATTTGTTTATGACAACTCTTAACATGACATACAATGTATACATAAAGCCATTATTTACTTATTGCAACAAAGTTCTTGTAACAGCAAATTCAAAAATAATCCAAATGTTTCAAAACCAAAGTCAGACTAATTACAGGTGCTATCAAAACCACACCAATACCAGCTATAGAAATACTAACCAACCAATACCCCATCGAATATGAAATAGAAAAAGCAGCTTATTCAACACAAAAAGTTGATCAGACTGTTGTGGATTTTACTGTGGTTGCTCTAGCAATGAGGTTCTTATCTTCAGGATGTTCAATGGGTTAGCGGATATATGATGGCGATTATTAATATATTTTCCATACATATTCAGTTCTCTAACAATTTAACTTTATTACATTGAAGTTATAATAAAACAACAAATTATCTTCACTTTCTACAAATATTGATGTTGTCAAGTCCTGAAACTATAAGTCAAAACCTCCGTGATTTTTATGCACGTTAAATTCACACTTCTCTCGTAAATATTGTAGAATATTTAGTTACAATCGCATGTGACAAATATTAATATGCAATATTTTACTAAAATAATGTCTTTTGGCAATAGAATCCAATATTATTGGTTGCCGATAATATCTTGTTATAATTAGTAATGCAAATATAGTCCATCTTACACTACGTATATATCAATAATAATTGTCATTCATTACCTGTCTACGGCAGTCTTAAATGTTCCACTCATAAGGGAATACATCACTTCCATAAACCACTAGATTACATTGTTAATAAAGCTCTTGGATACATTTTCAGCAATATACTTAAATGGTATTATGGTTCAGTTATCAGTTTCAAGTAATCACTGTCATGAAAATATCATTGCTGCTACACTGTCTTGCTTCATGCATTAGATAACAACTCTTTAACCTGTTGTATATTTTATCCATTCCAGCTTTTCCTTGAATGACCAATGTGTGGGTAAATAAGTTATCTTATAAGTCCTCATATTCCCTTGCATAATCATTTTCAGGAATGTGGAATGGTGTTTCGGGTACTTTATAACAATTATTACAGCATAGTTCACTTAATATTTGAGATATAACAGTAATTTGATACCGAAATTTAGATTTCCGATCGAATGGGCTTTTGAAAAAGATACGTTTTAATTTAATTGCCGGATATGAGATTTGCGATAAATATTGAGTAATAACATAAATAGATAATATAGCAGGAAGTGTTGTAAGGTGAGCAAGATATGAGTAAATAATAGTCGTTAAATTTGTAGAATAAACGCATTATTGGTTTGAAATTAACGAGTCATGACGTCATACCACATAGTTTAAAATAAACGTTCGAAAGTCAGTTCTACAAACCTTAAAAGTCGCGCGATATATCTAATAAAATATAAAGTAAACATCGTTTAATCCTAAAAAGGTAATTATATATTCAAAATTCATAAAAGAACATGTTATAATAGAAAGGGACATTTCTAAATTGCGGGAAAAGAAAATAACATTTTGGATACGAGGCTTTCTTGGATGACGTCATGACATTCAAATTGGAAGCGAACGGTCTTCTTGGCGTGGGTAAGAGAGAAGCGGCTAGTCAGTACTCAACCAGAGAGCAGTACGGGAGTTCGTGCAGTTCGTGCTGCGCCGATGTGATTGAGATGCTTCTACAGATACACATATAGAATCGGCATAACTCCCGAAAACATTTACAGATGCAATAAATGATCTGCAAAGTTGTTCTTGGGTTGTCCTTTACACTCACGTAAACCCGAGATAAAGAGATCAAGCTCAGCTAGCCGGAGATAACACACCGAACCACATCAACGTGACCAACAACATCACTTCACCAACGACTTCAGCTTCAAATGGCGAGGTAATAACTAGGAAGCAATATTACAGCTTCAAATTGGCTTCCCAACGTGTGGCGCCGAAAGAATGGACCAAACCCCCAAGACGACCAGACCAGCATCGAACCAGCAGACAAGAAGGTGCCCAGCGCGTCAACATCTGTGAAACGTGTAGTGAACAAGTTTAAGTGCAGTTAAAGTGAAATAGTGAAAATATTGAAAATTTTGGTGAGTAGAAAAACACATATAAATAGCTTAGAAATGGAAGACAGTGATAGTGAGTTTAGAGGTTTTGAAAGTCCGGAAATTCGGGAAAGTATAAGTAGAATGGAAGAATTTAATCGGAATGTAATTGGTAGCAGAATATGCCAAGAATTAGAAGATCAGAACGTTAGAGAAACACCTAGAGGTAGTTCAGAAATGTTTAGTAGTAATTCAGAAAGGCCAGCATTTATGTCAGAAATAGAGAATATGTTTCAAACGATAATGAAAGAGATGAGTACAGAGTTAAGTCGAAAGATAGATGAAAATAGTAAAGAATTAAGAACAGTGGAAAAGATGAATACAGAGTTAAGTAAAAAGATAGATGAAAATAGTAAAGAATTAAGAACAGAGTTAAGTCAAAAGATAGATGAAAATAGTAAAGAATTAAGAACAGAGTTAAGCCAAAAGATGAGTAAGATAGACGAAACTAGTATAGAGTTAGGACAGAAATTAGAAAAGGGACAACAGGAATTGGGAATGCAATTGGAGAATCAGAGGAGAGTTTTCGAAACCTTTAGGGAAGAAGTTAGGGAGGAAATTAATAAAGTTAGTAGTGAAGTAAAAGAAAATAGAGAACAGGTTAAGGGAGAATTAGAGACAATAAGGCAAGAAGTAAAGAATTCTGAAAAGAAATTAGGTCAACAAGTGAGTGAAAAATTAGATAAAGAAAGGGAAAAAGTAACATATAGATTAGACAAACAAAGGGAAGAAATTAGAGAAGAGTTACAGGGGTGTAAAGTTAGAATAGAAAGATCTGATGTAGAAAGTGAAAGGCAGGCTAGAAATTTGGAGGATGTTACAGACAAAATAAAAGGAGTAGTAACAGAAATTACTCAGGTAAAAGAGGCCTTAGAAAATTTGAAATTAAATGAAAATGCATGTAATCACAACAATCTTAGTAATGAAGTTGCAAGAAACGAGGCAATACCAGGTGTATCAGCTGACATTTCGATGCAAAATAGGGGTAACAGTAATTCCCATTCTGATCTCGGAAATAGCTCAGGGATAGGTGACAATTCAAATTTACATTGGCCTAACCATGTCTTAAATGAAATGACACCTCCAGTTTTTGAAAATGAAGATTCAGATGATCCTAAAGCCTTTTTAGAAGGGTTACAAGAGTACTTCACGGTGAAACGTATACCAGAGGAGTACAAGATGGTGATAGTAAGAAAATGCCTAAAGGGTAATGCTGCTAATTGGCTAGGCCTTTCTATGGGTAACAATAATGACTACAGGACCTTTAGAAACATCTTTTTAACCAGATATTGGGGAGCTAGTAGGCAGGCTAATATTAGAGTTGAATTAAGCAATGGAAAATTTAATCCTAGATCGGAGGAATCGATGGTAAACTATTTTATGAGAATAGCGAGAAAATCGAAGATGTTGGACCCTCCCTTGGATGAAAAAGATCTAATAAATATAGTTACTCCACATTTTCCGGAAACACTTCAACATTACCTAATCATAGCCCGACCCGATAGCATTGCAGCTATGATAGAATTATTATCAGCCTTAGAAGTCAATAAACCAAAACACACATTTGGAAATACATATGAAGGAAAAGAAACTGTCAATTCTTTCGGGCAAGGGGCACAGTATTATCAGAATAGAAGTGAGGTTAGGGAAAGATATAAAGGACCAGTACCAAGGATGGAATCATTCCGGTGGGAAAATCAAGGTAGATATAACCAGGAAGGGCATCACCAAAATAGAAATGGTAATCTAAGGGGAAGAAATATAAGGGTGAATTATATGAATACAAATAGATTTGATCGAGGTAGACGGGGCCGTTATTTTGGACATAGTAGAAATTCAAATGATGGGTATTGGACAAACGGAGATAATGAGTTTAGACCGAGGTCACCAAGACAGGGAGAAAGGTATTCTAGTGGACGAAATTCCCCCGAAAATGCGGAAATGGTCGAGGCCATTAACACGGTCAAAAACATGGTAGGAAGTAACCCCGATTTAATGCAGGAAAACAGAAGTAACAATTCGGGAAATAGTACAGGAGCAATACATAAAAATCAGGGAAACGCCAGACCCGGTCAAACGCGCCTTCAGTGAGAACTGGGTATCCTAGTAATGATTGTGATAAGTACTCGGAAATAAATAGTCCTGGAAGGCAAATGATGATACAAAAGAAAAGAGAATGGAAAAATAGAATTGACGAAAACGAAAAAGTAGGAGATCCACCTAAAATCAAAATTGGAGTAAATGGAAAACAATACAATGCAATTATAGATACGGGATCAAATAGCACAGTATGCTCACAAAATTTTTATGATAATTTACAAAGTAGTGGCTTTAAAGTAATGTCTTTACCAGTTAATGGGATATATTGCTCGCTAGCTGTGGGAAAACGAAAAGAGAGAGTAAAATTTCAAGCAATGATAAATATTGAAATAAATGGGAGAATACTTGGAATTTTATTTCTGATTGTAGGAAGACTTGTGACAGATATTATAATAGGTTGTGATTGTCTTTATGCCTGGGAAGCTGTGGTGAATTTTAAAAACATGATTCTAGAAATGAAAGTTGAAGATGAGACCATTATAGTGCCTTTTTGTGGAAGATAGTAGTTCAGAAACTATTGTACGAGAAAAAGAGGAAGAAGAAATCCAAGGGGATACATTCTTTGTAGAATATGTTAAAGTAGGAGCTATGGAATTAACTGAAGTAAATGTCAAAGAGTACAGAGTCGATAATAAAGAAAATGTAGAATGGGATAAAAATGATTTCATAGACAATTTGAGGGTTTCTGATGCAACTAGGTACTATGATAGGGAGAGTAGTGAAGACTTAGAAGAATTGTTGAGGGAAAAAGTAACTCAGGCTGATCAACTAAATGAACAACAGAGGGATAAATTGTTTGAAATATTAATCCGAAATAAAGAAGTATTCTCTGAGAAACCTGGTAAATGTAATATTTATACTCATTCGTTTGAGATGATACCCATCAAACCTTTTACACATAAAGCGAGAGCTATCCCTAGTACAATAAGAGAAGAGGTAGATGCAGTTATAAAGTCAATGTTAGAAGATGAGGTTATTGAAATTTCGAATTCAGAATTTGTGAATCCCCTATGTATTGTAAATAAAGCCAATGAAAGATTAGGGTGACAGACTCGAGAAAACTAAATTATTGTTCATCATACTTTCCATCAGGGAATCCAACAGAACGTGTCCTCTGAGATATAGGAATTTATTTACGTGTACTTACACATCATAATCACAAGGATTGGGTGAAATATTGTCCATTGATAGAAAAGATTATCAATCACACCATTAATGTAACTACTGGATTTGCACCAATAAAATTAATGTTAGGAATTGAACCAGAACCAATATTGATCGGGGTACCAAAAACACTGAAAATTAATGACATTCAGTTAAGTGAAGAAGAAAGAGCGAAAATTGCTTTTGAACGAATCAAGAAAAAGGCAGAGAAGCGAAAATTAAAGAAAAAGAGTAGAAAACATAAATGGGAACCTAAGATAGGCGATTGGGTACTAGTTAAAGACCATAAGTTATCAAGTGCATTGAGAGGTAGGAACAAAAGGATGGAATTGTTATATAAAGGTCCTGCAGAAATTATATCCAAATTTGGTCATCATACCTATGAATTAAAAGATGTTAAAAATGAAAAATGTCTGGGAAGATGGCATAAACAACTCCTTCGACCATACAAGAAACCGTGTGGTGCCTTGGAACCTTGATTTAATGTAAAAAAAAAAAAAAAAAAAAATTGGAAGTGTCATTTGTCTATTGGCGCCCAATCAGCTTTGAGATAAAATGTAAATGTTAGCCTACTTGAAAACCATACATTGGTCAGTTACTTACATATTCATGAAAAATGCAGAATGTGAATTGCTATATACTACAAAGAGTTTAAAAATATATTGTATAGAGCTCACAAAAAAAAAAAAAAAAAAAAAACAGCTTCAGAAAGATTGTTAAAATGTTCATCTCCGCATAGAGAGAAAACAGAATATTTACTTTGTAAAACATTTGTTAAAATATTTAGATGTATAGATAGTTATCACAGAAAGACAAAGAAAGAACTTGTCTAAAGAGTGCAATGGATTTATATAAAAATATATGTACATTTTAGTGCTTAAAGGATCTAGTACAGATATGTGTTACAATAACAAAAGTGAAAAATCACAGTGCAAGTGATAGTGAGAGCGAAGTGAGCAAACATGAACTAAAAGAAGGAAGTATAAAGAAAGACTCTTGAAATTTAACCTTTATATAGAAGCTTCATAGAAGAAACCATAACATATTGTAATTAGTATTTAAGGATTAATGTTTAGTCAAGTGTACAATTGTTTGTCATGTTAAAAAGATTAATGAGAAAATGTGTTAATAACCAATTTCAAAAACAGTGTAATTGAAAATTGTATATAATGGGAGTGTTGCCGATTATTCAAAATACAGGAGTAATTTTTAATTTTTCTTTCGGGCAAGACATTTACATTATTTTATTATGAAATAATAAAATAACATAAATGGGGGCATTTGATACCGAAATTTAGATTTCCGATCGAATGGGCTTTTGAAAAAGATACGTTTTAATTTAATTGCCGGATATGAGATTTGCGATAAATATTGAGTAATAACATAAATAGATAATATAGCAGGAAGTGTTGTAAGGTGAGCAAGATATGAGTAAATAATAGTCGTTAAATTTGTAGAATAAACGCATTATTGGTTTGAAATTAACGAGTCATGACGTCATACCACATAGTTTAAAATAAACGTTCGAAAGTCAGTTCTACAAACCTTAAAAGTCGCGCGATATATCTAATAAAATATAAAGTAAACATCGTTTAATCCTAAAAAGGTAATTATATATTCAAAATTCATAAAAGAACATGTTATAATAGAAAGGGACATTTCTAAATTGCGGGAAAAGAAAATAACATTTTGGATACGAGGCTTTCTTGGATGACGTCATGACATTCAAATTGGAAGCGAACGGTCTTCTTGGCGTGGGTAAGAGAGAAGCGGCTAGTCAGTACTCAACCAGAGAGCAGTACGGGAGTTCGTGCAGTTCGTGCTGCGCCGATGTGATTGAGATGCTTCTACAGATACACATATAGAATCGGCATAACTCCCGAAAACATTTACAGATGCAATAAATGATCTGCAAAGTTGTTCTTGGGTTGTCCTTTACACTCACGTAAACCCGAGATAAAGAGATCAAGCTCAGCTAGCCGGAGATAACACACCGAACCACATCAACGTGACCAACAACATCACTTCACCAACGACTTCAGCTTCAAATGGCGAGGTAATAACTAGGAAGCAATATTACAGCTTCAAATTCCTGAGTATCTTCGAAAAACGGCAGTTGCACCCTTCAGGTTGATTACAGGACATGATTGTCTGGCAAAACATTTAAACAGAATTTGAATATATTCTTCACCACTCTGTCCTCTATGTGATCTGCAAGAGGAAATGGACCGAGACCACCTTAAAATATTCCCGTCCACTTCTAGTGTCCCATCCATCAGTGAAAAATATTGGAGAGCAAGAGGATTAATGACTTCATTGTCAGAAATTCAGCATTAGCTAACAACAACAATACAAATTAGTATTGCCCTTATCTTAGTAAAGCACACAATCTTAATCCAAGAAACAAACATAGAACACACAAACAAAACATGAACATCTCATTGTTTACAGTTAATCACAGCTTTACTATTCAAAGCAAATGATGGAATATACACACATTGCAATTAACACAAAGAATGCATCTGCGTGCCCTATTCTGCCGTACTCTCTCAGGCACCAGCCATTTCTCTGGTTTAAACGATTCTCTGTCTAATTTTGAATAGTAAAGCTGTGATAAACTGTAAACAATGAGATGCTTGTATTTTGTTTATCATTTTGTGTGTGTTTCTTGGATTAAAATTGTGTGTGTGCCTTACTAAGATAAATGCAATACAAATTTGGATTAAGAGGTTGAACCAGAAACTGAAAAATTCAATGCCATAGCCAGGATTTGAACCACAGATCTTTCACTTATTGAGCTGCTGCTTTAACCACCAAACTATCATGGCCAACTTGCCAGTACAGAAGATCCGTGTTTCAAATCCTGATTATGGCTTGAATTTTTCGGTTTCTGATTCACCCTCTTAAACATTGCCCACACACGGCTTGTGTGTTTAAAAACACCAGCAGTAAGCTTGTTGGCATAAATAAATAATAATTACCATCTGAAGGTTATTTAATCCGGGAGAAAAGTATGAATCAGCAAGGGAATTTAATGTCATACTGGCAAGTTGGCCATGGTAGCTTAGTGGTTAAAGCAGCCGCTCGATAAGCGGAAAATCCGGGGTTTAACCCCGGCTATGGCATTGAACTTTTCAGTTCTTGATCCCACCTCTTAAATGAGATGTTTGTACTTTGTTTATGCATTTTGTGTTTGTTTCTTGGATTAAGATTGTGTGCCTTACTAAGATAAATGCAATACTAATTTGGATTGTTGATTTTGCTGTAAATATTTAAACTGTGTGGGAGGCAGTAATCTGTGACATTAACTTGTCTAATACTTAAACAAAGCACCACAGCAAAAAACTTTCCTTAACAAAAAGTGTTTAAAATAATGTTATCTATTAGCTCCCAAAACATGTCGGTCTAATTTTGGGACACCCTGTATTTCTTCTGTGCAAGTGTATGTGACTGAGCTCCTAAATGGCTGCATTGTTATGCAATTTTGTGTGTGTGAATAAGTTGATTTGGGAATGGTTTAGATTCACAATTTGATCTGACAGAAAATGTTGTTATAATTAATTAAGTTATGTGTTATTATTTATTTATGCCAACGAACTTACTGTTGGTGTTTTTAAACACACAAGCCGTGTGTGGGCAAAGTTTGAGAGGTAGAACTGGAACTTAAAGATAATAATTACCATCTGAAGGTTATTTAATCCTGGGATATAAAGTACTTACAATAGTAAGTCACCATTGGGGTAATTTGTCTCTGATGTGAGACTGCCTTTGTGGTTTACCAGGAGAAATATGAACTGGTTTGAGAATTCAATGCCATTCTGGTAGTTTGTCACAGCAGCTCAATGGTAGAGCACCCACCTGGTAAGCGGAAGGTCTGTGGTTCAAATCCCACCTGTGGCATTGAATTTTTAAGTTCCAGTTCTACCTCTCAAGTTATGTGTTGTTGATCTTTGGATAGTTTTGGTTCACAATTGGATCCATTGATAGAGTTTCAAATTTTTTATTAATAATGTTTTGTTTTATTGCATATCAATTACTTGCATTGTAGCTTAGCATTTTTATTACATTCAAATCCTTATGTACTAGAATTGCTTGATTATTGAGATTATATTACATTATTCTTTATTGAAATAACGTTTTAAAGTGTAATTAAAAGAGATCCTTCTGTTATACATTTGAGCATGCATTCTTGAATATGGACAGCATATTTATTTATACATTCAAATATTTATTTTTTGGATTTGAATAGAAGGTTTCATATTTCTTTTAATTCCTGTAAGAATACCACTTGCTATTTGATGAGCCTTTGGAAGTATATGTGTAGTGTACTGATCCATTTCAAAGTATATTTCCTGTTCTTCTGATATATTGGCTTCTTGTACTGTGAGGACATCTATATCTTGGTCTTTTAATATTTTCATTAGCTCTTGTTTTTTAGGCTGGGACATGCCTCCTGCATTCCATTGTAGAACTCTTAAAGTATTAGAATTGTTGTGATGAAATTTGCCTAAAGATGTCCCCACCCGGAGATCCGATTGGGGGACAGTTTTAACTCCGGAATGTTTATCTTTAGGACTCATAGATCCACACTTTTTATTTAGTAAGCCTTTGTCTGTCCCTTACTGTTTACCATTTATGCAAAAGTCATCCAGAATGAAGAGGTCTTCTGAGGACATTCCCAGAAAATTCAAGATATGACTTAGAAACTGCCATGGAATCGCCTGTGTCCGTCACTGGATACTGACCATCTGTTCCTGCAGGTCATTATATAAGGTTCTCCAAAGAGACATGGTTGGACATTCCTGGTTTAAATCATGCTTACAAATAAGAGAGTAGACAATTGAAATTGACTTCATAGATACAAAATATAAGGAAATTAGAAAGGAATTTTCAGAAAAAGACCTATAGCATCAGGTCTTTTTAATTCAAGCAATTGCTTTATCAACTCTTCTCTTCTTAATTCTTTTAAAAACAAAAGTTCAGACCATTAACTTAAACTTAGCTTACTTTCCTACATTTTGGTGTAAGGTGCACAAAAATATTTGATATTTTAGGATTACAGGGTTCTATGTTAGGTCAATTACTGTTCTTTTTGTACATAAATGATTTACCACTATGCCTTGAAAATGTAACACAAGCTAAATTAATACTTTTTGCAGCTGACACAAGTACATTCATTACAGGGAAGGATCATGTCCTTCAAGAAAGCATATCAGTATTTCTGAATAAAATAATAAATTGGTTTGAAGTCAATAAACTGCATGTAAATGAAGAGAAAAATATAGCATTAAATTTTCAGTATAAAGCTTGTAGAAAACTAAATAATCCTGACATCAGAATTGGATCTAAATTGCTCAATTTTGAGTGCAAAACATAATTCTTAGATCTGTAGGTTGACAAAAATTTAAGTTGGAATTTACACATTGAAAAGCTACCAGGGAAGCTGAGGAGAACTTGTTTTCTTCATTTAGCTTCAGCCTCAAGTATGAGCTAACGTCCTCAAAACTGTTATTTTGCCTTTCACTCTCGGAAATTAATGAATTTATTGTGCAGTCAATTACTGACTATTACACTATTGTTTTAATTTTTATAAGACTTAAATGTTTCATGGCGAATGTTAATAATCAAGGTTTCATGGGTGATCAGCTGTGTGAGATTTAGAAACATTGAGCTTTCGGCTATTGTAGACTCCATGGCCTTCATCAGGATCAAAAGAATGACTGTGCTCCGCTCTCCATATATATATTTCACAAACAAAAATTGTGACATCTGCCTGACATTGCAGGTGACCATAAAGATCCAGAATACAAAGATATATGACAAAGTCAATTTTAAGAAGAAAAAAAAATTATTAAAATTAAGATTCAAAATATCTAAAGAAACATTAAATGATTATAACAAGAAGATAACAGTTAACACATTGAATACAAGTGATTATTTAAAATATATAAAGAGTCTTTTAGGACATGTAAACATATATTTACAATTTCGGACCATTGCACACCCAGTGCTTTGAGGCAGGTACTCGTGAATTTAAAACATGTTCCGCGGGCACCAAAGAGTAGTCCTTTTACCTCCCATGCATTTTCAGGTACATTATATCTCTCACTAAGGTCAGGAATGCATGGTTGGTAGATGGCTTCGTTTTCCTCGTTCACCTGTGTCGCCTGTTGTAAATGTTGCTCCATTCTTACTGTTGGATCAAGAATGAGATCCTTTCCTGCATCCCTCTTGATGGCTACGATATCTGCTCTTCGATGGCTACCATCCTCAGACAGGCAATTGACCTCTTCATAGACCTCCCAATTGGCTCTACGAAGGGCTGTAGAAATTGATGAACGCACATGGTGGTGACGAGTGTTGCGAAGTAATTCTCCCTTTGGGCAATATCCTAGTACATGCCCAAGGGTTTCCACTTCTTTACAATTTGAGTGCCGACATAATGTTGTTCGCTGATTTCTTCCAGGCACAGATCTTACTGCTGACGCGTTATATGACATTTTGATGGCATTAGTCCATTCAAAACATGACAGGATTTTTGTGTTGCTCATCCACGAATTGGCTCTGGGATTCTCTTTATATGTCTCAATCCCCTTTCCCTTGTGAGGTAGCTGACACCATGCATCAAACGATTTAAGTTGTAATTGTTTTCGAAGCCATCGTCCTGATTTTGACATGCTTTCATCGTTAATGTCAATGTTCAAATTGGAAAGGGCTTCTTTCTTCTCTTTCTGAGTATCTCAACACAAGCGTAGATGATCATCTTGTATTTGTGAAAGCTTCTGAGCTATATTGAAATGTATATAAGCCTCCCAACCAGCTCTAATTAGTCCTATTCCTCGAAGATTACGTGGAGCGTATATCATATCATTGGGGCAATCATGTGTTAGCCCAACTATTTCTTTGACGGATGTTCTTATTAATTTATCAATATCTTCTAAAAAGGAGGATGGAATCTTATTCAGTGGTGTACTTTGAAGGGAATAAACTAATCCAGGCCAAATATATTGATTAATGATATTAAATTTTTGATCTGCTTTGAGCAAGTTGGAATAAGAAAGTGAATTCAAATCTTTTTCCAAACGTTTGATTATCTTATTCTTATCCAACTGGATTTCATTCGTGAAATTTACACCCAAATATTTTATGTTTTCGTTTTCTTTGATTGGCTCTAAAACATTTTAGCCAAATTTTATTTTAGAAGTTTCACTAAGTTTACCATGTTTGATATTTATGACATTGCATTTTAATAGATTGATATGCAAACCAATTGCAGCCAAGTTGCTGGTAGTTAAGTCTAAAAGTGACTGAGCAGATGTTTCGTCCTTTGCTACTAAAACAATATCATCAGCAAAAGCCATGGCCAATACATTTTTTACTTCAGAGCTAAGTTGAAATCCATGCAATTTTGCAATCTCATGGTCCATTATATCTTTAATTGTGTCATCAATCACTAAATTAAACAATGTAGGAGAGATGGGTGAACCCTGGGCAACTCCTTTTTGTAGAAAAATAGGCAATGTTTTGTTTATGCCACATTCTACTGCAATGCTATTACCCTGAATGAGATTCAAAACTAATACTCTCAAGTTGTTTGGCATATTGGTGCGCATCAGGCATCTCTTGATATGTTCATGACCTATGCTATCATAAGCCTTTGAGATGTCAAGGAAAACAATGCAGCAGTCCTTCTTGTTAGCTTTACAGTTTGTCAGACATCCATTGATGATTGATGTATTTATATGACAGTCAGGGAGCGCAACAAAACCATGTTGATAAGCACAAAAATCGATAAATGATCTCAGTTTTCTGTCAATTACTTTTTCAATAACACGTCTGATTACAGAATAAATTTATATTGGGCGCCAATTAGTTAGTTCATCAGGGTTTCCTTTTTCGAATATTAGAACTGTTCTTGCAGCCTTAAATATTTCAGGACATTTTTCAAATTTCAGCATCGCATTAGCTAGAAGACACGACAGTTTAGTGGTTTTAAATTCTTTTAAAACTTTTACAATTATTCGATCAGGACCCGGAGACGTATCCACTTTAATCTGGCTAAGAGCAGCATTAATTTCTGCTTCCTTTATTTCTATATCATTCTCTGTACATACCGCTGCTATCTCTGGCAAGGGAGTTAGTTCATTCTCCTGTTCAAAAATATTTTGAAAATGTTGGTAAATAGAAGATGTTGGAATGTTACACTGGATACCATTTTGATTTTTCATGATATTCCTGACCACCTTGCGTCGCTGATTATAGTACAGGTACTGAGAGACTTCATATTGATAATTATTTTTGTTGTATTCTCTTTTGCGTTTAGATAGTCTTGCAGGATTTTTGGTATTGGAATATGAATTGTTCTGAGGTATTTGCTTACTTTTTCGTGCATTATACTATCGGATGGCAGGATGTTTAGGGCCAGAAAGGAAGGATAAAGCTGTGACTAAATAGCTGACCACTTCTTGGCATAGCGACTTAAATGATTCTATATCAGATTTTAGTATTATGGTTTTTAATTTTTCCTCAAACTTTGTAATGTCACCTAGTTTTTTATTTATTTGTTCATCCTTATGCAATGTATGAGTTTTTTTTTATCTTATCATTTTGAGTGTCCAGCTCATTATTCTCCTCTTGCGTGTAAGAATTTTCTGTTTGCTGCTTATATTTGGAAGCTATCTTTGTTCAATAAGCATCAGGATGTGCTTTACTTATATGAATAGCAACAGATTTAATGCTTATCAGTTATACAAGGTTATAAAAAACTCCTTCCTAATGAACTGTACTTCTCAGCCTATTCCTCCAAAATATAAGGTATACATTCTAGTTTTCAAGTATGTATGTTTAATATATGGTACGTTAATAAGCTAATTTTTGAGAAAATCAGACATTTCGAAAAACGTAGCATGTAAACAGAGTTTGCATGGGCGTGGGGGAATATTCTTGAAAATCTCCTTGTCGAATCTTTGGAGAAGTAACAAGTTTGGTACCTACTGCAAGACTTAGGGACAGGCAAGAATCTTAAAGCATTAAATGATTTGAGGCACAATAGATCACAGCTGGTGGCAGTGCATAAGACATCTATTGTAGACCCTAATGACATACGCACCTTTTGCTAAAAATGTCTTTTTAGGATTCTAGAGAGCCTCAAACTACGTATTTCCGATGAAATCTCGAATTAAACTTTGGGTGGAATACAATAATTTCCTCTACTTAATATACCCAATCATAAGTTGTCACAACTATAAATGTGAGCAGCACAACAAAGAATAACACTACCAAAACATTTTCATACCACTTATTAACTATAATATAGTGCATACAAAGAACAGATAGTCACTTGTGTCTTCCTTCGAAGGCCACAAAGGCTTTCAAACGGTGGGACCAATGTCTATAGCAGCACCATGACATTTATATCCAAATTCTGCTCTGTTCACTTCAAATCTCGTTCTAGGGGGCCCAGATTTCTGTATCATGTCGAATATCATCGAGTCGATGTTGTCCCCATCTAGCAGTGGACTTCCTGGTGGCCATTCTTGGTGCATTACCTGTTCAGTTTTGCGAAAATGGTGTGAAAGCAATTATTGCTGAAGTCTACTAAAGTAGTCTAAATCTCCGGAGACGAATGTAAAGCCTTTCAATCAGACCATGTTCAAAAATAAACACTGGGGTTTTCAAGTAGACTATACACCATCTCATAGGACTAAATACATGTGATTATGGCTTGAGGACAATGTTTATAGCGCAACAAGATTGTCTATCGGGAATTCCAGATCTGAATCCACTGGATTACCAACTATGAGACATCATGGAGGTAAAGCTTGCTTGACACGACGCAGTAATCTGAAGGCCCTAAAACGAGATTTGAAGCGAACAGTGCAAAATTTGAACATAAATGACATACGTGCTGCTACAGATGATTGGCTGCGCCGTTAGAAAGTCTGAGGGGCCTCCAAAGAGGATATTTTGAGTAAGTATATGTTCCTTATATTCACGGTTATAGTTAATAAGTGGTACCTACGAAAATATTTTGGATAGTGTCATTCATTTTTGTGCTACCCACGTTTATAGTTGTGACAGAACTTACGATATGAGTGGATAGATAAGTATAAGAAAAAGAAAAAATTTCCCACGGGGATAATTCAGATACACTAGTCTTTAGTAATTTTCCACAAGTATATATTTAGTAGCTCTTTAATGTCATCTTTCTTTCTAATACAGATAGGAAACTCGTATTTGTAAAGGATTATGACCACGTTTATCTCAGTGAGAAATCATACTTCAGAACTCCATCTGTGCTGTTTGATGCATGCAGGAATCTGGGGAAAATCGTTCTCGTCGCTCGGATATTGTGCGCTGTTATGCAATACTACAACTTTGTAAAAATGTCATCATAGCTTTCCAAATACCGATCCAATTATTTTCCAAAATATGGAAACCCTAAGCTTCCTTGCTGGATACAGTTAATTTGTTTCCCCAGAGAGCAAAGGAGTGGCTTTGTATACATCGTCAAAGTGGAGTTCCTCCTGCAGACATACCTACGAACGAGAAAAAAATACTGGTTAAGAATAAATTATCGTGGTTATAAATGGTTTATATCATTTGCGATATTTTGTATTTGAAGGCTATACCCATCAGACATACTAAGCAGTACTTTCATTACAAGTAGTTGCACATTCATTTAACAAAATAACAGACCAAGGGAGTTTATTAAAGGGCAAAGTGACGAGGGATATTAAACTTGACTGTGAGAGCGCTATGTTCGCTTGTTATCTGTTTACTAGAGCAGCGAAATACTAGTAACCTGACATACAGTGCAACGTAGATGGAGCACTAGAGTGGGGTGTGTCTGATATGGGAAAAATAACTATAATTATGGTAAATGTATTACATATGTTCCTACGTAGTTATTTATTGTAATATTTTTCATAGCATGAAAATGGGGCTAAATTATCTTCTGCATCTTCCATTAGGGAAGAAGGAAAGAAAACAAACTAAATCAGTCATTACAGGTTTCTTATTAAATAATTTCTATTGAGAAGTTAGCTTCTATGGGCCACATACCAGCAGAGGGCCCTTTTTACATGTAGAATGTTTCAAAAGGTGGAACTATAAGAAGTACATAGTAATATAGCTCTAATTTTCTAAAGTGTAATCAATCTGCAAACCTGGAATAATTTCTAAAACTCATATGAGTATGAAGTGGGCGGATGCTCTAGAGTTCTAGACCGTAGCCAAATCGAGAGGGACCTGTGCTCCAGGTTAGATTATGCAGTGTGTATAGTGCGCATAGCTACTGTACCTTTTTGTCTTAGAGCTGTGTTGTTCATTTGTTACACATATGCAACTAATACTGTACATACGGCTGTGCATTATAAGTTTGATCAATATCTGAAGTATGCTATTTGATTTATAAGTACTACCTTTTATCTCAAATATTTAAAACTAAATGTTTTTCTCCTTGTGTATGCCCTGTATCACGAAAGGCAATGTAAGATGGAAATGTTACTCAGTATGTTATTCTCATCTCAACTTTCTCTTTATTTTACCAATATATAATTCTGATAATGTTTACAAATATGTTTACTCCAATATGTTCAGTGGAGTGGAAGATAAAGCGTAGGAAAAGAGGGCAGAGCGAACTTTAAACGATCGACTAAATAAAAAAACATCACTGTTTTCACGGGATATACCTACTCGTAGTAATACGGTTGGGTTGGCACTTTCTTCCGCGCATGCACAGCAGTGACGAAATGGAGTACTTTGTTTACCTCTTGCGATGATTTTGGAGCAAAAGAGTCTTAAAAAGGGCGTGTAGATTACAAGTGTTTAGATCTTCTAAAGCTAATATTATGCCTATATCTTTTCGCTCCTAAAGTCATATTTATTAACACATAAGTACGGAACTTTTACCCTGCCAGGTACCTTAAAGTGCGCCAAAGTAGCGAGTTCATAAGCTAATAGGTTTTTTGAAACGCAAATTAATTCCTAAATGTGGTTTATTGCTAATTGTGTACTATTTGTCCACTAATTCAGTTGGCAAGAGATACCGCTCTGTCTTTAAGGTGGGAGGTTTTAACAATTTGCAGCCATTTTTCTCTTATGACGAAAGTATTTTATAAAACTGGATGGGATAAGGTTTTTTTTTTTTTTTTTTTTTTTTTTTTTAACTATAACAAGCATGCCCCATCGCAGTAAGCGATACTACATGCTATTACTTGTTGTTGTAGTGTTTAACGCCCGCTTTTACTACTACGGCACCGCAGGCGGTGACACTGATGATACATGAAGATGGAGCACCGGTGGAATGAGATGGCGGGGGAAACCGGAGTACCCGGAGAAAACCCGCCCTGACGCCGCTTCGTCCACCACGAATACCACATGCGGGTCCCTGGGATCGAACCCGGGCCGCCTAGGTGGTAGGCGAGCGCGCTAACCGCTCGGCCACGGCGGCGCCTGACATGCTATTACATTGATACCTGTTATAATTTGTTTTATTATTTAATCATATGGTTATTTGTTATTGTCCTTAGTATACTGACATGTTCATTGTTTTTTTTTTTTTTTTTTTTTTTTTTTTAATTTCTATATTCACTATCACTTCTACTATCTTCCAGTTGTCCTTTAAATTGAACTTGCTGTGTTTATATCTGATCCTTTATTTGTTTATTTCATATCACTTCCACGATTTGTTGTATATCAGGTAAGGAAGTTTGTTTACCACCTAACCTATAACCTATTTTTAACCTAGCTTAATAGAAATTAATTGATTGCTTGTATCAAATTCGGTTTGCTCGTAGACGTAATAGCAAATGTAATTAAAAAATGCTAAAATCATCACCCACTTGTGATATTGTATCTTACAGAGTAGGTACACATATCAAACTGTTTCTGTGTGATGTATCAAACTATTTTAATGAGCCATTTGTATTGCACTTCTAAAAGCAGTGAGGCCTAAAATAATCCAAGAATTATATTCGTAGCAGCTCATGCAGAAACATTTCGGAAACGCTGGATGCATATATATCACAGATGTATAAAATTAACATAACTGAGAAAAGAATTAGTGATGCATGACATTGCAGGTTGGTTCAACCTCAGGATAAACCAGAAGTGTCACCTCCGAGACGTTTGGTGGAACTCATTCAGCACTAGATTTCTTCTTAATTTCTCTGTATATCAATGAACGGAACAGGCCACTTCGTAACCACAGTTGGGATGAAACCAGGAAACATATTGGTAAGCACCATCAGATCCAGCACCTTTATTAACATTCCTAGCCACGGTTTTAGTCTTGGCTTCCTTCTAATTACCAAAGTACCATGAATTTCCACTGCGTGGATCATATACGGCATTTTCGTAGGACTAATTATACTATTACTGAGTTTTTACTGCTAGTAACAGCTACAGCAATTAAGTTAGATAAAATAAGATAATCGATTTGCGGGAATTCTATTGTCAATTATTGGTAGTTGTTGTTGTTGTTGGTTTATTTAATGACGCTGTATCCAGTGTATTCTGGATTTCCGCGTCTGGTATCCTTGATGAAGTAGAGATGTAGATGTAACATAAGATGTAATTTGAATATACATATGTTCTTATTATGCTGTTAGTATTATAGTTTCATTTTACATTTTCTGAGGAAACGAAGAAGAAGTTGTGCTATATAACGTATTTTCCAATTTAGAAGTGAGGAAATATTCCAGGGACCGTGTCCAATACGTGTACATATGTGTGAATATAGAGATGTCGAATGATGGTAATTTTTAGGGCATTGAAAGAATATATGATCTGCATCGCCAAACTGACCACACTCACAGCAATCTGTATCGCGATTTCCGATCTTAAATAAATAAGCCAGGGTGGGTGCTACGCCTAATTTCAATTTTGTTGCCAGAGATATAGCCTCTTTATCTATATTTCCCACTGAAAACCATGGTGTTTTAGATGATCTAGGTAGATGGAAATAAGTATCGATATGATGAGTAATATGTTGTCGGACGTCCTGGATGTGTATTCCTGGTGATGGATTTGGGGGAGAATTATTGGCAGCTGCTTTGGCCAGTTTATCTACGTACTCATTACCTGTTATGTTGGAATGGCCAGGTATCCATATCATATGTGTCATGTTATGTCGTTGATCTAAAGAATCTAGTTCGTGGAAACATAATATTTCCCACCAATCAAGAGAAGGTTTTATTTGGAATCTATTAAGGCTTTGTATAGCACTGTAGGAGTCGATACAGAGTAGGATTGTGGAATTATGTATATGGCGTAAAGAATATAGAGCTTGGTGTATTGCGTATATTTCTGTTGAATAGTTAGAAAAATAACGTGGAAGAGTGAATAAGTCTCTGATATCCGTGGTTTGATTGAAATATGCAGCTCCCGCCCCATGGTCATGGTCAATCATTGGTATTTCATCCAGATACACGCTGCTTATCTACATTCTCCGTTTATCTGTCCATAATTAATTTTTAATGTTTGTGAACTCTGGTTTTAAACTGCCTGTGTGAGAATTCAAGTCATGCTTGCTTCAATATTTTTATTCTGTTGAGATTCGTTTGTGTATCTGTTACAGGATGTAGGTAGCACATTATTTCTAGAGCCGCATTGCTGCCTCCATTGGGCAGCAACCCTGCTGATTTTTCAGTATACTTACTGGGTCATGAAAATAAATCGAGAAAATCTGATTTGGGCAGTTTTAAATGAATAACTACTTTCTCTACTAAGTATTTATAGCGAACAGAGGAGGTATTGTACTCACTTAAACATTCGATACGGAATACTCAAAGGAAATACAAGTTTTGAGACTCCCTAATCCAATAATAATAATTAATAATAATCAATAATAATAATAATAATAATAATAATAATAATAATAATAATAATAATAATAATAATAATAATAATAATAATAATAATAATAATAATAACAATAATAACAATCATAACAGTAATAATAACAGTAATCATAACAGTAATAATAACAGTAATAATAACAGTAATAATAATAATAATAATAATAATAATAATAATAATAATAATAATAATAATAATAATAATAATAATAATAATAATAATAATAATAATAATAATAATAATAATAATAATAATAATAATAATAATAATAATAATAATAATAATAATAATAATAATAATAATAATAATAATAATAATAATAATAATAATAATAATAATAATAATAATAATAATAATAATAATAATAATAATAATAATAATAATAATAATAATAATAATAATAATAATAATAATAATAATAATAATAATAATAATAATAATAATAATAATAATAATAATAATAATAATAATAATAATAATAATAATAATAATAATAATAATAATAATAATAATAATAATAATAATAATAATAATAATAATAATAATAATAATAATAATAATAATAATAATAATAATAATAATAATAATAATAATAATAATAATAATAATAATAATAATAATAATAATAATAATAATAATAATAATAATAATAATAATAATAATAATAATAATAATAATAATAATAATAATAATAATAATAATAATAATAATAATAATAATAATAATAATAATAATAATAATAATAATAATAATAATAATAATAATAATAATAATAATAATAATAATAATAATAATAATAATAATAATAATAATAATAATAATAATAATAATAATAATAATAATAATAATAATAATAATAATAATAATAATAATAATAATAATAATAATAATAATAATAATAATAATAATAATAATAATAATAATAATAATAATAATAATAATAATAATAATAATAATAATAATAATAATAATAATAATAATAATAATAATAATAATAATAATAATAATAATAATAATAATAATAATAATAATAATAATAATAATAATAATAATAATAATAATAATAATAATAATAATAATAATAATAATAATAATAATAATAATAATAATAATAATAATATATAGAGGTGGCCAGGTCGCAGAATTGAGATTGATATTTTGTGCACCGTAATTATCTCTTCTGATTCAGTGTTTACGCTGTTAATTCATTTTGAAAAGTGGTTCATTTTATTAATATTAGTATTTGAGTGTTGTGTAGTTATTAGGGTAAACGGGGATAGATTGATTGGCGAGATTTGTGTAAAATTGGTGTGAACAATTTCGTGGTATAAAAGGACTGTTTATTGGAAGGATGTAGGAGGCCTTGATTTTAAGTGAAAATTGGTGAATCTAGTAATCCAGCTGAAGTCTGTTTACTTAACAACCAGAGTGACCTGCAACATATTGGTGAAGTGGGAATATTTTGATGCCAAGCAGTGTCATTTATCGTATAATATAAGTGTTCTGTGCGGGTTGTTCCTGTTAGTGAGAGAATACCAAACCCAAAAGTGCCGAAAAATAAGTGTATTTTTTTGGAGGTTATGGGTGCCTGAGATAGGAGGAAGCAGCCATATTAGATTAAATCGGATAGGGTTGTGAAACCAGAGAGCATCCATCATTACCGATTCAGAATGGCCAGCGATCCTGGTGATGAAATCGCGAACTGCCTCGATACGCTTCTTCAAAACTTGGACGAAAAAGGCGGAAAAATGAGAAAAGATCTGAAACAAGATATTACTAAAGCGGTAAGCAAAATTAGAGAATTGAGTAATAATATAATAAATACAATGGCAGAGAAAGATGAAAAAATCAAGAGCCTGGAAAACGAACGGAAAAAAAAATTAAGAATCTAAGGAGAAGCCAGGAACATCAAACAGAAACCTATATTCTGACATTACAAGATCCAAGAACCAGGACATATAGGAGCCACGAAACTACAGCCTAATACTGGAATCAAGAAACTATCAAACAACAGAATACATCAAAAATGTAATTAAAACTAAAGTAAACCCTATTGACATGAAGGTAGGCATAAGTGCCTTCAAACCTCTTATGAATGGGAATCTGCTAATTCAGGCACGCACCAAGAATGAGATTGACGCAATCTGCAACAATATCAATGATAAGTGTGGCGATGAAATTGAAGCAACTGGAACCAAAGTGCTGAAGCCTCGCCTAATTGTGTACAATGTTCCCGCAGAATGGGATCTCAACAGCTGAAAGGAAGCAATTTTGAAACAGAATGAGGAACTAAATCTGCAAACCAACGAAATGGAACCAAAATTCTCCTTCAAAGATAAGAAGAACAACGCAAACTTAGTAATAGAAGTTACATCGGAAGCTAGAAAGAAACTATTAGGTAGAAAGATAAAACTGGGATGAACTATGAACACAATTGGGAACTATTTTAGAGTCAACAGGTGCTTCAAGTGTAACAAGTTTAATCATAGAGCTCAGGACTGCAAAGGTGACCAAACTTGCCCACTATGTACGGGTAAACACAAGCTGGCTGAATGCAAAACTCCAAAGGGTGTATATAAATGCATAAACTGCATAAATTATAACAAACATAATCAAACACACCCAGTAGACATCAACCACACAGCTCTAGACAAAAAATGTGGATGTCATAAAATAGCCTTGAATAATTATATAAAGAATATTGATTACTGAAATGAATATCCCACAACAAACCATGATACATACAATACCCAATAAACCACTTAAATGTCAACAGATTAACCTTCAACATTCACGAGCAGCAGTTAGCAACCTAGCCCAGCAATTGTAGAAAACAAACTTGATTTGATATTTGTACAGGAGCCTTACTCAATTCGCAACAACCCAGCTGGAATTCCAAAATCAATTAAAATTCTTACACAGGGAAATGGAAGGAAAAGAGCAGCTATCCTCGTGAACAATAATAAGCTGGACGTTATTACTATAAATCAGCTCTCAGATGTGGATTGCGTAGTTGCAGAAGTTCACATCCATCGGAAAAAAATGTATATCGTAAGCAAGTACTGCGATATAGAGGAACATATGGAAAGAACGATATATAAAATTGAAACCATAATGAACTATGCTAACGGAGCAAATGTATTATTGGCTATGGATACAAATGCGAGGAGTAAAATGTGGCACGACACGACAACAAATCACCGAGGAAAAATATTAGAAGAATTTATAACAGGCAGTAACCTATTCATACTTAATGAAGCTAACGGTATTCCAACATTTCAGTCAAATAAAGGCAAGAGCTATATAGACCTAACTATTACAAACAGTAGTATGGTCAATAGGGTCACAAATTGGAGATGTGGAGAAATAGAAAGTTGCTCTGACCATACAGCAATAAGATTTAACGTGGTAACAAATACCTTGAACAGAAACTTTGAATCTGATAACACCCATAGCATAGGTATAAGATACATAGTTAAAATTGATAATATTCCTAATTTCCTGGAGGAAGTAAGAAAAGAATTCATTACAAAATTTAATTGTGAATATCAGGGCAGTGATCTTACTAAACTGGACAACGACCTCAGTGAAAAAACCAAGAAACAAATGGAAACAGAATTATTATGTGAAAATCTCACCAGCTGTATAACTTCTGCATGCAAAACAGCATTCAACTATTCCTTACAAAGGAAAAATTCAACTAAGTACAGAACGGTACCGTGGTGGAACGAAGAATTAAAAATTAAACGGAACAAGATCAATGCTATGAGACGGCGATACCAACGGACACAACATAATGAAGCCCTGAGAGAAGAAAGGAAAACTCAGTATCTCGTCAAAAAGCGACAGTATCAGAACAATTTACAAACAGCAAAAATGAATTCTTGGAAATTATTCTGTACTGCCAGCGATAGTTCAAATCCCTGGAATAAAGTATACAAGATTGCAGCAGGGAAACTCAGAGATAAAACCATTTTGACAACAATACAAAAACCCGATGGAACATATACCGAAGATCTCAACAGCACGTTAAAATATATGATAGACTATTTCATTCCTGATGATAAAGAAGATGAGGACTCTGAGCTTCAACGGAATATAAGAATAATGGCTAAGGAACCTCCTAACACAGATGAAGACACAGAATTCACTGTAGAGGAAGTTAGAGTAGTAATAAAGAGCTTTAACCCCAACAAAGCTCCAGGAGAAGATGGAATTACAAGTGTGATCCTTCTACAAGTGTTCAATCGTTTCCCATCTTTTCACACTGCAGTGTACAATAATTGCCTTAAAAAAGGCTGCTTTCCAACACAATGGAAAAAATCAAATATATTACCTATAATTAAACCAGGAAAGCAACATAGTGAAGAAGTGACAAAGTATCGACCAATCAGTCTTCTAAATGTTGGAGGAAAGGTATTGGAGAAACTTTTGATCAACAGAATATTGCATCAGATAAACACCAACAACTTGTTAAATGCAAACCAGTTTGGCTTCACACCTCAGAAAGGGACAGTGGATGCAGCCATGGCTGTGAAACACTTCACAGAGGAAAGCCTTCGAGCAAAAAAATGTGTTGTAGCCGTTAGCTTAGATGTACGTGGCGCTTTTGATTCAGCCTGGTGGCCACGTATTTTGCTCAACCTCAAAGAACTTCAATGACCAAAAAATTTATACAGGTTGACAGGCAGCTACTTCAGTAACAGAACAGCGACCTTACAAACAAATGATATCCACAGGGTTCAAGCTGCGGTCCTGGTCTGTGGAACATAATGTACAATTCAGTTCTCAACTTGAAACTAACAAACCAATCAAAAGTAGTGGCTTTTGCAGATGATCTACTTCTACTTACAAGAGGTAACAGCAACAAAGAAGCAGAAAACTATGCAAACTCAGACTTAAAGAAAGTAGAGAACTGGGCAAAGCAAAACAAACTGAAATTTAACGACTCAAAATCAATGGTTCTATTAATATCAAGGAGAAGGAAAGCTGGTAATGAACCAATCAAGGTATACTTGAATTACAAACCACTTGAGCAGGTTAGAGAACTTAGATACCTAGGGATAACCCTAGATGAAAAATTCAACTTCAGTAGACACATTAACAACATAACGGACAAGGCACTCCTACTAACAAACATGCTAACCAAAGTTGCAAGACTACAGTGGGGACTCGGCCACCAGTCTCTTAGAACTATATACAGAGGAGCAATAGCACCTATACTAACGTACGGTTCACCAGTCTGGGAACAGGCACTAGAGAGGAAGAAAAATATAAAGATACTTCAGAGAACACAGAGAATAATTAATATCAAAATTGCCAAAGCATACAGAACCATATCTTTTGATGCGTCATGTGTAGTAGCTGGAGTGAAGCCTATCTATATTAAAATAGCAGAAGCAGCAAAACTATACAAGATAACACATGGAATGACACCAGAATCGTCATATTATGATGCACCCTTACATATAGCAAAATGGCCCCATCCAGCGGAGTGTATTCCTATGGAAGAAGTCAATGAAGGAAAATATTATGAAATAGAAATCTTCACAGACGGTAGTAAAATCCATGGAAAAGTTGGAGCTGCAGCAGTAATATTTAAACACGGAGAAATTATACATAAAATCAAGGCTAAATTACATGACAGATGCTCCAATAACCAGGCAGAGCAAGTGGCAATCATTAGAGGATTAGCAACACTTCAGGATATGAACATAAGTGTACAAGAAAGAATAACTGCAGTGTATACAGATAGCAAAATTACCCTAGATCTAATCAGAAATAATTCAAAACATAATAAATTAATAGAAGAAATTCAAAAGAATCTCAAAAGCCTTAAAGAACAGAAGTGGATCATACATTTTGCCTGGATCAAAGCACATGCTGGATATCTTGGCAATGAATTAGCTGATAAACTAGCTAAGGAGGCTGCGATTGATAATGCTACGGACTATGTGTACAACAAAAAACCAAAAACAACATATGTCAGTGAAATCCAAGAACAAGGGATGCAGAAGTGGCAAGAAGAGTGGACTAATACAACGAAAGGAGCAGCCTGCAAGGAGTTCATCCCATCAGTTGTTCGAAGAATGAGCACACAAATTAACTTGAATTTCACACTGACAGCAATGATTACGGGACACGGACTAACTAAATCCTACTTACACCGGCTGGGAATAATACAGGACTCTAGATGCATCTGTCTACAAGAAGAGCAAACAGTAGAACATCTGATATATCGATGTGGCAAACTAAAACAGCAAAGGGAAGTAATGAAGAAAGCCATTGAATCTAATAACAACAAATGGCCAATGACTAAAGAGCAGCTAATCACAAACAACATAAGGGCTTTCAAAACATTTATTCAAAGCATTAATTTTGGTGAATTAAAATAGTATATTCCAACTGCTAATAGGAAGATAGTGGAAGTGATATGGTGTAGTGATATAAAATAAACAAAGGACCAGATATAAATACAGCAAGTTCAATTTAAAGGACAACTGGAAGATAGTAGAAGTGATAGTGACAGTGAATATAGAAATAAATGTAATAGGTATCAATGTAATAGCATGTAGTATCGCTTACTGCGATGGGGCATGCTTGTTATAGCTAATAAATAAAAAAAAAAAAAAAAAAAAAAAAAAAAAAAAAAAAAAAAATAATAATAATAATAATAATAATAATAATCATAATCATAATAATAATAATAATAATAATAATAATAATAATAATAATAATAATAATAATAATAATAATAATCATAATAATAATAATAATAATAATAATAATAATAATAATAATAATAATAATAATAATAATAATAATAATAATAATAATAATAATAATAATAATAATAATAATAATAATAATAATAATAATAATAATAATAATAATAGGAAAGCCTTTGTATGCGTCTATTTCTTTGTAAATAGCATAACTGGAAAGAGAAAAGTTGGTTAAATAAATAACAAACTACGTATTTAATTTCAGCGTCTGTCAAGGATACAGTAAGAAAATTATTTGAAATAAAAGAATTCTTTCATCCCAAGCTACCCTTTACATGGAAAGTTTTTCGAACATTTTGATTTTTTCAAAAGCAGCGCTAAAGATTTTGATTATAATACCTTACGTTTAACATATTTTATGACAAATAAGTGTTTATTGTTAATAAATGTTTTGCTTAACTGGTAAACCGTAAGATATGTACAAACTTTTACCACATAACACTGTACATCTCGTTAAAACATACAATTTATATGAAATACATTTTTTGAGTGAACAATTTGCAAGATATTCCTTGTTATATGTTTGCATTTTCCAATACTTATACATTTCTCAAATTGATAGCTGACCTGGCCTGGCTTGTGTGCAGAAAACTTGGCAGGTGACGCAGCATTAAACGCATCAATAAAAATCTGTTTATCTGATGTGTTGCACTCACATGACTTTCTCTACTCTTGTATTAACTATTCTTACAAACTATTATTCCTATTGCTTCTTTGTGTTAGTTGAGATAAACATTTGCAGAAATTATCTTATTGCTTATTTGCTTGTAGGTGCAAGGGTAATATGGGAATGCAGTAGGAATTGAGCGATAGTCAAATCTTTTAAAGCTTTGCACGGCTATGATATAAAAAATGAATAACGATCTTCTCTTTGACGAAAATTTAGTATTCTAAAACTCTCACAAATAACGAGGAATATCTCCGAAATGATTCACTCCACAAAATAAAAAAATTATTCGGACATAAATTGTGTGTTTTAACGAGATTTAGATTTTTTTTGTATAGTAAGATTTGGTCTTTCTTACGGTTTGCGAGTTATTAACAAGTCATAAAGAGTAAACGTGACTACGTAAAATATAAGCCAGAAAATTCAAAATATACATTCATACATTCAACATATGGCATTTTATTAAAAATCGTTAGAGCCATTTAAAGATAATAAAAATTTTAGAAAAATTTTCTGTGTAAAGGGTAGTTTAGGTGGGGGAATTTTCTTCAAAATCTTTGTCACATTCTGAAAACATATTAAAGTTAAATACCAACCTTTCTTAAAAACGTTCTTTTTTTATGTATTTTTTTTTTTTTTTTTTTATTCGGGTGGGGGGGGGGGGTGTCTCAAACATAATTTCCGGTGAAATCTGGACATCGAAGTTTTGGGTAGAATACAATACTTCCTCTACTTAAAAAAGGTAAAGCACAGAATTCTATGATCAAGTCGGCGAAGTGGCACCGTCATACAATGTGACTCGTGTAAACAAACACAAGGTCGCCGGCTAATGCAGGGGAACGGACGGAGTTACTAGAAACAAGAGTTTTCGCTTCCGCGTTCAGTGCTGGGCAAATTGGTTTCGGTTCCTGGATACCTGGTTAAGGGGACAGCAATGGGGTCCAGACTTACTACTGAAGCCGTTGCATTCAAAGGAACATTCAAATGCGTGATATTGTAAATAGATTACATGGTTGCAAATTTATGTCAATTATGATTTGACAGTGTTGAAGACGCCAACAAATGGTTCGCACTTAGGAGGTCCCGGGTTCGATTCCCCTCGACCGGCAGCTTTGAACTGGGCGGTAAACGAGTACTTGGTGTGGTTTCCCGTCTACTATGATTTCTTTTCCATAATTTCTCTTTCATTCCGTTTCCTTCTCAACGTGTGTTTCTAGGTTTTGTGGCGTATGGCGGTGCTGGACAGATGACGCGAATGCTTGCTCATGTGAGAAGGTATTTCCTTTTTCTTAAATGTTCGTTAAAAGCCAAATATGAATTTATATTATCGAAATTTTATTTTACTAGGTCGTTTTTGTTTGCCATTAAAATAATTAAAAGGCTGGACGGTTAGTATTAAGACCTTAAAAGTACGACACTTTGAGTTGATAAATTTAGAATTTAGTAATTTCACCCATGTGCATACCCTTACACCTGTGGTGCTAATGGAGGGGACACGAGGTTTGCCTACCCTACAGGAGCATGTATTGCCGCTAAGTCCGACCACCCGCAACACACGGTGATGTAGGGGACAAATAGAAGAATGACACCTCGGGTCACCCGATAGTAGCCTTGCCTTAAACGAAAACATGCTTTTGATGAACCCATATCTAACACCTACAATAACATGTTAAATTACCTGCACACTGTAATTGGAGCATCAACGTAAGAGATGATTTATCCTTTGAAGCTTGAAATACTGCAAAGTTAAGCTGATCTTTAGTTTTGTTTAAGTCGAGTCGAGCCGATGACGATGTCTGTATGCTAAGAGAATAAAATAAAAGGCCCGTCGACGGGTAGGTGTTTTGGGCCCGCGGAGTAGATAAAGGGATAGGTCTTGTAAGGATAAATAAAAGAGTGAGTGGAGAAAGTTATGTGAGTGCAACAATTCAGATATTTTTCCTTTTTACTTTCTCTACTGGTAAGTAGGGGAAGTATTGTGTTCCACCCAAAAATTCGATGTCGAGATTTCACCGGAAATATATGTTTTGAGGACCCCTGAATAAAAAAAAAGGCATTTTTAGAAAAAGGCCTGTGTGTGTCTGTGTACAGCATAACTCAAAAACGAAAAATCGGTTAAAAACCAAAGTTGGTATTTAAGTTTAATGTCTTTCAAGGATGCGACACGAAGATTTTGAAGAAAATAGCTCCACCATAAACTACCATTTACATGGAAGATTTTCGAAAATTTTGATTTTCTTTAAAATGGCTCTAACGATTTTGATTAAAATGCCAAACGTTTGAGATATTTTTATGAAAAATGAAATGTATATCTTGAATTTTCTGGCTATAGCCCCTTGTAGCCGTATTTACTCTGGACGACTTTTGCATAACTGGTAAACCGTTAGAGATAGACCAAAGCATACTATACAAGAATGTAGATCTTGCTAAAATACACAATTTATGTCTCAAAGGAAATAACTAATAAGATAATTTGTACAAATGTTTATTTTAACTAACACGAAGAAGATATAGGAGTAAGAGTTTGTAAGAATGGTTAGTACAAAAGTAGAGAAAGTCATGTGAGTGCAACACATCAGATTTTTCAGTTGCTTTACTATAGCTCCTGCTACACTAAATGTGGCTGCTTTATTAAGACTCCTTAAATCGCTGATGCACTATCTAGCAGATGTGCTGACTAGACTACCAGATGGCAGGCTGAGAACAGCCCGAGGTGTGTCATTCGTGTACCTGCCCTTTTAGGGCTTAACCACTGTATGACGGGATTAGGATGTTGTAGGATGGCTGGTGAAGAATGAGGATCTGGACAATAGAAGACGGACAAGTCAGGATCCTTGTGTTGTTCAAAACCATCACGCTGTTTTAATAACCTCTGCAACTACGATACCTTGTCTCGTTTCTTTTTCCTTTCCTCTCTGATGTGTTACCTCTCTTTATAATGCCGCTGAAAGGGCCATTTGATCACCTTGAGTGATTCTTTTTGCTTCAATTATCTACTAATTAGAGACAAGGAGAAGAGGCCTGCAAGGTAACTCCATCTGTTGAGACGTTGCACGAACTAGCAAGCCATCTCCAGGACCTTCTAGATTAACGGACCTGACACTGCCATCTAAGTTGTACAAAAATGGCGTCGGCTGGTGGCGATGATTTCTGAGGTGTTTCCACACGCTGTTTTTCGTATTATTTTCTATGTCTTCGAGTTATTGTTTCTTATAATAATTCCTATGTAAGTTTGTCTTCATATTAGCAAAGCGAGTGTTTCAAAAGTTTTATTTGGGCAGTATAGGAACAGGAATAAATGTAATAACGTTTTGACTGTGCCGTGTGCTATCCACGTGTTCATGTTTATTGTGTTCCATCTAGGACTATGGCTACATTAGCCGTATAGTGTGGTTAATTTATCTGTTTGCAAGTACAATTTGTGTCACGATTACAGTGGTGAGAGGTTGTTGAAGAAAAACTGTTCCAGTAGTGTATATTAATGTTGCCATACTACAACCTAACCTCAAACACGACAATGCACCGTAACTGTTGCATTCCCGGATGCAAATTAAAAATCAGAAACTTTCAGTTAAAACAAAAGGTAAATTACAACATAAAGCTTCTAAATTCAGTATTTAATTACAATAAATTGCAGCGTTATGTGTATTAGTTGCCGGTGTGTATATAACATGGTGAATAGTGTGAATAGTGAAAGACAATAATTTCGAGTGAATTCAATTAGTGGCATCTGCAACACCAACAGTTTGTTTCATGTAAGTAGTATGCTGCTCATATTTGTACATTATCTTTTGTCTTTGTAATTTAAATGTGTAGCTGTAGTTTAGAAGAAATGTGTTATGTTGCTGCATGTAAAACTGTATACTATAGCAAAGTTTGGTAAATATTTACAAAATCGTCCGCTCGAGAAAACGAATGAAACATAGTGCAATGGATGCAGTTTTTATTGCTGATTACGATCTTGTAAGTTTTATTGTGCGCTCAAGCTTCGTGTTTTATTTATGAGAAAATTTCGTACGGTCGATGAAGTGGTTTTATTTCGCTTATGCGGCGGATATTTAGCTAATAAATGTGCATAAACGAGTGTAATATATGCTACAATGATTGATTAATGCATTTACGTTGAAATGATTGCATAAACACTACCCAAATTGTAAATATTTCGATAACACAGGACCCTGTCACCCCACTCATATGCAAAACTAACCTAACCTAAGCTAACACAATGTTGCTTTACAATACTGATTTAAGATTACGTATTTCATGTATTTCATTTACAGTGCTGTTTTACGGTTATTATTTTTAATATTTCATCTGCTTTTGTGGATTCCCCCTGTAAAATAAAGTGTCCTGAAGTGCTGAGTAATATGTTGTTGCAAACTGAGTAATCAAGTTCTCAGTAATAGTAAAAGCAAAATTTCATCCTAAAGGTTTTGAATGCAGTAGGTAGCTTTAGGTCATTCTAAATAGCAGCATTTGTATATCAGCCATCCAGTATAGTATGTTTTGTGTAGGTATATAACATTATGTAGATTGTACAAGTGTGAAAAACAGTGTAAACAATGATTAATAATTCTGAGTCAACTCACTGTCAACACTTCTGTTTTATTTAAGTAACATGCTGCTTGCAGTTTTGTCTATCTTCTTTGTAATTTGAGTGTGTAATGCAGTTACATAATGGCATGTAAACCTGTAGATTGCATGAATGATATTTGAGGTTATATATTTCATTGCCCATGGTTTATCGTTTAATATTAAATGTCATTCTTTTTTGTTTACTTGAGATTATGTTTAAGACAGTGTTTTTGTGTTTAACACAGCCCATATTCACAAAATAGGCGTGTTATTACACCACATTTTTATTTTACTGCGTTGAAATCGTAGCCTGTAGACGAGTTGTTTACAAGTAGTTCCCACCACATAGGCCGCCATCTTGAATCACAGTGTCAGGTCCGGTATTTAGGAGGTCCTGCCATCTCCGGACAGGTTGCCTAATTACTCCAGCAACTGATCTTTCCAAGCACACAAAATTGCGTGTGAGCAAAAGTGGATCAATTCCCAGCCTATCTACATAAATCCAAATTCATGATTAAGTATATGATTTATTCTTTCCAAAATTAGCATGCCGTCGTATCTGAGCACAACCTTCCCCTATATTTGGTACATTTCATCGATATACCTTTGGCAAACCTTAGACGTGCTAAATGAAAGAGTAAAGGATACTTATGCTACACAAAGTGCAAATAGATTATGCTACACAGAGCGTATACAAATCAGGGTTTAAGCTAGAACATAAAATAATACCACAAAAATACACAAATCAAAATTAGCATTTCTGCAAAATAAGATACATTTGTGCAAAATTCCGTAGAAACTCTTACAAAATATTCTAGTAATGAAGGTTTTAAAATGAAATATGTGTATATTGAACTGAAGCCAGCAGTAATCGGCTTAACGGCATTTTATTTTCTTCTTAAATTAACTTTTACAGCTATATCTAACATTCCATTTCATATCTACATTACAGCACTTTCATTTATTTATTATTCATCACTTCTTAAAACGTACACCAATACACTGTGTACATTTGACAAGAATGAGTGAACCATGCAGACCAGATCAGAAATGAGTTCCATTAGCTGGGAGAAATGCGCCAAATCATTTTTCTGTGACAGATTGTTGTTGCATTTTGCGTATGTAGTTTTAAAGTTTGTCGCATTTCTCGATCTAGAGTAGCAAATAGCTGTAAGTGAAACCCTAATACAGACAGATCCAAACATATGTGAACCGCTACGCGGTATTTTTCCACTGCGAACGCGGAAATACCATAGCAGCAGCTGATATACAAAGGTTACGAG
>CM060964.1:380280845-380308345 GCA_030765045.1 Tenodera sinensis | reverse complement strand
ACAAATCTTTAAAACGCTATTAAAGATGATATCTTGATATCTAAAATTATAAATCCTTATATTGTTGCTTACCATTTATACAAATAGCAAAACTCTTTCGACTTTCGACCGCTTGTTTATCCGCCGCTAGGACCTCCGCAAGATCGACCGGCAGTTGAGAGAGAACCGAGGGGCGACAGGGAAACACTGGCAGCACGTGACGGACCAACAAAGTTTGTCACACAGGGGACAAAGAGGAGTAGGGTCCCCCTTTAAAAATTTGGGTAATGGTAATGCCACTCCCTTTATCTAACACATGCTTACCCCAACACCTATTCCTACCTCCTTCCTGCATCCAAAGTTAGGTATGCAGGAAGAAACCATTGCCCACAGACACGAAAGCTTGAACAAATTTGAACCACCTTCTATACTGCACAGATAAACTTGCACTAAGCGGCTAGGTGCTGTGCAGATAAACATACCGTACAGGAGAACTTTTACGACCTGTTCTCGAATGCTGGAATGCTAGTAAATATCTGAGCCCTCAAGTGATCTGTCCCCAGTAGCATATGCCTTTCGATGTTCTGAAAATCTGATTCTTCTGAGATGTTAAAATTACAGCGTAAGTAGATATAAGAAATATTCATCATATCATATCATATATCATACCATATCCCTCCGAAATCATACATAGGTAGAAACCCTGTCAGCAACGTTATGCTTATAAACTTTTGCGTAAGCTTTTGTCACAAAACTTAATAGTAGATGAACTCGAAGTTCGACTTGTGTCCAGAGGCCTTGGTGCTAGACAACTGTACTAGGCCTAGAGCTATCTCCGCTTCTACACGTGCTGGGAATTAGGGTTTCGTCCAGTCTACCTACTTTTATTGACTGTGGATAGATGACAGAGTATTCACTATTACATCTATTTAAATTTTAAATATTATTTTGGACTTGAGGTAGAACTTAATTAAATATCCAATCCGGTATTTACATTGATGACAAAGGGACAAAAAAAAAAAAAAAAAAAAAAAAAAAAAAGAAAGAAAGAAAGAAAGAAAGGTCAGATTCCCGGCCCACGGGATTTCAACTCTCCCTTCCCTTCCCTTTAGAATACGGGCCACAGACGTTACCGCTTGAGCCATCCCCTCAGTGCTTTTTACTTATTTTTACTTTCTCTACTGGTAAGTAGGGGAAGCTTTGTATTCCACCCAAAAATTCCATGTCGAGATTTCACCGGAAATATATGTTTTGAGACCCCCTGAATAATAATAATAAAAAAAAAAACATTTTTAAAAAAAGGTCCGTGTGTGTGTCTGTGTGTCAGCCTGTGGACAGCATAACTCAAAAACGAAAAGTCAGTTAAAAACCAAAGTTGGTATTTAAGTTTAATGTCTTTCAAGGATGCGACAAGAAGATTTTGAAGAAAATAGCCCCACCCTAAACTGCCCTTTACATGGAACATTTTTCGAAAATTTTTATTTTCTTGAAAATGGCTGTAACGATTTTGATTAAACTGCCATATGTTTGAGATATTTTGATGACAAATGAAATGTATATCTTGAATTTTCTGACTTTAGCCCCTGTAGTCGTATTTACTCTGGACGACTTTTACGTAACTGGTAAACCGTTAGAGATAGACCAAATTATACTATACAAAAAATGTAGATCTTGCTAAAATACACAATTTATGTCTCAATAAATTTTCTTGTAGGGTGAACCATTTCGGAGATATTCCTTGTTATGTGTGTGAGTTTCGGAAAACTTAGAACTTTCGTGAAATAGATCATCGTTGTTCATTTTTTTATATGTAAGTGTGCAAAGACAACAGAATCTCAAACATTTGACTATCGCACAAATGTTTATCTCAACTAACAAGAAAGAAGATATAGTAATAAGAGTTTGTAAGAATGGTTAGTGCAAGAGTAGAGAAAGTCATGTGAGTGTATGAGTGTAACACATCAGATGTTTTTATGTAGTGCTCAACACCCGCTTTTACTACATAGTACGGCACCGCATGCGGCGACACTGATGATACACGGAAAGAAGAGAAAACCCGCCCCAGCGCCGCTTCGTCCACCACAAATCCCACATGCGGTTGCCTGGGATCGAACCCGGGCCGATTTGGTGCCCGGTGCAATACTTCTGCAGTAAATGAAAGGAAAATAAAAAATAATAATCTAGTTTCAACTGCTAAGCAGATAAACAAAAATATGTCTGCCTACATAGCATAAAGCCTATAACGTTCTAGAGCATCATGAAGTGTGGACCAACTCAAATTTCATATAAAGCGCGTTCCACCCTTAGATGACAGTACACGTTAAATGGAGCGCAGTGTTGCAACATGTACTAGTTGCGAATCTTTCTCCGCGCGCGATCCCGAGGTGGCCGGAGTCCTGTACTTAGTCCTTCAATTGCTGCTTGACGAGACGGGCACTTTTAACTTTGGTATCCCTGCATGCCTTTGTCACTGTATGACCTAAATTTACAAAGGACTCGTCTGTATAAACAATTGATTTCCCCTGGTCCCTAAAGCTTTTTATGTTTTTTAGATATTTATGTCGCCATCTCATGATATCGATATCGTCTCCTTCTATTAATATGCACTTGTTACCCCTTCTTTCATATTCCAACCCCAAATCATGTAAGAACCGACTAAGAGTGGCCCTTGAGAAATTTGGTACGGTCTCATCACTGTTGACCCGTGGCAAAATTATATTCAGCGTGGGTGGAATATTTGCAAACAGTAAAGAATGAACAATTCGCCGCACTCCACCTTGCACTATTCAATCATATTGCGTTAACCTAGCGTTTTGTGTAGCCCCGCCCTTTTTGCTTTCTTTTTCGATGGCGTTCTTAGAGGTCCTTTCATTAGTTCCTTTTTAATCATACACACTACTGCTTCTGAACACCCGATAGCCTTAGCTGTTTCTTTTACTGCCTTACACGCATTTTACTTCAAAAATAATCTAACACATTCAAAATTATTTGGCGTTCCTTACTTCTTAATTTACCAACATATCGTCTCTTCCTAGCTTCCCCCTCCATAACTACAAATATTTACAAAAATATTAAACAAATAACGCAATAACAGCTCACAGTTACACACACGGCTTCTTTCGAACTAATGTTAGTGCTGCTCCTTATACTATCTTCTGTGTCAGGCCTGACGCTGAATAGATGAATACCTTTTGTTTGCCTTACTGGATAAAAGAAAGAGGTTACTGCCTTTTGGTTTATTTTAAAAACTTTCTCCAGCCTTCCTCAACAGTTGTTCTCGCTGGTTCCCTGATGTAAACTAAATAACAAAAAAGTTTCACACTGCGTAACTTTTGCAGTGCACAGATATAAAATTTTCCGAAAAGACTTAATTTAAAAAATTATAACACTTAACTGGGTAAACATAGAGAATTCAAAGTAGGCAGGTAGTAGCACTATGGTTTACTCTACCTAAGAAAAAATATAGATGCATTCTAGCAGTTAGTTTGTTAGTTAGTGCGTGATGAGTATAGAAACAGCAAATATCGGACTTCTATTGAAAAAAACGTTTTCTGAAGAAATTTGGGCCTATAGAAACGTATAATGACTCTGAAAAGGATATAACCTGATAGAGGAAAAAATTCTACATAGGATAATGTGTTCAAACCTGAAATTTATAACAAATGAATATTTATACCATGCTATTAGTAATCTGGCAACAGCGCGAGGGTAGAAAAGGACGCGGCTAATGGCAACTTGTATGCGCTAGATAGAGACAGAGATGTCCCATTTAATTCCATACTGTCTTCTAAGAGTGGAACGCTATATAGAATGTCTTAGTTATGGCTTGCTCCACAGAAGTCATAAATGCACATATTTCCGTTGAAAACCAAGGTTGGTGACGGGGCATTAAACGCATAAAACAAGAACAGAGGAACGGAAGTTACAGGTTTCTGTAAGCGCCACCTACGGTGCATGTACAGGATCGAATAATTAAATATTTACGTGACTTAACATATGCTAAAGAAATAATCATAATGCTTCGCTAGCGTGCTTCTTTACGTGGAGTATGGAAATCAGACTGTTCTAAGGTCAGACTTGCAAGAACCATAAAAGTAACTTTCAAAACATTTTAGTCTTCCTAGAGCAGCTTAACTTTCAAACTCCTCAGAGGGATACAAGTGGTACATTTATTTATACATGCTGAATTTGATGTAGATAGTATTGATTTCTTTTCATTCTCACTGCATTTTCTCTAACTTGGAAACCGTAAAATGTGTATAATAGCTTACTAGAAGATAAGACTTGATACCGAAATTATAAATACTTAAAAAATAATTATTTAATAATAATGAATAGAGAAAACGAAAACAAAGGGAGTAGCCTTGAATAGCAGCGTAATTTTCAACGGATTTTCGTGTGGCGTCTAGTCTGTGGAAAGCAACAGAGTAACATATGTTGGAGCGTCGAAGAACGTTAAAACCAACGGACACAAAGTGATCATCGTAAAGCTTATTTAGGTGTATATTTATGTGAATAGTTTAAATACACACACCTGAAGCTATTAACAGTGAAGTAAATTGATCCACAAATAACACAAGTAATTAGAGACTCACACTTCACTATAATAAGTTGAGTTACACTCAATATTTTCACAACGTACGTTTCAACATCCAATACGTATCATCAGGTGACCTCACCTTATGCAATTGCAATTTATTATAGTGAAGTGTGAGTCTCTAATTGCTTGTGTTATTTGTGGATTTATGTGAATAGTGTTACATGACTAGTGAATTATATGATATACCCATATATTAGTCGGCAACATCTCGAGTGAAAGATTGATGCTTTATTAAAAGATGTTATAATAAAAACGTGTGGTGTCCTTTCAAAACCACTCACGTGTACCAAGAAAGAGAAAGATCTCATAGCTTCTATCGCGGTAAAGGGCTCATTCAAAGGAACTTCAAGACATTAAGTATTGTTGCTTCAAACAGTTAACGTTTGACTGACAACATTATGTAATTCTGCTTCAAGTTCACATCGACGTGAAGCAAAGTAAAATTAATTTCTTCAGAGAAGACCTAATTCAAACATTTAATACCACTTTATTTCCTTTTTCATGACACTGAAGTCCTTTTTCGAAATATTTGCAGTTCGTTTAAATGTCACTTTACCTCAATCAGTGTATTTTGAAATGTTAAGCATTCATTCTTTCCACCTTTCCCTCTCCCCAACCTCTCGCTTTCCACCTCTGTAGTAAAAAATAAGATAGACTTGCTCTTCTTTAAATGTTGAATCTCGCCTCTATCTTCGTACACGTGTTTTAAAACTATTTTTACATATTACGGGTGGAAGGGAAGCTACCATATTAAATTAAATGCGTAACAGATCTCATTATTTGGAACACAGCTTGTAATTTGCATGTTTCTTTAATTATTATTTCCGCGAATATGCTTAGGTTTCACGAGGACATAAAGTAGGCTGTCAACGTTGGAGAGTTTGCTGATCTATTGCATGGTGGTGAGGATTACATTCAATTTCAAAACCACAGCGGCGTGTCTCATGAGCGTAAACAAACAAACGTTTCGTGTCTGCAGTCTTCTAAAAATGCGATCTAGGTCTTCCAATGACGAATTTTGTAATCTAAATGTAATCAATCAAACCATCTTTCTGAGAAAAAAAAGAAAGAAAAAAAGAAAAAGAAAGAAAAAGAAAGAAAACCAGATCGTTAGGTTCTTACTGGACGCCGAAGGTGCTCCTACCATTTCCACACTGTTCTACTGTAAATCAACCTCATGCCAGTTGTACTTATTATTTCTCCAAAATATTATTACACCACCCTCTCATCGTGTTTGTTTGAATTAAGTCACTCCTGTTTTACATGCGTGCGAAAGCCGGTTCAAAGCCTGACCTACCTCGACCTGTTTGTAATGCTGCCCAATTCTACACCTACATTACGTCTGCAAAAATGTATTCCAAATATCCTTCTGAGTGCTTAAATTTAAAAATCCTGTGTGATGTCACACAGTTGGTACGATTATTCGTACCTCCTTCTTTCTTTCAAAGATATGTGGAATTGGGGAAGTTGACGGGAACAAATAAGATCAGAAGAATTTACCGGTGAATGAAGCGATGAGACTCTTGAAGCTTTTCATCGAAGTTCTCGATGTATCTCAGGGCGTGGTACGGGTCTACGTCTTACAAGGATGATTAAATTTCCTTTTTATATTTTTAGTATACTTATTTATTGTTCCTTCACGTCACAAACAATAATACAAATATTCTGGATTGGCGTCCTTTGTCACAAGCCCTGCGGGGTTCACACAACCCGAACACGGACTACGTATTTTTGCGAGTTTGTAATCTTCTTCTATCTTTTGATGTAGCCTTGCTACTTATATATTAGTTCTCTGCATTTTTACTCCTGTTGACTTTTAAAACACAATGTTCTTCCAATAAACACTATATGTCGATAACTTTTAAAATTATTCGCGGACTTTGCGATTTCCACATGACACCAATCCCAATAATACATGAACAAGCCAAGACAGTTGAAGATCTCTATCATTGCCCACTAGGACAATGATTCACAATTTTAGGGGGCTTTTTCTGCCACCACTATGAACACAAATGTTAACTATTTTAGGAGGCTTCTTCTAAACAATATCGCCTCAAATGCCTCTCATCAGAATGTATGTAATTTCTAACAAACACAAAAGAGATGTAACAAGCACAAAACAAAACAGTACCTATATTACATACATTCTGATGAATGCCTCTCGACAATTTAAATTACAAACAAGTTAACAATTTTAACATTTACATAGGCATGAAGAACATATACATCACAAACATCTATATACATTGTCACTATGTCTGGTTATCCCTTTTGTAGGGTTTCAATAATGTCTTGTGATATTTTCCCATGACTTTATTATTATCCCTGAGCTCGTATGTATGATCGCCAAATTTCTTCGCCACTTTTAAGGGTCCCTTATAAAGGAGATTCATACGCCAATAGATTTTCTTTTGGGCACTGGATGGGTAAAACTGTCTCACCAATACTTCATCGCCTATACCAGGATCCCATTGGTTTTTCCTCCTTTGAATTTTGGCGATTCTCTTTTCGGCCTTTTCCCTTATTCTTCTGAAGGCTTCCACACACTTCTGCTCTTCACTTAGCCTTCCTTCAATTCAATCGTGGTCGGAACCTTAAGCACCAAGGGTTCTGGGGGCTGACCAGTCATCAATTCATGCGGTGCAAATCCAGTCGTCGGGTTTATCGAATGGTTCAAAATTTTCTCAATGGTTTTGCAGTGATGGTACCATCCACGGTGGTTTGCGTGGCACAAAATCCTAAAATATATACCCAGGTCACGCATGACTCTCTCACATGGGTTGCCTTGTGGGTAATACACCGACGAATTGTAGATTTTTATATGATTGTTTTTTAAGGAGGAGATAAAAATCTTGCTCTTATGAACAGTGGCGTTGTCTGACAGTATTGCCTTGACTGGCCCGTATGATGGGATCCAATCATTTAAGATCTTGTTCACGCAGGTTCTGCTTTTAATATTCCTCACGGGGTATATTTTCACAAATTTCGTGAAGATATCAAACATTACAAAAACATATTTGCTGCCATACAGGCTCGCGGGCATTTCTCCATGCGCATCTATTGCTACTAACGCATTCTTCTCATCCCTTATCACAGTCTGGGGTTCACAATCGTACTTTACGTTGATAGGTTTTGCTTTTTGGCAAAGTTCGCAGGTGGCAACGAACTTTCTAACCTTTCGGTCAATCCGTCTAATATACAGTTGTTCTTGGATTGCCATAGAGGTTCTTCTGCATCCCGGATGTGCTAAGTTTTCGTGGAAGGTCTCAATTACCTCTTTTTCCAGTTCCTGTGGTACTATAAGCTTCCATTTTTTTTCATGGTATCCATGCAACTGGTACAGGATGTCGTTGTGTTTGGCGATTGTACCACCGACGTTCTCTATTCCTGGGGCTGTTAGCCATAATTTTTTTAATGTTTGATCTTTACTTTGCAACACTGCTATGTTATCAAACTTGCTTGACAGTCTCCTGCAGTTTCCTAAACTAGGTTCCATTAGCCTGACTGCGTTCTGGAGATGGGACAAAGTCTCAGGAATTTTCATGTCAGCTGACTGTCGGGATAGCAGGTCGCTGAAAATGTTTTGCTTGCTAGGAATATGTTTCACCTCAATGTCGTACGAAGTGATTTCATGAACATAACGCGAGATCTTGGAGCTTGTGAGCTTGCATTTCTTAATGAAGGACAAGCTGATATGGTCCGTATATACTATGATCTTGGTATTATAAGCATACTGCCTAAAGTTTTGCAATGCGAAATATATAGCCGCAATTTCTTGCTCGGTTATGCAAGCATTGGCTTCTACGTTGCTCAAGGACCTGGATGCCGTAGCGATCACGTGACTGTTTCCCTCTGTGTCAATTTGCGTAAGTACACACGCATAAGCTTTAATAAGCTTTAATACTAGCGTCCGTATACATGTGATAAGGTGCGTTAGGTATCGGTCTTTCCAAAAGGATGGTATTACTAAACAGGTTCTTTACTCTAAGAAATGCCTGCTGACGTTCTTCTGTCCATTCCCATTTTACACCTTTCTTTAGTAACTCCTTGAGTGGACTTAGCTCCTTGGCATAGTTAATAACGAATTTACTTTTGTATTGTAGTATGCCTAATAATCTTCTCAGTTGTTTCACGTTCTTGGGTGGGGGAATTGCTTGAATAGCCTTAATCCGTTTCTCATCCGGAGTTATGGCTGCTTCGGAAACTACATACCCGAGGAATTCTATTTCTTTCGCCAAAAATTATGATTTATTTAAGTTTGTGGTCATGCCACTGTCATAAAATTTCGAAAAGATATATTCCAAATGTTTGATGTGGTTGTCAAAATCGCCATCATAAATCAGAAAATCATCAATGTATTGTAGCGCAAAGTTTTCTATCGTGTCTCCAAATATGTTATGAATTGCTCGGAGTAGTGCACTTCCGCTTGTCGAAAGACCAAATCCACCGGTTTTAAACTGATATATCTTTCCGTCGAAGCTGAAACCTGTGTACTTTCTCACAGATTCATCTAGCGGGATTTGCCAATATGACGATACTACGTCTAACTTAGAAAAGTATTTGCCATGTGTGGCGGGGATTTATTAAAACATGGTTAACACATATTAGTGTGGATATAGCAGCAAATGGAGCACTGTTTTTGCTAAAAGGTGTAAAGTTTGTTGGAGCAGACGCCACTTTTATCATCAGGGGATGTGGTCGTGGAATGGAATGCATAAATTCAACGTACTTTTATTATAAACACATTTATTCTTTATATTCACTTTACATCACTGTTTCACTTGGTAAATAACTTTTAAAATTGGATAGCGTCCATGCCGGTTAAAAGTTTGTGTAATTCACATTTTCACACGCTATCAACAATTATACGTCTTTACGCTTTGAAGTCACAGACGCTAATGAAAGTAGTCTCTGAGCGTCCTATGACGCAACACCGCCATTCTTTTGTATTCATCCGCGCAACAGTTCTCATTGGTCGAACTCAAACAATTGAGAAGACATTGTCTATTTTGAGTATTGAAAAAATTAGGTCCCTTATACATTCAAATTAAAAGAATTAAAAATTTACACACTCTTATAAAAATATTTACATGAACAATTTTCTATTAGTCAATATTCTGTCTCATATGCCCCTTGTTTTGTTTTTCAAGTTGTCACCTTATATACAATCTTGAAACACAACACAATACTTCTCCCTACTTCTATGATTCAATCACTTTGTACAATATATATTTTTTTTCTTTACAGTCTTCTTCACTGTTTGTCTTTGTCCTTTGTTTTGACATGATACAGCATGTCTTTATAAACTTCACATATTCGATTGCTACACAATGCATTCAATTATTATACAATACATATCCAGTTATTGTACAATATATTTAGTTATTACACAATATGTCCAATTATTATGTAATACATATTCAGTCCTTGTACAATATATCCTGCTATCATACCATATATGTTGTTATTATACAACACACCTTCTGTCATTATACAATACATATTCAGTTGTTGTACAACACATTTGATTACTACACAACATGTCCAATTATTACACAATACATATTCAGTTATTGCACAATATATCCTGCTATCATAACACATATGTGTTCTGTTTTAATGCAATACATATTCAGTTATTACACAATACACATTCAGTTTTGGCATAAAGCATTTAGTTATTACTCAACATATTCTGTTATTGTACAATATATCCAGTTATCATACAATACATATTCAGTTATTATACAACACATACTCAGTTATTGTACATTTGACATTGACACAAATATAATTTAAGTGTTTCATGTGGTTTTTGACTTGTATTCATTGCTATGAGGAGAGAAAAACAGGATACAAATTTTGAGCTAATGATTATGGTCTTGTTTATGGCAATATTTCATTCAGTTCTTTGCCTTCTTTGTCTTATAAGCTTATGTATAGGCAGGTTGTTGAGTCGGTTCTTAAACTCTGATGTTACTAATGGTACTAATTTTCTTGATTGGGTTATTTTTCATTGCTGTTTGGTTCAACATTTCTTCGAGCTTAGCATTGGCTATATTCATCTTAATTCATGGGCATTGTTTTTCTGGTTATAGTTTTCCTCATTTCACTAATTGTCATCTCTTTGTCTCTTATTTCTATAAGAGAAAACTTCTATACTTACAATTATTCTGTAATTGTATTATTTTTCTTCTCCATTTACCCTCGACATCTTTGTGTCGAAATATTATATCTTTTTCATCATAATCAATTCATTTTTATTTTTGTCCCTGACATCCTTATGTCAAAAACATATTATCTTCCGTCGCTATGATTCATTTATTTAATGACAATCAGTGTCCTCATCTGTCTTTGTTGACAATGCTCTTTGTGGTCGATATAGCCAATGACTATGTTGATTTTCTTCCTTGTTGTAATCCTATTTTGAATATAATTTTCTATAAGTAACCCATCAAAAATTGTTATCTTTCTTTCATCTCCACTACTCCTGCCTTACACATTTGTTGACAAAGGCTATTTGGCTCTTTCTTTGTATGGCTTCAATTTATTTTTGTGGTATCTTCCTACCAACTTGCCATTTGTATTCTGTAGCTCATATGTGTGGTCACCCAGCTGTTTTGTTATGACCAGTGGTCCAGTATACAATAGTTCCATCTTCCCAGATCTCTTCTCAGATGCCTTGGATGCTTTGTGGCTTTTTAAGAGCACCTTTTCTCCAATTTGTGGGGACCATTTCCTGACGAATCTCTTCACCTTGTTCCTCCCTTTTTCAGCCTTCTGTTGTAATCTTCTGAATGCCAATTGACATTTTTCTTTCTCTGATAATTCTCTTTGGGCAGCCATAGTAGTGTCAATGTCAATTGCTAATTTTCTTGGTTTCGTGTTGGTCATTAGCTCGATAGGTGCGAACTTGGTCGTGGGGTTCACCGAATGGTTAATCACCTCCTCTATATATCCGCATTTTTCCGTCCAGGAAGTGTGGTCTCTGTGGCAGAGTAAACGAAAATAAATACTAATATCCCTCATGATTCTCTCGGTCGGGTTTCCCTGGGGGTAATATGCTGAGGAATAGTACAATTTTACTCCTAATGTTTCTAAGGTGTTCTGAAACAATTTGCTCTTATGCATGGTCGCATTGTCCGATAAAATACATTTTATTCTCCCATATTTTGGGATGTAGTCCTTGACGATTTTATCTAGGCATGTTCTGCTTTTGATGTTCTTAATGGGGTATATTTTGGTGAATTTTGTAAAGACATCAAACATGACAAATATGTATCTGTTTCCATCTTTACCCCTAGGCAGCTCTCCATGCTCGTCAATACACACCAATGCATTTTTCTCATTCCTCACAATGGATTGTGGGATGACATCGTACTTTACATTAATTGGCTTGGCCTTTTGGCATAGGTCGCATGAGGAAATTAACTTCCTGACCTTCTTGCCAAGATGTTTAATGTACAATACCTCCTCGATGGCAAGCATTGTCCTCTCAGTACCGGAGTGAAGCATCGAGTGGTGGAATGCCAAAATGACCCTGTCCTGTAAGGAATTTGGTACCATCATTTTCCATTTCTTTACGTCGCGACCATGCAGTTTAAATAGGATGTTCCTAAACTTGCCTATCTTGGCATCCAATCTTGGTATTATGTCTGGAGCCTTGTCGAATAGCCTCTTCAATTCAGGGTCTTCTTGTTGTAGCTTTGCTATGTTCTTAAAGTCTTGCAAGATCTCGTTGTTTTCTTTGCTATTTATTTGCATAATTTTGATCTCATGGTGCGGACTGTATACCGTCTCGGGTATGTGACTCTCCGACCTTAATCTTGACAACAAGTCACTGAAGATATTCTCCTTCCCCGGGATATGTTTGACCTCTATGTCGTATGACATGATCTCATGTATGTACCTTGAGATTTTGGAGTTGGTCAGCTTGCATTTTTGAATGAAGGACAGGCTTACGTGATCTGTATATATAATTATTTTATAAAGATATATATATTGTCTGAACTTCTGCAACGCAAAATGGATTGCACCTATTTCCAGTTCGGTTATACAGGCATTGGCTTCTATCTTATTTAAGAATCTAGAAGCTGTGGCAATCACATGTTTGTTGCCATCTGCATCTTCTTGTGCTAATATCGCACCATATGAGTGCGCACTAGCATCAGTGTATACTAGAAAAGGTGAATTCGGATCCGGTCGTTCCAGGAGAATACTGTGCTTGAAAAGTTCTCTGATATTCTCAAAGGCCACCTGGCGTTCGGCATTCCACTCCCACTTAGTATCTTTTTTCAACAGTGCTCTAAGGGGTACCAATTCCTTAGCGTAGTTGACCACGAATTTCGACTGGTACTGTAAAATGCCCAGAAACCTCCTCAACTGTTTTAAGTTACGTGGGGGTGGTATATGCTCTATGGCCTTGACCCTCTCCGGATTAGGTTGTATACCATCAGGTGTTATGATGTGGCCTAGAAATTCAGCCTCTTTGACGAAAAACTCACACTTTTCTAAATTTAGGGTCATGTTGCTTTCCTGGAACCTTGATAATACATAATCTATGTGATGTAAGTGCGACTCGGGATTCTCACTGTATATTAGAAAGTCGTCTACATATTGCGTCACAAAAGTCTCGATGGTATCTCCAAAAACTTTGTCTAGAGCCCTCAGTAGTGCACTGCTACTGGTCGATAGTCCGAAGGCACATTTTGAAAATTGGTATACCTTTCCCTTGTGTAAGAAACAGGTATATTTCCTGACATCTGGATGAAGAGGAATTTGCCAGAATGATGCTGTCAAGTCAAGACTAGTGAAATGTTGACCTCCTTTCAATTTCGATATTAGTTGGTCTACCCCCTCAGGCCTGTAGTGATCCGGCAAGGTATGTGTGTTTATCTTCCTTGCGTCGATGGTCATCCTCAATTTTCCCCCTTTCTTATGGACCCATACTACTGGATTCACATAACATGAGTCCGACGGCTCTATTATTCCGTCCGCTAACATTTTCTGGATTACTCTGTCAGCTTCCTCCCTAATGGAGTTGGGGATGGGCCTGGATTTGTGTGAATAGGGGGTTATATCTGTTACTGTGAAAGTATGTACGTACTTGTTACACGTACCTGGCTTTTTATCGAAAACTTTTCTGTTTTTAACCAATATTTTCCTAAGTTGGCTTCTTTCCTCTTCAGAGATGCCATGTGCCCCCCAGACCTTCTCATTGATTAGCTGTAGCATCGATTCTTCTCCATCTGTTGGTAGTGGTTCAGGTTGGTAGTTGTCCCAGGCAACATACTCGTCTTCCGTGCAGATCCAATGGCTGCAAACGTTAGTTTCTTCATCGCTCGTCCAACCTGTCTTCTTCTTATTTACCCTTAGGTCTACCAATCTATTCTCGTGGACATTGATGTTCTCCACAAAGAATTGTTCATCCGGATGGATCCCTGTCTGGTCTGGTTCTTCCTGGCATGTTTCTTCCTCCAGGAACTTCGCAGTGCATTCTGAGGCTCCTTCCTTAATGATAAATTCATGTAGGTCATAGTTAATTATCGACCTCCAAAGGTTAAGCAAATCACTGCCAATGATTAGGGTAGCTGTTAATCTTGGTATTACTAGGGCAATAAAGTCGAACTTCCAACTTCCGATTTCAATTACCAGCCTTACCTGGTATTTAACATGTTCCTTCTTCTTGCCAATTGCTGTGCTGCAATATACTCCGCACACAGGCAAGAATTCAGCATTTCTTTTAGTTATCAGTTCTTGGAACAGCTGTTCGTCACATACTGATGTGCTGGCTCCTGTATCGATCATCGCTGGCAATTCGATACCCCATACCTTCAGCCTAATCATTGGTGGATTGGTTATCTCCTTTCTTTCACTCGCCTGTCTTCTCAAGGTACCTACATTATATTGGTCAATATCGCCCCTACTGCCACACAGGTCAACTTCCGGGACACAAAGTTGACTTGTACTTAGTTTTCCTGGACGTTGGAGGTGATAGTAGTTTCTGTATTCTGTGCAGTATCGGTCCTATCCGGTATATTTTCATTCTGTTCCTGTTGTCTTACGTTGTCGGTGTTCCCTTGGTTTCTGCCCCTTTGACGTGAACCCCTATTGTACGACGGCCTATGGCTGTTCATGTATTCCCTACAGAATCGTATATGATTCACTTGATGGGTACGATCTCCTGGTCTTCCACGATCATACCTGTGCGTTCTGTACCTCGATTCACCCCTCGGTATTGTGTCGTGGTACCGCTGTCTTGCGTTCTCCATCCTCTCGCCATGATTATGTGGTTGTGGGAAATGGTGTGCCCCTCTCCCCCTTTCATGGGTACTCCTAGTATTTGTATTTTCTCCTTCGCTTTGGTTGTTCGTAGCCGTGTTTCGGTTTAGGATGGGTGAGTTAGGGTGACCGTTCCTATGTCTATGTTCATTAGGTCGACCATTTTGTGTTTCGAAGGCTGTCAGCAGTTCTATCATATCTGCAAAATCTACCGGCCTTGCAACAATTAATCCTGTTCTCACTGTGTCTGGGAAATGTCTCGTTATGCTGGCAATTAGTTCTGCCTCCGACAAGTTAGGGTCTAATAGCTTTCCTTTGTTGGCTACTTTCATGAAATAGTCGACTAATGACAATCCTTTGGCTGGATCGTATCTACCTGTCGCTAGCTCTACCCTAGTTTGGTTTTGTTTAGCTGGGCCCCAATATCTTGATAGGAATAAATTTCTGAATGAGCTATAAGACTCGTGACCAGCTAGTGTTAACCTGAGCCATTCTAATGCCTTGTTTTTTAAGCTTTTCTTTACTATCATCATCCTAAGCTCGTTTGGTATCCTTTTCACTTTAAAGTATTCCTCCATCTCTTTAACAAAGAGTTTTGGATCGTCTCCCTTCTCCTCGTCAAATGTAGGTGGTGTAATTTCATGTAATATGCTGTTGGTGTAACATGTGTTATGTGTTGTGTCATTGTTTGGTTGTGAACCTCTTTCTCTGTATGGTGAGTCAACATTTTGTACATTACTCAAGTAACTCTCATCTTGTACATTACTTACATCTAAATCATCTTGTCTTTGTAATGCCTTCACAACATCATTTACATTAGCCAAATTTTCTTTCCCTTTTTTCATTTCTTCACAAATTGATTTTAAATCATTCTTTATTTCTAAGTGGCTTTGTTTCATATCATTTATAGCATCCTGTTGTGAAAGCATCACATCATTCATTGTCTTAATTTTAGGGATTACTATTTGTTCTACAGTTTCATTAATAATGTCTTTCTTTACAACCTCAATCTCTTTCCTTAATTCCTCAGTTATTTCTGCTTTTACATTTGTTATTTTACAGTCTACACTCGTATTACTTTCTGTTATTTCATCCCTACATTTAGCAATTTCTTCTTCTAACACAATTATATTCTCTCTCATCTCTGATTCTATCTTTCCCATCCTATCTCCTACCATTTCTATCCTAGCTTCTAAGGCTTCCTTTGTTTCATTTAAGTTTTTGTGAACTAATTTTAAATTAGTTTCCATTACTTTCATATTTTCTTTACACTCCTGTCTCCCTAATTCTATTTTCTGTTCTAGGTTCTGTCTACCTAATTCCATTTGCTGTTCTAAGTTCTGTCTACCTAATTCCATTTTCTGTTCTAAGTTCTGTCTACCTAATTCCATTTTCTGTTCTAAGTCTTTTCTCACTTCCTCCATTTTCTGACCTAATTCTACTTTGTTTTGTTCCAGTTTTTGTTCTATACTCTGACCTAAACTTTGTTCTATATCCTGTTTCAATTCTATGTTATTTTGCTCCATTTTCTGACCTAATTCTATGTTATTTTGTTCCATTTTTTGACCTAATTCTACCTTGTTTTGTTCCAGTTTCTGACCTATTTCCTTCATATTCTGTTCTAGTCTTTCAAATATCATCATCATTAACCTTTGATCTTTGCTTATTTCCTCCTGTTCACCTTCTAATCCTTCCTGATAACTAGGCCTATCTGCCCCTTCCCCCACTCCTGTTTCTATCTCTTTTCGCGACATTTTAATTCCTCTATCTAATTCACTTAATGTTGAAAGTCCTGTCACTTTTCCACTTCTTAAAAACATGCACAATGAGAATAAAATAAAGAAACAAAAAATTTCGATCCTACTTTCTTTTCTGCTGGTTCTTCGTCCGGTTATTTACGTCTCCTGGGTAGTTGGCTTCGCTAGATGATCTCCGGTGTTTTTCCCACGTTGATTCTCCGTGTATCGATGTTTTGTTGATATCAGACGATGGTCTAATGGCGTCTTTCTCCTTCACGATGAGATAGCGTTCTTTTGGTGTTAGCACTTCGCACTCTCAATTTTGCATTCCACTCCAAATTCGCGCCCCACGTTGGGCAAGCCATTTGTGGCGGGGATTTATTAAAACATGGTTAACACATATTAGTGTGGATATAGCAGCAAATGGAGCACTGTTTTTGCTAAAAGGTGTAAAGTTTGTTGGAGCAGACGCCACTTTTATCATCAGGGGATGTGGTCGTGGAATGGAATGCATAAATTCAACGTACTTTTATTATAAACACATTTATTCTTTATATTCACTTTACATCACTGTTTCACTTGGTAAATAACTTTTAAAATTGGATAGCGTCCATGCCGGTTAAAAGTTTGTGTAATTCACATTTTCACACGCTATCAACAATTATACGTCTTTACGCTTTGAAGTCACAGACGCTAATGAAAGTAGTCTCTGAGCGTCCTATGACGCAACACCGCCATTCTTTTGTATTCATCCGCGCAACAGTTCTCATTGGTCGAACTCAAACAATTGAGAAGACATTGTCTATTTTGAGTATTGAAAAAATTAGGTCCCTTATACATTCAAATTAAAAGAATTAAAAATTTACACACTCTTATAAAAATATTTACATGAACAATTTTCTATTAGTCAATATTCTGTCTCACATGTTTTAAATTGGCTAACACTTCATCTACTCCTTGAGGTCTAAAATGATCGGGTTGCGTTACAGAGTTGATTTTTCGAGCATCAATCGTCATCCGTAAGGAACCATCGGACTTATGAACCCAGCATAATGGATGTAAGTAAGGAGTATCTGCAATCTCTATTATGCCGTTCCTTAGCATCTCTTTTATTACTTCTTTTGTCTTAGTTTTAATGGCGTTAGGTATGGGTCTACTTTTATGGGAGTATGGGGTAGCATTTTCGACCTTAAACACGTGGGTGTATTTGTTGCACAGCCCTGGTCTGTCGCTGAAAACGTTCTTGTTCTTTATCAAGCATGCTCTCAACTGGTCCTTCTGCGTAGTGTTTAAGTTATACGTTCCGTTGATCTTCTCATCTAACAACTTCTGGAAGTCAACTTCTCTTCTCGCCTCATTAACATCGCTTACAATTTTCAATTCCTTCAACTGACAGTCATCTACAAGGAGGTCTTCATCTTCTTTATTTTCATATATTTGATCCTTTATTTCTTCATTTACACTGTAGTATTTCGTATCGTCGCAGTTTTCTTCAATAACTTCATCTAAGCTGTCATCTTGATATAATACAACGCTTCCTACAAAAAATCTTTCATTATATATTTCGTCGCAGTTTCCTCCTATTTCAGCAATATCATCTTCCAACAGCTTTATTTTTCGAGTATTTTCCCCCTCTCTGATTTCTAATTCGTGGGATTTGAAATCTATCTTTGCCTGCCAGTTGCACAGTAAATCATTTCCAATAATCAACTCTCTCGTCAAACGTTGTATTACGAGTGCTATGAAGTCGAACGTCCAGCCATCTACGCACGCTTTTATCAATGCTTGATATTTCACTCTATCTTTCTTTCTTCCTATCGCCGTGCTACAATAGACATTACTCACGCCTAAATATTCAATACGATGCAAGGCCGTAAGTTCCAGAAAAAATTCTTCCGATATTACAGATGTGCTAGCCCCCGTGTCCAGCAACTCTGTATAGTTATGGTCCCATATTGTCACTATGATCTGTGGTGGATTAATCAGTTCCTTCGGTAATTTTGTCGGATAATTCCCATGCTCCTCAATTGGTTTGAAATCGCACTTGCTCTGTGCCCGCAACACCGAATCATTTTCCAGAGCACAAAATGATCTGGGAATTAGTTTTCCAGATTTTCGTTCCCTAAGTTGGTTTTCGACGCATTAATGGCGCTGTTATCGGCCGCTCGGTTTTCCGGCATTGGGAATTCTCTATTTTCACCGCCATTTCCTTCCGCGTGTGATCTGAAATTTTGATTTACTTGCGAAGGGAAATTATGATTGCCAAAATTCCTCCTTCCATAACCTTGGTTTCCTCTCCTCGTGAAATCCCTATAAAAGTTGAGGAGATTCAGTTGGCTGCTTCTCCCGCGCCCTCTATTTTCCTCAAGACGGTAACTGTTTCGATACCTATTATATCTCGAGTTCTGTCGATATTGAGGTATAGTGTTTCTATAATGCAATCTTTTCTCAGGGGTCTCCGTCTAGGGGATATGTGAATGGCGACCACAAGGTACCCAAGCTGAGCAGAACATTACTTCCACTTACTGGTGTTTTGCTCCTCACTGTAACTTTTCTATCTGACCTTACCTTGGTCATCTCTTGTTCTCTTCCGACCCTGATGCTATTAGGGTTCCTGAGGGCTAGGGAGTCTTTATTTTTCCAACCTCTCCATTCCTCTAATTTCTCTATAAAACCTTAACCCCTAACATGCTGACCTGTCATGGCATGTAATACGTCTTCTGATTGGTAATCAGAGGATATGGTCGGTGAATTTATTTTGATAATTCTCCTGGTCAGGTCGGTGAGACCCGTAAACCAACGACAGGTGTGGTCCTCCAGACATTCTGGGGGTTGTGAGAGAGCGATGTGACCGCCAAAACATAAAAATATGGTGCTCTCTAAAAAACGGTTACTATACTGCTATTGCTCTATGAGTGAAAAATGTTGTAGAGCAAGAGGATTAATGACTTCATTGTCAGAAATCCAGCATTAGCTAACAACAACATAATGCAATCTTGCATTGAAATTTCTATCCGTCTCGTCATTCTCAACGTTGTCTCTGCTTGCCTCGCCTCTCGCGTTGTTCCTTTGTACGTTTTGTACGTCGCTAACCTCATGATTTCCTAACCTTGTCCCCTGTATGGATGTTGCCTATCTTCACCGTTTGTACTTCTCTCCTGACGTTGATTTATGTTCGTCCTTGGATAATTGGTATGTGCTTCAAATTCCGTTAATAACTCGATCATGTCGGAGAAATCTATCGGCTTTGCTACAATCAAATTGTTCCTAATGTGCTGGGGATAATGACGTATCAAGGAGTTAATGACCTCTTGTTCGCTCATCTGGGGATCCAAAAGTTTAGTCTTGTTTGCAAGCTTTAAGAAATATTCGGTCATGGAAATTCCCTTTTGAGGTTCATAGTGCCCAGTAGCTAACTCTACTTTAATTCTGTTCTGACGTCCGGGACCCCAAAATCTACTTATAAATAAATTTTTGAACATACTATACGTTTCGTGAGATGCCAAAGTTAACCTCAACCATTCTAAAGCATTCTTTTTCAGGCTACGTTTGACGATCATCATACGGAATTCATTAGGGATTCTTTTTATTCTAAAATAGTCTTCAAGTTCCCGTAGGAAAATTTTTGGGTTGTCACCAGCTTCCTCGTCAAAAGATGGTGGGGTTAGGTAATGTAACAAGTGGTTCATATTATAAGGGAGATTTTGACTTTGTATATGACAGGGTTCAGTTAAGTCATTTTCCTGAAAGTCAACATTGTTACTGCCATTGTCAGGTAAGTCAATCTCAGACACATTCCTATCTACATTTACATTTTGACTTTCGTTAACATTATTGGCCTGCAATGCAATTACAACTTGGGTTAATTTCCCAGTATTTTCTTTTTCTTTTTTTAAATTATCTTGCAATTCCTGCATGTTAATTTTTGCTTCCCCACTGAACTTATTAAACTCTTCACGTTGTAATTGCATTTCAGTACCCATAGTTTTCACAACACTGCATGGGTTACTAATTTCTACAGCAAGATTACCCTGAGCTAATTTGTTTTCATTATGAACTGTCTTAGAATTTTCTGCTATTGCATCTATCTCATGCTTCATTTTGTCCTCTAGCATTTCCAAATCTACTCTTTGTTTATCCAATTTCTCATCCTGCTGTTTCTTAAACTCATCTAACTCTTTAAGCATTTCAGTCTGCATGTCTTTCACTACTCTTTCTTGCCCTAACTTGATTTCATTTACTAGTTCTTCTAACTTAATTATATCATTTTTACTAGATCCAATTTCTGCCCTTAATTCTAAAGACAATATTTTCAGTTCTTCTTTACATTCTTTCCTACCCAGTTCAATTCTCTCAGTCACTGTAACTAAGCTACTATCCATCTTGTTATTTAATTCCAACTTTATTTCATTTAAACTACTCTCATTACTATCCAATTTATTTTCTAAGTCTGACTTTGTACTGTCCAATTTGTTATTTAATTCCAACTTTATTTCATTTAAATTACTCTCATTACTGTCCATCTTCTGAGATAACTCCATCATCTGTTTAGAGAATAATTGCTGCAAGAGTTCTTTTAATCCTAACTCTGTCTCACAACCTTTACCACTGATTCTTCACTATTCTCTCCCTTTTTACTACCACTTAACTCTTTAACATTCTCCATTTTTTTACTAATTTCCTATTCCTCAATATCATTTAATCTGTTGTCCAAAATTAATTTTTTTTTTTTTTTTTTTTTTTTTTTTTTTAAGATTTTACATATAATTAGAACAGTCTTACTTGTTAAACGTTTAACTTTACTGATTTCTTCTCTCTTCTAACGACCTTCGCTGTCCTTGGGTTTCCTCGTGTCTTCTTTTTTTCACTCTTCCAATCTCGCGTTGACCCAATTCGAGCCTAGCGTTGAGGCGCCATTTGGGACGGTTATTTGGACCTCCTTCTTCTTCTAACGATATGCTAAAGCGGGGAAGTTGACGGGAACAAATAAGATCAGAAGAATTTAACGGTGAATGAAGCGATGAGACTCTTGAAGCTTTTCATCGAAGTTCTCGATGTACCTCAGGGCGTGGTACGGGTCTACGTCTTACAAGGATGATTAAATTTCCTTTTTATATTTTAGTATACTTATTTATTGTTCCTTCACATCACAAACAATAATACAAATATTCTGGATTGGCGTCCTTTATCACAAGCCCTCCGGGGTTCACACAACCCGAACACGGACTACGTATTTTTGCGAGTTCGTAATCTTCTTCTATTTCTTTAATGCAGCCTTACTAATTATATATGAGTTCTCTGCATTGTTACTGCTGTTAACTTTTAAAACACAATGTTCTTCCACTAAACACTGTATGTCGATAACTTCTCAAGTTATTCGTGGACTTTGCGATTTCCACATGACGCCAATCCCAATAATACATGAACAAGAACAAGCTAAGACAATTGAAGATCTCTATCATTGCCCACTAAGACAATGATTCACAATTTTAGGGGGCTTTTTCTGCCACCACTATGAACACAAATTTTAACTATTTTAGGAGGCTTCTTCTAAAAATATCGCCTCACCATTTACGCCCACTTTTGGGATATAATGTTATTGTGCACTGTTACTGTGCCATTTCACTTCTATTTTGAAGTAGGTGAACAGGAACTTGCTAATGATTGGCTACTGTCATTTGTAATGTAATTGAAAATATCATCTGAAGAAAGAAACAAGAGGTCTGAGGGGGAGACATATGCTCCAGGGCAATTCTGAGGTCAGTTTACTTTCTTTTGCCTTTTTCTCAGTTTGCAATTTTTCAGCATTTTGCTCTATACAAAATATTCCTTGCGGAGCATTTCTTATCAGAATGGCTTAAAACTTGCACAGTATGTAGTAATATATACTATAAATAAAAATTGTATTGGGTTTTGATACCAGATGGATTTTAGTGTGTTTTTTATCCTTCAGAGCACGCTGTTACTCCATATTTTTTAAAAATTATGAAATATAAATGTTTACTTTTTTGTGTAAGCCAAAAAAATAACCAGATATAAAAATCGAATACAATTATAATTTATCCTTGTTTAAAGTGCATCTCTACAAAATTTTATAATGATTGGATGAAAACTTTGTCGCAAGGGACTTTGCACAGCATAATATGGTTACCATATAAATATGCACACAAAATTTCATCAAAATTGATTAAAAGAATATAGAAGTTGGAAAATTCAGTCATATGTACACTTAACACGAGTTTAAACTGCATACTCAAGTTCACACACCATGCTATGCCACTGACCACCATAATACTAGAAATACATGTTCTGAATTCTTCGGAAGGATGAGATGCAATGAAGCCAATTGTAGTTTCCTGTATTTCCTTCAGATTTGTCAGTGGTCAGCTTAGTTTTGTACTTGAAGTTGTAAGTTTGCAAAGCGATGATTTAGTGGACAACTGTTGATCACTTTCCAACCTAAAACTGAATAAACTTCAGCAACCTGGATCTTCTTCACTAAAAGTTCCCGTAAAAATAAAAATAGCTCCTTCATTGCAGGAGGTTCTCTGTTGGTGCTGGCACTAGTGAACTGTGTGAGATCATTTTGTAATTTGGCTAATGAATCTCATGGCCAGCTGCTTAAGTTTTCATCTGAGGAACTGCCATAATCTTTAATTTCATCAGATGGTGTCAGTCCACTGAATAATGATGAAGATGATATGCATGTGTACATGTTTATTTTATAACTCTTTATCAATGTGCTACATAGACATATTTTCAATTATCATTATTTATGCCAAGAAACTTATTGCTGGTATTTTTAAACATGACATTTTGGCATCAATTTAGCTTAATGGTTAGAGCAACTCCACGGCCAGCTGAAGGTCTGTGGTTCAAATCCCAGCTGTGAAAATCATTTTTTACTTTCAATACTATGTATATTAGGGGACGTATTGTATTCCACACAAAAATTCGGTGTCGAGGATTGACAAAAGTACTGGACAAACTACAAATTTTAGTAAGCTTACATTTTTGCAATACCTATTTTTGTCTATTCTCCTTACGTTTCCAACTTAGAATGCAGCAGGACAGAAAATTGGAAATATACGTTTCGATGATGAGTCTATTACAGTTAATTATTATAACTTACTGAAAACAAAATGTATTATTACATGAAATTGAGTTTCCCTGAATTTGACAAAATGCGAGTATTTATGTATCTGAAATCCCAAACGTCTAAAGTGAATACTGAACTTAGATTCCTGTAAGCTTGCTGTTACAATTATTGTTGATACATTGTTAACTAATATGAAATTGAGACGTTTGATGAAACATCAATTAAGAGAGGGGAAATTTAAGTGTTCATTCTTTGGATTTTTCCTCGTTTTAAGGGGACAAGGTAGTGATTCGTACACTATTTCAGTATTTGTAAACATCACTTTAGTTGAGGATATCTAAGCTCCTGCTGCTCAGATAAAAATTTAATTTGGGATGAATCTTTAGTGATTCATTGTGATTACATTGATATGGAGAACATCAAAACAATTATTTAAAATGGGCATGTAATAAGGCAAAAACTGATAAGATGTTTTTGAAAAAAATATAATATATATAGTACTAACGGTACAAATTCCTTCTACAACATACAAGCATATGTGTTAAAACTTTTGTAGTGCATTAGGCAATGTGTATTTATAACTTTTAACCTAAATTTACTTAAATACCTCTGGCTATATTCAAAAGAAAGAATATTTAACTTTTGTAAAAAAAAAAAAAAGTACATTTTTTGGCACAATTTTTTTTTTAATTTTCTGTTTTTGATTTTTCCAATAACAATGGGTTACGTTTGTAGAGTACATGCTTCTGGAACTACTGTAAAATTTTCATTCAAATAGGTTCAGTGGTTTTGAAAAAACATGTACCTTAGTTTGAAAAATGTCAAGTTACAGAAAACTACATTTAAAGAAAAGTGTGTCATCTTTGAAGCCCTCTTTACCCAGTGTGGCGCAGCACTCCGGCATATTTTGATGGGGTAATTTAAAGCTTTAAATGTGCCGATACCCTTACAATATATCATTTTGAAGAAGAAGGTTTCTACTTTTTTTAAAAATGAAAAACAAAAAATGGACTTTTTGAGCCCAAATCACTACCCTGTCAGCTGGCACTAAAGCTGGTGAAGTTATGTAATTGTTATTGATGACTAGCACGGAAGGATACAACCGCAAAGCTCCACTAAAGCAGCATAATCACAAATGCACACACTTCTCATATGTGTTAACAGGATGCTATGTCTGTCTTGCATCCCTGTCTAATGCAGAAACTGTTTCGAATAGTCGAATATGCACGCTATTCTGTTGTCTTTGTAGGCGATTATATAGATTTTTCTGACGGTGCCTTGTGATGTGGGATTTTGGAATTCCTCGTGGACTATAAATCCTATTTCTCTTAGGCTATCAGCTATAGTAGATCTCATGGCACCTCATCGTACAATCTCGAACGTTTCTAAGTACTTTACCATCGGTACAGGAGCTAAGCATCTCTGTTCAGAGATAATAGTAAATCCAAGGGCTCTACACGCGGCCAAAAGGTTCGCTAACTGCAATGTTCTGAGTGTAGCGTACATCAAAGGTGGCCTTGTTTAAATCCGTTTCGTCGTTGTTTTATCAACATTTCTGCAATTCATTATTGCTATCTGTTTCTAACTTGTTTTGGAACTATTTCTAAACCAGCAGCAGATTAAAAGAAGAATTTGTGGCCTGCAAAATGTGTGAAGTTACTAAAACCCTCAATTACAATTACAATTACAATATGTTCCTGATTAAAATCGCGGTCCCGAGTTTACGAGATCCTGGAGCTCGACAGCGAGCAATACTATGGATGAAGAAGCTGTCCACGTGTGATGAGAGTATCGAAGAAATGAGGGCACGAAATGAATTTATGTACTATCTAGCTCTTAACGTAAAAAAAGGGTGAGCTAAAAGCTCCTTTCAACAAAAGGCCACCTACTGAACCAACACTGGCTACTGAGAAATTGATATTAGAAGCCCTACAAGAAACGGCTGAAAAGGACAACCCACCACCTACATCTTGGGCTGTTCAACTGGACAAACCAAGGAAGGATGAGCCCGGTGAATGGCCCCGTTCAACTGAAGGAGGACGTTTTATTTCGGAGTGGCCATTTCCCCGATCTGCGGCTTTTTGCTATTTGGCAGTTGTCAACAAAAAACCTTAAGTAAGAAGACAAGAAAACCTGTATTTCACTATGTAACTTTAAACTGTACTTAATATGTATTTATCCTTATCGAGGCACTTATATCACTGGTTTAAGCAATACATTCTGCATGGTGATCCTTATTTTTTTAAAACAAGTGATAACGATTTTGTGGTCGGGCTGAATCTTTCTCTCATGACTAACAAAGGACCATCCAAGAGGCTGATGAAGTTCATCTCTATCATAAACTGTATAGTCAGGTTTAAAAGCTTTCTCAGTGGCCCTCGTATTCCTATTCACATAAAACCTAATATTTAGTAAATGTAACAGTTGATACTCTGCTTGACCAAGTACAGCCATAGAGGTATGAAAGAAAGTAGGGTGTGAAATTGTTAAAAGTTGGTGACACTGTTTAGGGACACTGGGAGTGAAATTTGAAAGTTCCACATTTCTTGATAGATTTTTCTGAAATTTTTACTGTGCTTTTATTTATGAGAACAGGAAGTACACCAAATTTCATTAAAATTGAATAATTCGTTTACGATATATAAATTATTTTATGAATTTAATAGGCACATTTTCAAAATAGAGCTCGCGTCTATTGACTTTTCAAAATTCATTTATATTGGCAGAACTGATACTTTAAAACATGGGTAACAATTGTATGAAGAGATATTTCAAATACGTTTGCTGACTATGCTGTGCATATTTTTTTAATAACAAAGAAAATTTAATCTTAAAAATTATTGATTTTTTTCATACAAAAAATGTTTTTGGAATTCACGTTAACGATAACATCAATATTGAATCATAGTTTTGTTTAGCTGCTACTTATCAATACTTTTGGAAGTTTTCATTGAATTTGAAACAAAACTCAGGCGCGACCTTCTTTTGGAATGTGCAGAAATGTAGTTTTGAGAAAAACAGGCTTTTATATAGGAACATCCTGTGTACGTTAAGGGAAGAGCACTGGGCCGTAATGACCACGTGGAGTGGGGGATATGAAAAATGTCAGCTGATCTAAATGCACAGGTGTTCCAGGAACATTTTAAGCAATAAAAACAATTTTCAACTTTTTGACAATTTTGACCAAAATTTCACTCCCAGAGTCCCTTTAGTAGTTTGCTTTGCTGTTTGTCTTGTTATATAAACCACTCCCTGGGATATTTTAGTGCGGGGAGAAGGAGAAAATTCTACCCATCCCCTGGGATTTTGATCACTGGTGCAGTACGTAATGCACATGCAAAGCTATAGTCAAGCAAATAGCAATAAGTAGCAATAGTTCTTCCACACTAGCCGTGTGTAGGACAATGTTTGTAAAGGTGGAATAAAACTGAAGCACAGATCTCCCTATCTCCACCTGATTATCATTATAACCATGGTTATAATTTCGGGACGAAATTCCGACACACGGACGATGCTGATATGATCCTGGCAATTGACACTGTCATTAAATCACAAGGTTATCTCGAATTCATAAGTTATGGCAACATACCGTTATGGCAATTTACAATGTGTAAGTACTTGAAGTCCCAGTACCAGCATGGGGATTATATCCCCTCTGGGAGGTCTGGCACGGGGTGCACTCAGCCTCGCTAGGTCCCGGGGGGACCAATTGAGGAGCTACTTGATAGAGAAGTAGCGGCCCCAGGTCTAGAAGACCGCATAACCGGCCGGGAGGGCTCGGAGTGCTGACCACGTCCCACCC
>CM060964.1:380198345-380265845 GCA_030765045.1 Tenodera sinensis | reverse complement strand
AGAGAGACAGACAGAGAGAGACAGACAGAGACAGACAGAGACAGACAGTGAGTGAGACAGACAGAGGCAGACAGAGAGAGACAGGCAGAGACAGACAGAGTGAGACAGAAGGTGAGAGAGACAGACAGAGACAGACAGAGTGAGACAGACAGAGACGGACAGTGGGAGAGACAGACAGAGACAGACAGAGAGATAGACAGACAGTGAGTGAGACAGATAGAGACAGACCTTGAGAGAGAGACAGAGAGAGACAGGCAGAGACAGACAGAGTGAGACAGACAGAGAGAGACAGACAGACAGACAGTGAGTGAGACAGAGACAGACAGATTGAGACAGACCGAGACAGACAGTGAGAGAGACAGACAGAGACAGACAGGCAGAGACAGACAGAGACAGACAGTAACAGACTGAGACAGACAGAGAGAGACAGACAGAGAGACAGACAGAGACAGACAGAGAGAGACAGGCAGAGACAGACAGAGTGAGACAGAGTCAGACAGAGAGAGACAGGCAGAGACAGACAGTGAGTGAGGCAGACAGAGGCAGACAGAGAGAGACAGGCAGAGACAGACAGAGTCAGACAGACAGAGACAGACAGAGAGAGACAGACAGTGAGTGAGACAGAGACAGACAGAGAGAGACAGGCAGAGACAGACCGTGATTGAGACAGACAGAGACAGACAGAGAGACAGAACCAAACAGAGACAGACAGAGAGAGACAGACAGAGAGACAGACAGAGACAGACAGGCAGAGACAGACAGTGAAGCACACAGAGAGAGACGGAGAGAGACAGACAGAGACAAAGAGAGACAGACAGACACAGACAGACAGGGAGAGACAGACAGGGAGAGACAGACAGAGGCAGACAGAGAGAGACAGACAGAGAGAGACAGACAGTGAGAGAGACAGACGGAGAGAGACAGAGACAGACAGAGAGAGACAGACAGATGGAGACAGACAGTGAAACATACAGAGAGAGACGGAGAGAGACAGACAGAGACAGACAGAGAGAGACAGAGACAGACAGAGAGAGACAGAAACAGACAGAGACAGACACACACAGACAGGGAGAGACAGACAGGGAGAGACAGACAGGGGCAGACAGAGAGAGACAGAGACAGACAGAGAGAGACAGACAGTGAAACATACAGAGAGAGACGGTCAGTGAGTTTATTTTGATAAATCTCCCGATTAGGTTGGTGAGACCCGTAATCCAACGACAGGTGTGGTCCTCCATATATTCTGGGGGTTGTGAGAGAGCGATGTGACCGCCAAAATGGAAACATATGGTGCTCTCTAAAAAACGATTACCATTATTGCTATTGCTCTCTTCAATATCATCAGTGAAAAATATTGGAGAGCAAGAGGATTAATGACTTCATTGTCAGAAATCCAGCATTAGCTAACAACATTCGTACATTTGCAATCTTATAAAAAAAAACAATCATCTCATTTTAACCTATTTATATTAAACTACAATGGCAGTTGATAAATAGCTGGAAGTGGTACACAGTGAAGTGAACATTATTTTGAGAAACTCTGAGTGGAAATTAACACTTTGGCATCACTCAAAACCTGAGGTGCCCATCCCCTGAAAAAGCTATTTGCACTCCACTTAAAACTATCATCCAACCCCAACTTTAACTGAGATCTTATTTTCAGCTTTGAAAATGGTCTTTCTCAATCAATATTATAGGAATTATGTGATACCAGCAAATAGTAAATGCTTAAACAAGTAACTCAAAAGTTAAAAACAATACAATGTATTTACAGAGAAAATAAAATGTTTGGCAAGTGATGCATTTTATTACTTCATTATCGAATGTATCCAATAGCATCTATGTAAATAGACAATAGATTAAATGCAACAATGCTACACATTCTGAGCATATTATTTCCAAAAATTTTCATTAGATATACCACGTTATGTAATATAGTGTAAATTTGTGCTTCAAATTGCTTTTTCTTGTGCAGTGAAAATTGTAATAAATGTGTTTAGATTACATGATGATAAAATGATGTTTTTGAGCACAAAACCATGATTGACATTCCACAGCTTATTCCCTTGGATGGAGGACCATTCAGAAAACCAGCATGGGGTCAACAGCCTTCCATAAAACAGGATTAAAATCAGTTGCAGGTATTGAAGTAAAACATGTTAGGGTTAAAACAGCACTCTTTGCAGCGGCATCAGCGGCCTCATTGACTGGTATGCCAACTTGGCCAGGAACCCAAGCAAAAGACACAGTTTAGATTATACTCTGAAACTTATTAGGATAGTGTAACATTAATTAAAATTATTGAATTTAATATAACAATATATGTGGTAATGCATTATAGGGAAATTTATTCTTTTGTACCAAACTTGTATATTGTATATTTTGCTAACAGGTATATTTATAAGACAAATTTGCATGTAACAGTACTGGTTATGTTTTGTGTTTACTCTGGATGAACTTTGAAGAGCAATTTTCCTATGCACACTTGTTAAAAGAAATTTATCAGTATGTTCATGTTGGGGAATGACTTTAAAATGTCATTTTCAGAAGACAGGACAAGCATATTAGGAAGTGGAACATCCCCCATGGTACTTTTCCATCTATTTTTGGCAATTTTCAACCCATTCATTGCTCAGTGGGTCAAAGTGTCCCCTTTCCATTACCAATGTTCCATGTAAAGGGGGTGGGTGGATTTTCTTGAAAATCTTTGTATGGCAAAGCTGGAAGAAGCTGAACTTAAATACCAAGTTTGGAAGTTTGGTATTTAACTGACTTTTCATTTTTGAGTTATGCCATTCACACGCCAACAGACACATATACAAATCTTATTCTAAAAATGCTCTTTCTGGGTTCACAAAGCCGCAAACACATATTTCCAATGAAATCTTGATATCAAATTTTTAGATGGAATACAATACTTCCCTAACTTACAACACATAGTAGAGAATGCAAAATGTAGAGCTTATTAAAATATGTAACTTATAATGTGAACTGTCTTAGAGTATTATTTATTCCCAGAATATTCACGGAATTATTGTGCTACTCTAATGATTAACATGCAGCAGATCAAGTGCAGGTGAAACAATGAAGGAATTTACTGTCCCAGAAAGCAGAGTTGTCAAGTTTTCTTTAAGCATTCACACTCCACATGTGCACATTTATTGTGAAAAATATTGGAGAGCAAGAGTATTAATGACTTCATTGTCAGAAATCCAGCATTGGCTAACAACATTTATTTCTTAGAAGACCAACTTATGAGAAAACTAACAGAATGAGAGAGAAAAGAGGGGAGATGTTGCAACACTGTGTTTCGCTCCACATCAAGTGAACAACTGTCATTCTTGATTTATTTGATTTCATTGGCTGAAGTGGCACACTCATTGGTGCAATGTGAAACTTCAGTGACTTCCAAGAATGAACAATGCATGCAGTGTGTGTTATCTGAGAGGATTCTGATGATCAAAAGTAAAGCGCATATTATGCATTAGAGCAGCACAATAATATATTATTTATTTATGCCAACAAACTTACTCTTGGTGTTTTTAAACACACAAGTCGTGTGTGGGCAAAGTTTAAGAGGTAGAACTGGAACTTAAAAATTCAATGCCACAACTGGGATTTGAACCACAAACCTTCCGCTTGCCGGGCGGACGCTCTAACCACTGAGCTATTGTGACAAACTGCCAGAATGGCATTAAATTCTCAAGCCAGTTCGTATTTCTCCTGGTAAACCACAAAGGCAGTCTCACATCAGAGACAATTACCCCAATGGTGACTTACTATTGCAAGCACTTTATATCCCAGGATTAAATAACCTTCACATGGTAATTATTATTTATTTATGCCAACAAACTTACTGTTGGTGTTTTTAAACACACAAGCCGTGTGTGGTTTACCAGGAGAAATACGAACTGGCTTGAGAATTTAATGCCATTCTGGCAGTTTGTCACAATAGCTCAGTGGTTAGAGCGCCCGCCCGGCAAGCGGAAGGTCTGTGGTTCAAATCCCAGTTGTGGCATTGAATTTTTAAGTTCCAGTTCTACCTCTTAAACTTTGCCCACACACGGCTTGTGTGTTTAAAAACACCAACAGTAAGTTTGTTGGCATAAATAAATAATAATTACCATGTGAAGGTTATTTAATCCTGGGATATAAAGTACTTGCAATAGTAAGTCACCATTGGGGTAATTGTCTCTGATGTGAGACTGCCTTTGTGGTTTACCAGGAGAAATACGAACTGGCTTGAGAATTTAATGCCATTCTGGCAGTTTGTCACAATAGCTCAGTGGTTAGAGCGTCCGCCCGGCAAGCGGAAGGTCTGTGGTTCAAATCCCAGTTGTGGCATTGAATTTTTAAGTTCCAGTTCTATCTCTTAAATTTTACAATAATATATGTTTACATTTTTCCACATAGGGTCTCCTATGAAATTAAAGCACCAAAATGTTACTTTTATTTTGTTTCTTATGATTTTAATTAGTACAAAATCATGTTGTGCTATAAACACTTGACTATTATTTTCACATTTTACATATAAGAAAATATTCTGCATTGAAAACATTCCTAAGAATATTTTATTTCCTTGGTACATCGGTACATCCTTCATGGTGGAATGAGACCTTGTGCAGTCTTTCAGTGCTAGAATTCATGTTAAAGAAGTTCCCAATGAACCAGCATATTGCTGAACTGCATTTTATATTATTTTTTCCTCAGAAGTGTCTACTGCAAATAAAGCTTTGATTTATCCTGTGTATTATCTAACAAAAGTAATGAAAATCATTGGTTTCAAAAGAGTAGCCTAGCAATTAATGTACAGAGACCTGAAGGATAGCATGACTACCTACTTGTCAAAAAGTATTATTGCAGCATTAATGCAGTATGTTTACTACAAAACATGGCGGCAGGTGTACAGCCCATCTCCCAGACACTTACTGCATGACTTGGCTGGCAGTCACACATTCATGGATGACAAATCAAATGTCTAGTCACATTAACAATTATATGATATGATTTATTGAGTACTAAAAACTAATACATCTTGGGCTACCCCTGAGCTGGGCCCTGGCCCTTTTGCTAACAGGGCAGCCCTTCATCACAATTACATATTTTGCACATGTTTATCCCTTTTAATAGTTATTGTTTTTTCATTTAATTTGTATGCTGCACTAGATTTTTCATATTTGCCAAATTTTTGTCCCTCTCTTTAAATTATTATACTCATTTCTGTTTCATATAATTATTGTTTCACCGTCTGTATACACTTAACCACCATTATCAGTGCTTCTCACTTACACATCACCCCATTTGTGTCCCCTTTCCCTATTGCTAATTATTATTTAACTTCACTAGCAGCTCTCTGTAATACAGCCATATCACATCTGTTCAAATCTGTTCCTATACGTCTTACGACACCTTCTATTTCTTCCTTTCTACATTTTATCCATAAAAGCCATATTTATACCTTGTTATGTTCCTACATCTTGATATCCCCTGCCTAAATTTCCACACTTTTCTAACCCCTTGAGTCTCCACACTTGTTTCACACTGATTTTCCTTGATCCCTTGCACCTCCACACTTGTTTCACTCTGCTTTTCTCTGATCCCGTGTATCCCCTCACTTTTTTTGTTTATTTTCTTAATCACCTCGATTCCCATACTTGTTTCACTCTGTACTCGCCATAATGCAATAACTTTTTTTATTTTCTTCTTCGCTCCACCGACCGCCATTTCTGAGATTTCCCCCTCTTCTCCACCATTTACAGTTCTTCACTTCCCCTGCATCAAGGTACACTTCATTTACTCCACGTGCATTCTGGACATTCTCACCGGATACTGATGTCAGCTTGTTTAAGTCTACTGCATCAACAACTTTCGTAAGCTCTGTGTCTTGGATGTTCCTTATGCCACTTCTCTGCTCAGCCACTTGCCCATCAATCCACAGTTTACCATTTCGTATAAATGCATTGAAACCTTGTCTTATCATTGTCCTTTCTTCAATCAGCTTCCTCCTTTGTTCTCTTTGTTCATAAGAAAGATCCTTATTAATATATATAAATGTTCCGCTTGGTTTTTCTGTTTCTTTTAATACTTCCGTTACCAATTGTGTATTGCTAAATTTTTCCAATATATTCCTTTCGCTTTCTAATTTCCCCATTTTAAATGCATCCCGCAGCTCAAAGCCTCTCATATTTATCCCTAGCCTCTTCATTAACAATTCTCGTGTCTCTTGAAATGCTCCAATTCCTTTTCCTTTTTCTATCCCAGAAATTATTAAGTTGTATCTTCTCATGAAGTCTTCCATACTTTCCATTCTTCTTTCCATTTTTTCCATCTTGGTTTTTACCTTCTCCAATTCTTTAGTTTTAATCTCCAACTCTATATTATCTCAGTTACTCCATTCTTGCTTAAATCTCATTGCCAAGCCATTATTTCTTATAACTTCTCCCATCTGCTTTGTAGCTGCCATGCCACTTAATTCCTTTTTCCTCACTTCCGCGGGAGCAACTGTACTGCACGTCCCTTCTGCTCTGTTGGAAGTTTCATACTGGTGCGGTTTTTATAATTATGCTTCATTGGGTCTTTGAGCTATTGAAATCTTTGTGATCTCAAGGTGTGGTAACGGATGGAATGAAAAATCACACGATGTTTCTTCACCACAATGTATTATTTTATTAACACTTTTTCGATATTTTACATTAAATAATTCCTCTTAGCACCGTTCTAAATGATTTAAATCTTTTCACTTTTTTATTTAAAGTGGAACAAAAGCTTGATGAAAGACTGGTAAATGTTCTACAATGTCCACACTACCTAAACGTGTCCTTTCACCTTCAACATACACACGCTAGTGGGAAGATTATGGCATCACCTCACGTGACACCGCCTTTTTCGTATACATCCGCGTAAGCGTCCATCAAATAGTTCTTTCTTGTTAGGGAGGCAATCCCTAACCAACCTCCCTTACTTTTATTATGGAACACATATAATTCTAATATTTATACATATATATTAAAATCAAATATGGAAATATTTATGACGTCTTTAAACTAACTTAGTTGTTCGTAACAATGAACATTTGCAACATGTTTTCGTCATTTAACCAACTCATACCAACCTCAAAAACAAATTCCACTTTTAAAAAATATTCACATAAACGATTTTCTTTTGGGGTCTTCTAATATTCTGTCTCAATACTTATTAACAATTATAAGAATAAACAGAAAACATGCCTTATCACAGATGTTGGAAATGCCGTCCATCTGCATCAATATGTTTGGGGAATCTTCTGAGGAAATGTTTGTTCACACGCATTATAGTTCAACTTCCAACATAGTGTTAATTCCTGTCCTGATATTTTGTTTTAATTTTGTATCGTGCAAGGCACCAATGAGATTTTCAAGGTGACCATTTTAATCTTTCTCCGATTTTGTCTAATTTCTGTTCTGCAAGCACATGCCATTTTACCTTTCATTTCCTATCATGAATGAATCCCACTTTCCTGAATTTATATACAAGGAAATGAATGGTAACTCTACTTGGAATACATATGCCAGAAAATTTAGTTTCAAATTGCTTTACAGCTTTCCTACAAGATGATGTAACCACAAACGAATTGTACATGAACACTCTTTGTTGTACTGCATACTGCAATCGATTCATTTGAAAACACTTCAAGCAAAGCTAAACACTCCTAACATTATTTACGTGTGAACCGGACTGGAACAGCACAGAACAGCTATCTAACAGAAGTAAGACTGACACACAGGTGATGATTCACACACACACGCATGCATGGAAATGTAGTGAAGGTCATATAGCCATTAACCCAGTGGCCAAGTTTTGTAGTAAACATGCTGTATATAGTATTCCTTTATATGGCATTGTGCTAAGCATAATGAAAACAGCACTTAATCTATGAGGCGAGAAGCTATTTATAACAAACTGTGCAATCAATTCTTGATGATGGTGCTGAATAGAAACTACAAAATTCCTTTGTTGAACAGCACTGCTGAGTACAGAAGGCTCCCACCACTGTATCCCTTCTGGCTGGCAGTCTTATCTGATTTCCATTTGTATTTTACATGCCTCTAGAAGGTCTTGTATGTTGCATGTTCCTCTAATTACTAAGAATGGAGACTTTCTTTTTTTATGTATGAACTATAAAATAAGACCAGCTTTTGCCACAAGTTAACATCATATGTTCAGTAATAATTATAAGCAGCAAAAATATTCACTTGGAGTTTTCAGTGAGTGAAAAACTGGTAAGAGACTGGTGCAAAATGAAGGTGTAATTGGAATCTACATGCTACTCAAGGTACTCTTTTCATGGTCCTAAACTCTAGTGTGCCTTGACATTGAGACCAAGCTAGCATATACTGAATAGTTGAATAATGGACTTAGTGTTTCATAGCTCAGCAACTTGGTATCAGCTCCAGTTAAAAAGACACACGTTTCAACAGTATCTAAATGCTTTTGTAACTAGAAGATGGTTTTTGATTCAATAAATACAAAGTCATTATTTATTTATTTTTTATTGGAGTAGATTTTTGCATTGTGGTCTCAGTGTTACGCAGTACTTTTGTTTCCCCTCCTTCTCTCTTTACTTTTCAGCTCTGAACAGTGTAACATGTCCATGCCTGAATACATGCAAGCTCGTTCTTAGTCCTGTAACTGAACATTAGTTGCTGAAAGTTAACCAACTAATCTTAAATAATTTATTCTGTGCATAATGACGGACTGTATGTTTATACTTTAAAAAAGAAAGCATACAAAAATGTAACAATTATGCAATGAAATTAGTACATTTTGAAGTAACAGAGCATTTTGAAACTCCTTCGACCTCAATGGCTATGTTTGTATTATATAGCTCCTTGAGCACTATAGCTTATAAAGCCTGCCATTCTTTTCAGATTTGCTTTTAAGAACACTTGGTAATCAAAGCTAGAGATTTCTTCCGGGCTGGTAATGTCAGATGTAATGCCACTTTGTAATGTCAGAATAGGAATTTCCATGCAGAATCTCAATGCAATGCACTACTTGGCAAAGCCATTAGCTGTATCAGAAAGAATGTGAAACTGTCCAGCTGTTTACATGAGACAGTGTATGTATACTCTGTTCAGATGTAATCGCATCTTCAGGACCGCAATGTCTTACACATCAGCATGCACGAGAGATCATTCATTTGCATTACATTACTGACTGTATGCTAAGTTACTAGTATTTTGCTGTTCTAATAAGCAAAATAACAAATTTAAACCAAAAAGATGAGTCAATGACACTACACAACACTTATAAAAGGTCAAAAAAAAAAAACAACACTCTAGAACTCCTAAACATCCAGGAAAAAAGCATAAAGTTCACTTTGGAATTGGAAAATAATGAGAAAGTACCATTTTTGGATTTTCAATTAAAAACAAGAATAGAGTAAACTTCGGCATTCACAGAAAACCAATGTAGAGAGACAATTACATAAAACCTCATAGTTACAATCCTAGAAGTCACAAACAGGCAATCCTTAATAACTTGGTGAACATCCCCCTTCCAACAGAAGAATATACAAAGCAGAATGTTGCAAAATAATTGTAATAGCACAAAAAAAGGCTTCCCCACATCATTAGTAGACAAAACATTGAAACGAGCAGAAACAAAAAGTTAGTAAAAGAATCTACAACACTCACAACAGCAAAAACAAAAATGAGATTAAAAAAATTCACATTCCATCCTTGGGCCTTCGAACAATTCAAAAAAGTTTTCAAAAAAACAGAACATTCAGCTAGCACCAGTGAACCACTACTCCATAAAAAATCTACTGAACTCAAACATCAAAGATGCCATCCACCTAATAAAAAATCTGGCATATACCAAATTGAATGCAGTGACTGTAATGAAGTGTATACAGGAAAAATCAAAAGAAATTTAGAAATAAGACCCAAGGAACACTTTAGAAACATAAAACAAACAGTTAGAAAAATCAGCAGTTGCCACTCACTTCTGGACAAAAAACCACAACATAAAGCCAGAACTGAAACTCCTCAAACATGTAACAGGAAAACAAAAGCTGTCCACATGGGAATAGACCATTTTGAAAAATAGAAACAGAGTATTCAATTTCGACATCCCCCAGAAGGATACATTCAGCAAGTTCCTTGAGCTATCACCAGAGGAGACCTCAGAGGAAACATCACCATCCACACCAGGGAGAACCAGTCAATGTCTGGTTGATAATGGATGAAATTCAGCCTCCAAAACATGTTCAGTAAATTATTTAAATAAGTGTTGTGTAGTGTCATTAATCAACTCACCTTTTTGGTTTAAATTGATTATTACAACACTGTGTTCAAACTTCCATGAAAGAAGACAACAGATGACCACAGCGCTTGACAACCAAGGACAGTACGCCTGGTCACTTTGCCAGGTAGTATGTTAGTGTTTTTTTCTTGAAAACTATACAATCTATCATAATGAAACTTTTACCACTTACTAAGTAAGATTAATGATTTTTACTCTCTTGATATTTTAATAAACAAAAAATTTTCAGTATTTTTCACACATTTGTTTCTTTAGGTGCACTTTTCTCCTAAACAGTTAAAGTGACACATTTGAAATTCTGTAGTCATGCAATTTAAAATATAAATAATTATGCATTATTTTTTAATCTTTTTATGTATGAAAACACTTTTTGAGGAATTTCATGAAAGTGTAACATAAAAAGCTGTCACTGGCTGTTTAGAGCGGTACATTCTGTATACGCACCAAAAAGAAAAATCTATTATTATTTTTTGGAAAAGTGTACCTGAAGTTTAAAAATTGCAAGGTATGGTAAATGGCAAAAGAAGATAATGTATGCAGTGTAAAAGGGACATGACAGCCTGGCCATCGTATTTAAAACTCCATTAAATGCACTTAATTGCTGCAAACACACAAAAACCTTATTTGCACATGTTCTGCAAACTATGTAGATTCATAACAAAAAAAAAAAATAAAAATGCATTTTTTTTTATCCAAAATCACTAAGTGCCCTTAAGTGAACAAATATCAATACATACTCATAAAAGTTAGGTATGTAACCGAACTCAACATGAAAAGAGAATGAACTTGTAAAACTGAGAATATATTAGCTTTTATTTGTACCAAATATGAGCAAATACTCTCTCTAAAATGGGTGCTTGAATATGTTGTACCTGTTTCAATTACTTGAGTATATTCTGAGATTTAAATATGCATTTGCTAGGTTTTATTATTACCAGAGTTTACTCAAGAAAATGAAGTATATACTGCACACTTATTTTCATACATATGACCCAATGTACCTATTCATATTATTACACCAAACTAATGCATGCACAAGCTTATTATTATAACAAAAATTAAAATAACACTTGTTTTATTTCACAAACAAGCTTAGGCACTTTTGTTGCAAAACTGAAAACTGGGCTTGTAAACAATATTACTCCAATTAAAGAAATTGAAGCTATTAACAGTGAAGCAACAAGATTCTAAAGTAAGAACAAATTAGAAACTAAAAACTTCACTTAATTTAGTACTGTTGCAAGTTCTTGGTGCAAAGCTGACTCGAAACTTTAGTCAGCATTGCACCAAGAACTTGCAACATTACTAAGATAAGTGAAGTTTTTAGTTTCTAATTTGTTCTTACTTTAGAATATTGCTTCATAGCATGATCCTCCCACTATGACATATGCTAAACCAATATTTTTATGTTTCCTTTTCTACATTACGTATGTGACTGCTTATCTATAAACTCAAAGAAATCCACTGTTGCCTTCAACATTTTATTGACAGATAAAGGAAGATTTCTTAATCTGCATCATCTAGCTTGTTTTACTGAAATTTCACAAGGATTTACATTTACCATATAATAGCAATTTAAGATTCCTCTTTAAAGTATATATTAATGAAATTGAAGTTCTTCTGTACTAAAGTGGAACATTAGTAGACTTCTGTTTATTCATTCATTTTTTTTAACAGTTCAAATAAAATGCCTCTTAACCATTTGTCAACTTAGTAACTTCACATTTTTTTACAGCAAGTAATTAACAGAAGACAAAATCTTCTTGGCATTTAAAATATTCTCTTTTGCTTTTGAGCTGAAGAGAAAATACACGCACAGGTGCACTACTCGAGACATTTTGCAATGCACATGGATTGCTGGTGCTGTTATTGTGTTTATATGCCTACCCTATACACCAGTTAGAGCACACATAATTCCTCCACTGGCTTTAAATAAACAAATTCAATGCTATATGTCCTGAGTAATAAATACATTTATTCCATGATGGTGAAAAACATAACTACTCTAAGTATAAAGTAACAAAGAGCGCAATTGGAATATAAAATGCTTTTCAGAAAGACAAAAGTAACTGCAAGGAATAATAATATTGCTGTTATTCCCTTCTCACATATAATGCTAAACTTGTTCTTTTTCAGCTAGTAGAACAAATGTATACTCCATTCTGTTTCAGCTGATAATGGATACCACTTATGATATCAATTAAATGTAGCAATGCAAAATCTGCTGAAAGAATATTTTGTTGTTTTATCATTTTATTTATATATTAATAAATAAAAGATCTCTTATAATTTTACAAATTGCAATCCTTTATTTTGTCATTGTACTTTTTTCTTTAATCCTCTTCTTTTAACTGGATTCGTGTAACAGTAGTGCGCACTTTGCGCAAAATTTCTGCCATACGTTCATACTTCCCTGTTGCAAGAGGCAGATTCTCAAAATTTATGACATCACAAATATCCTGTTGCCATTTGTTTGCAGAAGGAAGTCTTGAATATGGAGAAACACTTTGAATGATGGGAGTACCCAAGTCTACATATTTGACTTTACCCAACAAACTGGGTCCTGGACTGCTTGGTGCAGGAGTTGGTGGTGCAACACCCCGCATTGTGTCACTTGAACTGCACCCATCCTCCAATTCTGCCAGCAACAATTGCTTTCTTGTCTCTAAATCTGAAAGTGATGGTGATAGTGCTCTTGGTGAAGACATGGCACTCTGACCCTGTAAAAGCAGAAATTTTTAGTTTCAGTTCATTGTGTGTCTTTTCAAAGTCTTTTTTGCATTACATAATTACAGATTAACAAGCCTTTCCAAATGAGTTTAGTGCTTATAAATGACAAAACAAATGGACAGGACATTAACACAAAGAGACCTAAGTTGGACACTTAATTTAACCTCTGCAGCAGATCTTTTCTTTCTTTCTCTACTGTAACAGTTGACTTACGTGGAGAGTCCCTCTACCAGTCAGTCAGTTTAGTGCCTGACCACAGCTGCATATCACATAATGTCAATTTAAATCAAAGTCCATGATTTAAATTTGATCGTGCAGGAAAATATAATTTACTCCATTACTTTCCAAGACATGGACAAAATGAAAACTGCATAATTACAATCCATAAGGAAATATACGAGTACATAGTATGTAAGTCAGTAGCACTTTACTCATCCTTCTTAGATGGAATGGGTATAAAACAAAAAATAAAAAAAAAGCAATTTTTTATAAATTTCATACAAAAGCAAATAAAATCAAACTGCAACTAAGCCTTATATTTTACATTTATTTTATAGAATAACCCCTACTTTTCACTTTCTTGAAAAAGTATTAAACAACATTTGCTTCTTTATTACTTTTCCTCCCCCCTTCAATCCTTAAAACTCATAGTAGTTTCCTAGAAAAGGTAACACAGATTAAATCCAAATTGAACATTCCTAACACCAGAGAAAATCTACTTATAAGAGAAAATCCATTGGAATTATTGCAACCTACCTTCAATTTGGAATTAATAGAGGAAATAAGTAAATCAGACACACCAAAAGAAATACAAAAACTTCTAGCTCTAGAAACAATCAGTACTAGGTATCCCACAGAAGAATGGCTGCACATATATACTGATGGATCCTCCAAGGAAAACCTTACTGGAGCTGGAGTTACGTGTTCACATTTTTCCTTTTATCATTCTGTTGGCAGAGACACAACAAATTATGATGGAGAAATAGAGGCTATATACATTGCTCTCCGACAATTATTAAATCTTCCCTTAAATAAATTTAACAAGGCAGTAATTCTTTCGGATTCTAAAGCTGCAATTCAGGGAATATGTTCAAATACTACAAAGAAGTCAACAAAAATTAGAGAATGCTACAAAATGTTAACAACTCCAAAAAGTTAATAAGACTGTTCATCTCCAATGGATTCCAGCACACTGGAGTCATGGGGAACGAAGCTGCAGACTCACTTGCAAATTAAGGCACAACAATAAAACAAAAGTCTAAATTCAATTTCTCATATTCCCCAATAAAACGCTTGATCATTAAAAAATTTTCTCATTCATACCTACAAGAAATAGAAACAAATGCCAAAGATAAAAAATGGATTACACTACTTTCCAACCCAGATATAATCTCCCAGGGACCAAGGAAAACAGCGGTTGCAGCCTTCCGACTATTGACAAATCACGACTGCTTAGCAAGTCATCTCTACAGTATAGGTATCTCAGCTTCACCAATATGTGTCCTGTGTAACGATCCAGCAGAAATGAACGAAGACCACTTGAAGACCTGTGAAGCATTAAGATCAGAAAGAACTACCGTTCAAAAGTATTGGAAAGCATGAATGCTAATGGCTTCATTGCCAGATGCAAGGCACTAGAAAACAACAACAACAACAACACTTTTCTTTCCAGCTGCAATAGCATAATTTTTCATGTAATATGTTCCCATTTCCCACCATCTTAATCACATACATAAACACTCATACAGTACAATCAGCTCTTTGTAAACAAAGGCTACTATTTGGCTGTCTGATGGTCTTTTTCCACTTCTTCCCAGAGCTTCTCCCTCCCACCATCTCACAGTTACTAAAGCTGCCATTCATGCTTTATCCAAACACTCCACACACATTACAGCTGTATAATAGAGGTCTGCATGGGCTTGGGCCAAGCCCTTGGGCTTAGGCCCAGCCCGGCCTGCGGGCCGGGTTTGTGCCTAATTTGAAAATTGTTTGTCGGGCTCGGGCTGCGCCCGGGCTTGAAGATTAAGAGATACAACCTAATGTATTATATATTTTTCCAAGAATAGCACAATACAATTATTCTGCTGAAAAGTTTCAAATAAATAAATAAACAAACAAATAAATTAAATACTGATAATAATAATAATAATAATAATAATAATAATAATAATAATAATAATAATAATAATAATAATAATAATAATAATAATAATAATAATAATAATAGTAGTAATAGTAATAGTAATAGTAATAATAATAATAATAATAATAATAATAATAATAATAATAATAATAATAATAATAATAATAATAATAATGTCATCATCATAATCATAATAAAATTAAATAAAGGTGCCTTCTCAGGCTCGGACCAGACTCTGGCTTGGTTGAGTCTGGGCCAGGCTGGACCTAAGAATGTTGGCCCGTGCAGGGTTCTACTGTATAACAATGTGTTCCTGTAGTTATATATGCACCAAAAAGTAAATCCAGCAGCACCTCTGGTTTTGGCACAATGTTCTCCTTGTCATTGTCATGGTTGTGAAGACGGAAGATCATTGTACTCCCGTATTATTTTCTTTTTCAGTAGGAAAATCATCAAATAAGTGTAAAAGCTGCTAAACAGCCCAATATAAGTGTTTTTGAAAAGCATTTGAAATATAAATCCTTTTCTTTTAAATTAAAATTGTGGAAATTTTAGCATTTTTTGTCAACAGGTAGACTCAGCTGTTAGTGCCCGCCATATTGAATCTATCTCACGTTGTAAACAAACCGGCTCTTTATTCTCAGTGGATTGACTAAAGTTAAAGTTGTAGTAAATTATATTTGTATTTGTATTATATTTGTATTTGTATTTGTATCTGTAAGGAATTGTATGTAATTCTGTGCCTTTTGAAGTTAAAGTGTTGTGTTTGTAGAAGTGCTTTAATTTAAATAAGTGTGAAGTGAAGTGAAGCTTTTTGAAGTTAAAGTGTGATAGGGTTTTACGGAAGTGCTTTAGTTTAAATAGTTAAGTGTGAAGTGAAGTGAAGTGAAGTGAAGTGAAGTGAAGCTTTTTGAAGTTAAATGTGGTAGTGTTTACAAAAGTGCTTTAGTTTAAATAGTTAAGTGTGAAGTGTGAAGTGAGGCTTTCTGAAGTTAAAGCGTGGTAGCGTTTACGAAAGTGCTCTAGTTTAAATAGTTAAGTGTGAAGTGACCGGAAGAATCTAAGTAATAGTATTGAGAAAGTTTATCAGTGTAATCAGGATTTTATAATAATGAGTATGAAGGCTTGTGACCTTAGCGGTAATTGTGGTGCGTGTCGCCGAAAGGTTAGTCAAGGTGTGTACTGTGAAGGATGTAAGTTTCGGTTTCACTGGGCGTGTGGCGGTATTGTGAGTGGTGATGTGAGAGATTGTGCTGAGTGGTTCTGTGAGCTTTGTAGGTATAAGGCTTTGGTGAAGCAGCAGGAGGAAACCATTTCTAACCTTAGAAGAGAGATAGAGTTTGTCAAAAAAGAATCTAGAAACATGAGTGTAGTTTCAAACCATTTGGAAATTAAATCACCAGAGTTTAAGGTGTCCTCTAGACGACATCTAGGGAAGAAAAGGCGTTTCTCTGCTGATGACCAACAGCAGATAAACTGTGCAATAGATTCAGTGCCCTTGGAACTGTTGAACAACCCTCAAATCCTCCTGAGCAGGTTATGGATGAGAGGTGTAGGAAAAGCAAAGTTTTGTTACTTGGGAGTAGTCATGGGAGGGGCATAGCATCCCTGCTAAAAGAGGATTTGGGGAACGATTTTGATGTAGTAGGTATAGTTAAACCCAGTGCTGGGCTTTCTGATGTCACTGAAGATCTGGTAAAACTTACTCAAGGTTTTACTAAAAGGGATCATGTTGTGATAGTGGGTGGGCCAGGAAATAGCCTGGATAGAATCGTAATTACATTATTGAGAAGGATCTATATGACATCAGTAAGACCAGTAGCCATACCAATGTGGAATTTGTTGGACTTCTTCAGAGGCATGACAAGCCGCAGTTTCATTGGAGGGTGAGGGATATGAATCGGCGACTTGAAAGTGCCCTGTTGAGTCCTATGACTTCCCACATTGAAATGATAGATGCTAAAGGGATAGGCAGAGATGGTTACACATCTCATGGTCTTCACCTTAACTCTGGAGGCAAAAAGTAGCTTTCGCAGCTAATTGCCAATAGAATTAGGGATAGAATTCCTGTTGTCAGGCGTAATGGGCTTTTTTTAGGTTAGATGAGGTCCCCAAATATAACCATAAAAACAATATAATGAAAAAAGATGTACATAAAGGGATAACCATAAACAATATTAATGTACAAAATTCAAATAATACTAAAAACTCTTTTTGTATATTTCACCAAAACATAAGAGGTTTAAGAAACAAGACAGATGAACTTTCCCTTAGCCTTACTTCTGAAAAACTATGGCCACATGTAATATGTCTATCTGAACATCATTTAACACAACAGGAATTCTTACCGATTTCATTACATGGGTACTCTTTGGGGACGACGTTGTCAAGACAAAACTTACAAAAAGGTGGGGTTTGCATATTTGTAAGAGATGATGTCCCTTATAAGGTTATAAATGTTTCTAAGTTTTGCATTGAACAGGACATAGAGATGTGCGCAGTTCAGTTAAATATAAATGAAGTAAATTTAATAATTATAGCTTTATACCGGTCACCATTAGGTAACTATGAGCTGTTGAAAAAGCAATTAGAAGGTTCCCTAAAGCTTCTTTTTAAACCTAAAAGAGAATTAATTATATGCGGTGATATAAACATTGACTACTTAACTCCTAATTCTCGGAGAGATCAAGTCAGTTCTATATTTGCAACATATAACATGTCCCACACGGTAAACTTTCCCACAAGAATACAAAATACTTCATCCACAGCAATAGATAATATGTTTATAAGTATAGATAGAATAAAATCACACACCATTGAACCATTCGCAAATGGCCCATCAGATCACGAGGCACAAATATTACACTTGAAAGAAATAAATCTAAAGTTAAAATCAAAATACAAGCATAAAAGATCCAGAATAATAGATGAAAGTAACATAAAAAGTTTTAAGCAAGCACTAAAACAAGAATCTTGGAATGAAATTTATGTAACGGAGGGACTAAACAACAAGTTTAATAAATTTTTGCAGCTGTTCAAAATTAATTTTGAAGCATGCTTCCCAATTAAATATGCTAAAGTACACAATCGCAAGTAAAATAACCCCTGGATTACATTAGGTATTAAAACTTCATGTAGGCGGAAAAAAGAATTATATCAGGAAATAAAATATAATAACAACAAAAATTTAGAAATTTACTATAAAAGATATTGCAAAATCCTCAAAGAAACAATAAAAGCCGCTAAAATATTGCATGATAAAAAACAGATATGTAATTCTGGAAATAAAATAAAAACAATTTGGAATATAATAAAGAGAGAAACAGGAAGGTGCGCCCAAGAAACCCCCCCAATAATACTGAACACTGATAATCTAGTAATTAGTGATCCTCAGATGGTAGCAGATACTTTTAACAATTTCTTTCTGAATGTAACAGACAAATTAAACATCAAAGTTGGAAACAAGGAATCGTCCCTAAACTTTTTAAGAACCTCATTAATTGATGAAATCCCTAAATTTAACATGGATATGACAACTGCATTTGAAATTAACAGTGTAATAAATTCCCTTAAGTCTAAAAACTCGTCTGGATATGATGAAGTAACAAGCAAAATGCTAAAAGCATGTTCACATGAAATAAGCATTCCTCTCAGTTATTTATGTAATGAATCACTAAAGACTGGAATATTTCCTGACAGAATGAAATACTCAACTGTCAAACCCCTTTTCAAAAAAGGCAAACAAAATGATGTCTCAAATTACAGACCAATATCCCTCTTACCAATATTCTCGAAAGTATTTGAGAAAGTAATGTTTAACAGACTGTATAATCATATGGAAATTAATAATCTGTTTGTCCGAGAGCAGTTTGGATTTAGAAAACGAATATCAACCAATAATGCAATCTACATACTCTCTCATGAAGTGTTGACAGCGTTAAATGATAGTATGCATGTGGGTGGCATTTTTTGTGATCTAGCAAAAGCATTTGATTGTGTAAACCATGAAATTTTGATAGGAAAACTACAGTTCTATGGGATAAAAAATGAAAATCTAAATTGGTTTATATCATACTTAAAAGGAAGAAAACAAAGGGTCGAAATCAGCAATCCCAACCAGTATAACAACAACACATCGGATTGGAAATCAATTAAACATGGCGTTCCCCAGGGATCGATATTGGGGCCTCTATTATTTTTAATCTACATAAATGACCTCCCACTATACATAAATAACATTGCTAGTATCTATCTATTTGCAGATGATACCAGTGTCCTCGTGAAAAGCAAAAATTTAAGTGAGTGCGTTATCAAATTAAATTATGTACTAAACTGCATGTCAAATTGGTTTAAAGCAAACAAACTGTCAGTAAACCTTGAAAAAACAAAATTCATTAAATTCATAACTAATCGTTCACCACATACCCATATAGAAATAGGAATCAATGATATTTTACTGGAACAACCTAATGAGGTAAAATTTCTAGGTCTCCAAGTAGACAACCACCTGGATTGGAAGTCACATATTAATTACATTACACCTAAGCTTAATGCAGCATGTTATGCCATCCGATCTCTGGTTAACTTCCACACGATTGACACACTGAAGTTAGTTTATTTCGCTTATTTTAACTCCATTATGGAATATGGAATAATGTCCTGGGGAAATTCAGTGTATAGTAAGAACATATTCCTAATACAAAAGAAGGTTATACGAATAATATGCAACACCCATAGAAGGCAGTCATGTAGAGATCTCTTTCGGAAACTGGGTATATTAACCTTACCTTGCGTATATATACTATCTATTTTAAAATTTTATGCTAATAACCAGAATTGCTTTACAACTAACATGGAAATTCATACGTTTAACACTAGGCAAAAAAGAAATATACATCGTCCCAATGCCAAACTCTCTTGCTTCCAGAAAGGTGTTTATTGTGAAACAATTAAAATATTTAATGCTCTCCCCAGTAATCTAAAGGAAAATGTTAGCAATTTCAGAGTTTTTAAAGCTTCCCTCAAAGAGTATCTCTGTGATAAGTCATTTTATTCTGTAGAGGAATATTTAAATCAATAATCAGCCTAATGTCAGAGCAGTTGTATTGTCCGATAGGTACCAATTAGGGAATTAAGTATAACAAGGGTAGCTGAAAATACAATAATGACGTGCAGGCTACAAAAAGCCAACTAATTGATTACAATTTAAGTTCCAATATTAAGTAACAGTGTTAATATGTTTGTTGATATTTTGAAAATGTATATTTGAACAATCATGTTGGACACGCTTTATGTAAAAGTAAGGATGTAAATAGATATTCTGTATATATGAACATAATTGAAATGTTGTCCACTCTGTACATTACATGCTATGTAAGAATTAAAATAGGTATGCTATGATTAATGTGCACAGTTAATATTTTGAGGTCGCTTATCTTAAATTTGACACACTTAACACATGAGTAAGAATATTGTTTACTAATAAGCTAAATGTAGATGTGTAACATGTTAGAATGTATTACTTAGCTATAAATTTGGACTGCTTTTTCATACAAGCAAAAATGTAAACATTGAAGCAATGACACAGTCTGTAAAAGCCAAGTAACATGATTTTGTACATGTATAATAACTATGTAAGTGTCAATGCACTAGAAGTATTATCTTCATCTCGTACTTTAACAGCAAAACATGAAACCTATACATGTTTTTTATGCATTTAATTGTAAATGCTTTTGACATGTTCTATGTTCAAGGTCTGACTGGCCATCATTGAACCTACAGAACGCAATCTAATCTAATCTAATCATCGTCCCCAAATCACTTATGAGAACTTCGCTTATTCTCATACCTTATTGTGAGTTTTAAAGACAGCATTTAAGAAAATGGAGGCCAAGGAACTAGCTGGCTTCAGAGCATGAAGATCAACTATAGACCCTATTGAGAGGAATCAGGGATAAAAAATTCAATTCCATAGCCGGGATCCTTTTTTTCTGCTTTAAAATAATTTTCTATTAAATACGTATATACATATAATTAAAGTTTAATGTCTTTGTTTAACTATGTATAGATAGACATTTGCTTTCACATATTATTTGCCAAAATCACCTCTGCATGTTGGGCTGGGGATTACATCTTAGCTTGCTTCCCAATGATCCAGAGTTTGTGTCAGTATTGAGAGGGCATGCACTCCACTGCTTAGCTCCTCCTTAAGAGTATCATTCACCATTCAACGCCTCTGCTCTTCTTTAGAAAGAGTCCAGTAGCACTTGCCGGCCAAATTCTAAGTACAAAGCTACTTACTGCACATGCGCCGACAGTCGTTAGCAGAATCGCCACTAGGTTGCGCAGTGTCACTAGCAAACGATTTTCAAATTTGCCAACATTGCTTTTTTCAGACACACTAGTTTTTGTTGCCAACACACTAAACACTCGCGCGCCCGTCGGCTAATCTACACCGCCAGCGCAACTTCATACAATTATTCAATTATTGTGTACATTATCGTTATTGCCTATACAGATATATCGCTAGCGTGACTCCATACTATTGTTGTGTGCATTATTGTGTAACACCGTTATTGCCTTGTTACTGGGTCCACGGAATGTTGGCTCGTTTTATTTTTTATTTTTTATTTTTTTTTTTTTTCGAGTGGAGAAAAAATCCATTTATGGAGCCCCATGCGCTGGGATGGCACAGATGGGGGACTGTAGGCTTTGCCCTAGGGCACTACCCACTGAAAAACTCCACCGGAAGCCCTGAATTAACACTAATTAATATTTGTTATGGGGTGTAGCACGGCATCACATTCCCTGCATAGCATTCAGGTTCTCAGCAGGCCCTCATCGTAGAGGAATTGTATGCATTCTTCCTCATTATAATACAAAGGTGCTAAATCTACTATGCTAATGAAGCGATTCATTGCACCCTCACAACTTGCTTCTAACAAGTTCACTACCATACTGCTGGGTCCCACTAAAACATTCAAATTTAAGATTGGCAACAAATTAATGGAGAAATAGCACTGTTGTCATCGCTGAATTAGCACTACAACTTCGGCAACTTTTGTAAGAATTCGCTGACACTGCCGAGTGGGACTTAGACGAAATTCTCACGAAACTCTCACGGGACTCTTTCTAAAGAATATCCAATGTCTCTTTATGAGAGGTAGATCTACAAATTTATTGGAGATTACAACCACCTTGAAGTGTGTTTCAGCACCTTTTGGTACATTGTGCATGTAGGATACATTCAGAACTTCTAGATGAATGGGTGAAAACTGCTCTGTTAACTTCTGGCAAATAGATGTCTCCATAGGGGCTATGGTTTTTCCAACCTCTCCATTTCTCTATAAAATCTTAACCCCTAACATGCTGACCTGTCATGGCATGTAATACGTCCTCTGATTGGTAATCAGAGGATATGGTCGGTGAATTTATTTTGTTACCCTCCTGGTCAGGTCGGTGAGACCCGTAAACCAACGACAGGTGTGGTCCTCCAGACATTCTGGGGGTTGTGAGAGAGCGATGTGACCGCCAAAACTTAATAATATGGTGCTCTCTAAAAAGCGGTTACTATTACTGCTATTGCTCTCTTCAATATCATCAGTGAAAAATATTGGAGAGCAAGAGGATTAATGACTTCATTGGCAGAAATCCAGCATTAGCTAACAATAGGTGCTATGGTATTGTCGCTGTTCACTTCTTTATTCATTGTTTAAACTGTGGTGTTGCTAAAGCTTGTATCTGTTTCACTGCTAGACCTATTTTCTCTCTGAGAAGTGGCAAAATTTAAGAGCCTCTATGAAATGAACATGTTGATTTATATCAGAGTTTTTCATTGTTACTGATTTACTCACACTAGAAATAAAGATTCTGTATGGATTGAAGAGACGCAAACTGTGGTCTTCTGTTTCACATGTGGCTACTCTAACTACTGAGCTACCATGGCAACTTGCTAGTATGACATTAAATTCCCCAGCCGATTCATATTTTCCCAGCAGACCACTAGGGAATCTCACATCTGAAATAAGTACCCGAAGGGCAAATTACAGTTGTAAGTACTTCATGTCCCAGGTTTAATTAATGAGATATAACCATGGTAAAGCTATGGCCATAGTTGGCGTTATTGCATTGGAGATGTTGCCAGTTTATGAACATGTTGCAAAGAGGCCAACTAATAGATTTTAAAACAAGATTCTGTTTAGACGCCGTATTAATTAATTAATCAATCAGTGGATGTAATTATCTTCCTTTCATAGAAGTTTGAAAACAGTGTTGTTGTAATTAATTTAATTTAAAAGGTGAGTGAATTAATAACACTGAACAACACTTACAACATAATTTTCTGGAATGCGTTTCAAAGATTAACTTTCCTCCATTATCAACCGGACTTCGAAACGCATTCCGGAAAATTATGTTGTAAGTGTTGTTCAGTGTTATTAATTGACTCACCTTTTAAATTAAAGTGGATGTAAAGCTCGTTTTTGTGTGATTTTGTTTTGAATTGTTTTAGAACAGTATATGCAATTATGGTTAGTGTGGTTATTTTTGTATTTGCTACACAGTAGTACATCTCGTATATATTAAGATATTTAGCGCTTGGAAGTAATTTTATTCAAAAGTGTTATTGCAGAACAGGATTTGCTGAAGGTGAGTACGTTCATCATGTGTTGTGTGGTAATGATGTGCAAGCATTATTATCGTTTGAAAGCATGTTACTTTAACACTGTGATATTTGAGGTTAGAACTGGCTTATTATGTACGTCGGCAGGACTGCTTTTTGTGATACTTCCGTCACCTGTTTAGTGTAATGTCGGCCATTTTGAACTCCTGGGGACTGCCGATAAACTGCACCAACAATAGTTAGAGCTTTCGCATGGTAAACGGAAGGTCTTTGATTCAAATCCCGGCTGTGGCACTGAATTTTTAATTTCCAATTCAACATCTCAAATAAGACTAGCACCCCAAAACAAATTTGGTCTTGAAGCTGAAATTGTGAACGGCATAATTATGGACATAATACTGCATCACATGGCAGAATTAAATAATCAGGAAATGTTAAAATTGTTACATGCAGAAAGGTACAAAATCTGGAAGGATTAGTTATGGTTAAAATTGTCAAAAGGCATGAAATGTTGCAGAAAGTCATTAGGGGCAAGTGTCAGGTAGTCAAGCAAGGCTTGGTAATTCCAGTTTTTCTGGAAATCGCTTAGTGCAGGTGTTGAGCAGGAAAACAAGGGATGGCCATGGAGACTTCTTCGAAACCCCTCGCAGGGGTAATTAAGGGGAAAGCTATATAGAGTATCATGATGCACAGAGACTTGCCTTCCAGAATCAGGAGAAAAAGGGTCGGTGAGACACTTGCCTTCCAGAACCCAGAGAGAAAGGGTCGGTGGGACACTTGCCTTCCAGAACCCGGAGAGAAAGGGTCAGTGAGACACTTGCCTTCCAGATCGCGAGCGAGTAAGTCAGTTGAACTTACCTTCCGGACCTCAAGTGTGAGGACGCATGACAGTTTCGAGTAACAATCTTCAGTCTTAGTAAAGACACAGTAAAGACTTAATAAAATTCTAATAGCGATCGGCAAATCTAAAACGTTACTTGGTCGTAAATAAAAGTGTTTTAAGGAGAGTTCCCGCTTTTATTGCAAATACTCACACATACCCTGAGGTAAAGATCCATGTCGAGCAGTCCGGAGCAGAGAGCAACTGAGAGCAGGATTCCACGTAGGATAGAGGAATTGAGGAGCAGGTAAGCCCGCATCAGTCCCAAGAACTGCTAAACAAGCTGCTTAAAAATACAATCCCCATAACTTTAAAACCCAGAACCTATCAGATCAACTGTGAGAGTTGTGAAAAAAGTTACATATGAAAAACTAAAAGAAATCTGGAAATCAGGCTAAGGGAACACCAAAGAAACAAAACTGAAACAGACAGAAAAGTCAGCTGTGCCACCCATTTTTGTATAGAAAACCACAGCATTGTAAGATTAAATTGTTAAAATCACTTACTTTATCAGTAAAATTGAACATTTGGGAAAAAATATACATAATCAAGAACAGTAACAAAGTAATAAATTTTTAAATCCCGGCATTGAACGAAGTGTTAGAACTTTGCACCCCTAATACCAGATGGCAACAGAACCATAGCAGCAGAGATGGAGGAGAAAGAAGTTGGCTTCAGTCACCCAACGGCTGAGTACGAGATCAAATGATCTTGAAAAGATTTCAGTTTTTGCAACATTTTAAAGTAAAGGTAGTGTAAATAAAGTGACTCAAAAACCATTCTTAACAAAGCCATTAAAATGTACATTTCCAAATGGTGAATAAAGATAATGATTATTTTCCTGGAATGCTTTTCAATATACTCACTACTTTCTACAAATACTTTCCCATCTTGTCATATATTCATACATCTTTGACATAAGGCACAAAGTTTTGCTAGGATTACAAAAAATTGAAGAGGGTACTTTGTCATGTAATTCTAACAATTCTATCTGCAAAATATTTCATTATTGTTAAATAACAATTACTTACTGTGGAGGAATGAGTAGCAACCTGGCTACCCTGACTTGCAGCATCTGATTCACTTTCACTTGAACGAGGTGGTGGTGGTCTTGGTGGTGTATCCTTTGGTAATGGTGGAATGAACTTGCAATTGTCATTTGGATCCAAAAGGTTAGCATTTTCTGGGTCTATAATGAAACAAGCAAGATCATATGAAATGGGTAGGTTACTCTTAAAACTTCAATATTTGGAATCCAGTCAAAATGCCCTGCCCCAAGGAGAATAATCAAGAAAAGCTAATGTATGTATAACAGTTGTGTGACCTTTTCCACCATTCCAATACACGTTCTTATCTTTCCCATTCTTGTGAATACAAACACATTTTAAGCAAATTATTTTACACCTTTGGAAATCTGTTAGCCTAAGGAAAATATGCACAGCAACTACATCTGACTTACTAGGTGTATCCTCTACTTCCGTGTCCACTTCCATGAGACCCTGGTCAGCAGGTCTATTTGGAGTTCCTAGGGCACTGTTTGCAATTTTCTTTCTCTTGCATGCCTTCATTGCATTCTGACTAAGTTGTTGCAACATATATTCTTTGCTCTGTTCACTTGACATGGGGGGATACTTCAGGTATTCATATTCCTGCAAATAGTGGGTGCAATGTATTCATAAACAGAATTACATTCTTTGTTTGCTGATATCATTAAGCATACTGAAATGTAACTTATTATTTAAATAATTTAAATCCATTAACAAATATAACAAATACTTAGAGACTATAGTAGCTACAAAACAAGAATGAACATGGGCCTAGCCAACACAGTGATGCTCTCTCAGCGTTGACTGTTGCCCAACGAGTGGGCAACAAGGATGGAAGATTTTACTATCTTTCTCACACCGAAACTGGCTTGCACATAAAACTGGCAGTGCCAAGAGAGCAACATTGGCTAGGCCCATGTTCATTCTTGCTTTGTAGCTACTCTAGGCTTCACTTATCATATGTTTTTGGTGTAAGCTGTTGAAAGCTAAGCGAAACCTAGTCTCTAAATATTTGTTATATTTGGCGATTTGTTACTTCACTGTTAATAGCTTCAGTTTCTCATTAAATAATTTAAATCAATATACATCTTATATACAATTTATATCATTTAAAGTAAGACATTAAATTCTAACAAACAAAGTAAAAGAAAATTAATTACTTAATGATGCCCTTTCCGAAATAAGAAACATACTTGAGGTAAACAATGAGGGACAGTTACAAGTGGCTGCAGTGAATGCTTTCATTGGCCCCCAGACTGCAACACTCAACCTATTACTGCAAAATAGATCTCATATTTTCTTTGTTATTACTTTTAAAATGTACTAATGGATATAGTTAACCATTTTGTTGCAATATATGGCATTCTCACAGTTATTTAGAATTAAAAACTGATTGTTGCACTGGAACTGATAATTATTTTTAGAGCACAGGAAAGAAGAGATCAAGGAGTTTGGCAGGATGTTGAGGATCTCTTCCAGTAGAAATTAAAGCTGAATATTACCGGATGGGAGATTTTGACTGTTTTAGAATTGGAAGAAGAGGGCACAGACCGAGACCAATAATTGTGAAAACAGCCATGATGAAATTTAAATCAGAAGTGTTGAGAAACAGAAGCAGTTAAAGGGCATTAAAACATTTATTGAACAAGATCTGGGTAAGAAGCAAAGGGAACTGAAATCAACTGCAATAAGGGAAATGAAGAAAGCAAGGGGAAAAAGGAAAAAAGGCACTCATAAAAGGGGCCGAAAGAATGAAACAGGAACCTCATCAGCATTACACTACATTGCAGGATCCCAGCCACCATGTGTGGCTGAACAGTTTACTCAGCAGCAGAGAGAACCAATGCCTGTGTCACCAGAGATGAAGCGAGTGTCACCTTCAGATCAGTGGAAGAATGAGGCGGAAAATGGGTCAACAGTGACGTCACCAATGGCTTTACGTCAATAGTGAAGCTATGAACATAGCTGATTGAAGATTTGCAGACAGAACCCTTGGGTACAACAGCTGATTTAATGTGTGGAGACAAGATGACTAAGCGTGATTTCAATGCCCTCAGGTAGTATTGTGGGGTTGAGGGATCATGTATGTACAAGAAGGCAGTCGAACTTAGGTCAGTTTAACTTTAGGAGAAAGGGCTCAGAGAGGGATTCGAGTTATCGATAGTAGTTGGAATGTTAGGTCCTACTTGAAGAAGTGTGTAGTGGTGATATGCAGCAAATGATAAAAAGTGGTGATGTGATAATGGAAGAGGAAGCATGGTTGGAAAATGAGTTTAGTGGAGTAATACTTGGGTTTGAAGCTAAAAGAATTGTGGAAGAAATCAGTGCTAGGGCTTACCCTGGGTGAAATTTATGCAAAAGTGATTATATTTGTTTTACTATTAGTTATAATCCACCTGAATATGATGAAGTGGGGGTAATAATTGTTGGGGATCTTAAAGTTAAGATGAGGAAGAACAGGTTAGGCTCAGCAACCCAACTGAGAAGTATGATAAGGAATATGAAACAGACAATAGGCTTAGCAAAGATATGGTTACAAACATTAAAGGAAGGAAACATCGATTTTTATGAGCAAAATGATCTCATGATTTGCAACGGCTTTAAAGCATTAGATTTAGAAGGGGATTATACATTTGCTAATTGGAATAGTCTAAGTGTGGTAGTCTATATATGTTCACCAGAGATTGAAAAGTGGATTTTACATTTTGGGGTCATGAATACAGTAACATCTAGCTTCCATCTCCCTCTGAGATTAAAATTAAGAGAAGTAAATACTGAAAGGAAAGAAGAATATATAGGGCCCTGCAGATTTGTACCAGTTTACAGATGGGGGAAGAAAAGTATGAAATATTTTATATGGAAATAAATTCAGGAAGAGCAAAATACTAAATATAGGATAAATTGAGCAAGCTTTAGAATTAGTAGAATTTAGCTTAAAATGTCAGTTGCAGAACGAAAGTTGAGAGTTAGAAGTGAAAATACTCTTTCCCATTATATATAAAATGAAATGTTAATTATAAGGGGAAGTGCTAAAAAGTAAGCAACTCCAAGAGAGGGGAATAAATTGTATTATGTAATTGTGAGAGATGAGAAATAAATATTTATTCATACTGGAACTGCAGTTTTTGCACATTGACTGCACATGTTGCACACATATTGCATGGAGTAATACAAAGTGCGTTCCTTAGAGCAGATACAGTATAACTACCTAAACTACTATAATGCAAAAATCAGGTTTTTCCTGTACTCTTCTCAAAATTGTTAACGTATCTATCCTCAAGAGTAATGCTACTCCCATCTATTATAACAGTTACCGTACATGATGTCTACTATGTTATAATGGCCCATTGTATTTTCACCTTGAGTATTAATAAGGCTATGGTGTGGCTTTCTAACATAAAGTATGCTCAATGAACTTGAACTTGGCAGTAACTGAATATATCCTTTAACATACCTTTCTAAATAAGAGGCTACAAATGCAGAAGAATCTCAGAAAATGAATGCAATTCAATATCCAAAATTCTAGATTTGAATACAATTTCTTCATCATCACCTTTAATTAAACCATAAACTCAAAATTGCAACCAGCTTTTAAGAACATACGTAATATGCCACTTCATACATAGATCTGGTGTAACTGGTGTCCTTTTAAACAGTAAGTACCTGGGCCACCGAGTTTCACTCGACTTTTCTTTTCCTTTTTTTTAATTGTGTTTGCTTTGGGAGAAGATACTTAGATAAACTTGAAAAGCAAAATGTTAAATATAAATTTTCATCCTAATTGTTGGAGCCGTTTCCGTGACGAGAAATTATGACCAAAATAAGGTTTCAACTAATTGCAACTGTTATGTGTAGACTAATATAGCTAAGTAAACTTTCTTTAGATGTTCTGAAACCTCTTGATGATATCTTTAATGTCCTGGCTTGTTTGTTGAAATTGGCCCATTAACAATGACATTATGGCCAAAATGTGGTTCCGACTAATTGTGACTGTTACGCATAGACTAAAATAGCAAAGTCCACTTTCTTTAGTAGCCTGAAAGCTCTTCAGGAGACCTTTAATATCCTGGCTTCTTTGTTTCAACTGGCCCATTAATAGAGAAATTACGGCCAAAATAAGGTTTAGAGTAATTATGACTGTTAGAGGTAAAATCATGTTTTTTCAGGAATTACACCTATATAGATAAACAATAAGCTAAACCCTATCTGAATACAAAATTTGATCGAAATCAAACCATTTCCAAGTTGCGCAGAATATATATACACAGGAATTGCTGGTTTAAATACATAAGATGTTATGAGTAGTCAGAAGCTTTCACGACCAGAGTCAGAATTAATGCTAGAAATGTGTTCCAGGTTTAAAAGCTGTGGTATGCTGCAGTTTAGAGGTCCAGACGTTTCGTCTACACCTGCGGTGGACATCATTGGCGGCATGGTCTGAGTCTTCTTGGCGAAGGTTCAGTTACAACAGAATCGCCGACTTGAGGTGCTGTATTTATATCTGGGCCGCTCACAGGGGATTGGCTGGGCTTGAGCAGGAGGTCTGTGCTAGGTGGTTGGGGCTTCTCAGCTTGACTGCTGAATGTTTTACGTGATTTCTCTTCCAAAACTATATTCTTCTTTCTTTTAAATTTTTTTTTCATTTATTGGAGTAAGTGTTTGCATTACAGTATCAGGCCACTTCTGTTTTCCCTCCTTCCCCTCTCCTTTTCAACTACAAACAGCATAATGTGGCCAGGCTTTAATACACTCAGATTTGCCGTAACTCCTGAAGTAAAGTTAACAGGCCACTCTTACATAATTTATTCTTTGCATAACAGTCACACTAAGTGCTTTTACTTTATGAAGAACGTATAAGAAGTGCAATAGTTATGCAATGAAATACAATAATTTCATTTGAATTACCATTTGTTGCTTACTGCATGCCTGGCTTAGAAGTTTGTTCACAAATCTGGAAGTAATAAATTCCTTTGCAGTGCATGTAGAAGAGCAGTAATGTTTTTTCCTTATATGAATAAAATTAGGAGACAGATTGAAATGAAAACGCTGGGCAAAAACAGGTTTATCAGTTCCGCTTACTGATCATTATGTCACTTTTTAAACAGACAAGCTATTAGATTATAAAAAGCAATTTACCGTAAACCTTAAAGAAACCAAAGGAGGAAGGGTAAGAGAAAATAAAGCAAGAAATTACAAGAAAAAATTTCTCAGCACCTGCTGCTAAGGCAGATATTTAACAACAATATACATTAATAGAAGTATAGCAGATATACACATACAGACTGCCAGAACAACAAAAAAGGTAAATTTCATACTGCATAGAGGCATACACATGTATAATAAAATCACAAATAGAATCCACAGCAGCAGTCAAACTAAGTTTAGGAAAGAAGTTAGAAATTTTCTAATTGAGCAAACCTACTACAGTGTGCAGGAGTTCTTTGACTCATTCTCTGAATAATTTTATCTGTATTATTGTAACACTATATTACTGTAACACTGTCTCTGTATGTATATATATATATTATTTGATTCAGTCTCTGAATAATTTTATTTGTGTTTAATCTGTAGGCTATATATATAACTTATACTCTTATGACTGTAATGCTGTCTCTGTTATTATTATTTGTATTCATGATATTGTTTAAACCAATATTATTTGTATTCCCTATTTAAAAATTGACGAAGCCATGAATTTGTAAAAAAATTCTTACGGTGAATAAAGACATACATACATACATACATACATACATACATACATACATACATACATACATACATACATACATACATACATACATACATACATACATACATACATACATACATACATACATACATACATACATACATACATACATACATACATACATACATACATACATACATACATACATACATACATACATACATACATACATACATACATACATACATACATACATACATACATACATACATACATACATACATACATACATACATACATACATACATACATACATACATACATACATACATACATACATACATACATACATACATACATACATACATACATACATACATACATACATACATACATACATACATACATACATACATACATACATACATACATACATACATACATACATACATACATACATACATACATACATACATACATACATACATACATACATACATACATACATACATACATACATACATACATACATACATACATACATACATACATACATACATACATACATACATACATACATACATACATACATACATACATACATACATACATACATACATACATACATACATACATACATACATACATACATACATACATACATACATACATACATACATACATACATACATACATACATACATACATACATACATACATACATACATACATACATACATACATACATACATACATACATACATACATACATACATACATACATACATACATACATACATACATACATACATACATACATACATACATACATACATACATACATACATACATACATACATACATACATACATACATACATACATACATACATACATACATACATACATACATACATACATACATACATACATACATACATACATACATACATACATACATACATACATACATACATACATACATACATACATACATACATACATACATACATACATACATACATACATACATACATACATACATACATACATACATACATACATACATACATACATACATACATACATACATACATACATACATACATACATACATACATACATACATACATACATACATACATACATACATACATACATACATACATACATACATACATACATACATACATACATACATACATACATACATACATACATACATACATACATACATACATACATACATACATACATACATACATACATACATACATACATACATACATACATACATACATACATACATACATACATACATACATACATACATACATACATACATACATACATACATACATACATACATACATACATACATACATACATACATACATACATACATACATACATACATACATACATACATACATACATACATACATACATACATACATACATACATACATACATACATACATACATACATACATACATACATACATACATACATACATACATACATACATACATACATACATACATACATACATACATACATACATACATACATACATACATACATACATACATACATACATACATACATACATACATACATACATACATACATACATACATACATACATACATACATACATACATACATACATACATACATACATACATACATACATACATACATACATACATACATACATACATACATACATACATACATACATACATACATACATACATACATACATACATACATACATACATACATACATACATACATACATACATACATACATACATACATACATACATACATACATACATACATACATACATACATACATACATACATACATACATACATACATACATACATACATACATACATACATACATACATACATACATACATACATACATACATACATACATACATACATACATACATACATACATACATACATACATACATACATACATACATACATACATACATACATACATACATACATACATACATACATACATACATACATACATACATACATACATACATACATACATACATACATACATACATACATACATACATACATACATACATACATACATACATACATACATACATACATACATACATACATACATACATACATACATACATACATACATACATACATACATACATACATACATACATACATACATACATACATACATACATACATACATACATACATACATACATACATACATACATACATACATACATACATACATACATACATACATACATACATACATACATACATACATACATACATACATACATACATACATACATACATACATACATACATACATACATACATACATACATACATACATACATACATACATACATACATACATACATACATACATACATACATACATACATACATACATACATACATACATACATACATACATACATACATACATACATACATACATACATACATACATACATACATACATACATACATACATACATACATACATACATACATACATACATACATACATACATACATACATACATACATACATACATACATACATACATACATACATACATACATACATACATACATACATACATACATACATACATACATACATACATACATACATACATACATACATACATACATACATACATACATACATACATACATACATACATACATACATACATACATACATTCTTATTTCCCCACAGTGGCAGATAGATTACGCCTTAAATTTCCACTTACTGGTAAAGTCACAACCTTCCTAACCGGACATGGCAGACTTAATTCTTACTTTTACAGATTTAAGATAAAGGACTCTCCAATGTGCTCCTGTGGAACAGCAGAACAGACCGTAGTACACGTTTTATTTGAATGTCCAAAGCTTGACAGAGAAAGAATCAAATTCAAGAAAGCTATGTTAAACAAATATGGAAAATGGACATTCCAACAACATAAATTAGTAACGGAATACACAACCGAATTTATTGAATACCTAAACACAATAGAACTGGATAAACTCTAGAGTGCAACTAACGATATCCCATAAGTAAAACTATGTATTAGTATATTTATTAAGCATGTACTATAATGGCATGTAGTATTACGTTTTTTGTAATGGAACATGCCGAAAATAAAGAATGTTTATATTAAAAAAAAAAAAAAAAAAAATACATACATACATACATACATACATACATACATACATACATACATACATACATACATACATACATACATACATACATACATACATACATACATACATACATACATACATACATACATACATACATACATACATACATACATACATACATACATACATACATACATACATACATACATACATACATACATACATACATACATACATACATACCTACCTACCTACCTACCTACCTACCTACCTACCTACCTACCTACCTACCTACCTACCTACCTACCTACCTACCTACCTACCTACCTACCTACCTACCTACCTACCTACCTACCTACCTACCTACCTACCTACCTACCTACCTACCTACCTACCTACCTACCTACCTACCTACATACATACATACATACATACATACATACATACATACATACATACATACATACATACATACATACATACATACATACATACATACATACATACATACATACATACATACATACATACATACATACATACATACATACATACATACATACATACATACATACATACATACATACATACATACATACATACATACATACATACATACATACATACATACATACATACATACATACATACATACATACATACATACATACATACATACATACATACATACATACATACATACATACATACATACATACATACATACATACATACATACATACATACATACATACATACATACATACATACATACATACATACATACATACATACATACATACATACATACATACATACATACATACATACATACATACATACATACATACATACATACATACATACATACATACATACATACATACATACATACATACATACATACATACATACATACATACATACATACATACATACATACATACATACATACATACATACATACATACATACATACATACATACATACATACATACATACATACATACATACATACATACATACATACATACATACATACATACATACATACATACATACATACATACATACATACATACATACATACATACATACATACATACATACATACATACATACATACATACATACATACATACATACATACATACATACATACATACATACATACATACATACATACATACATACATACATACATACATACATACATACATACATACATACATACATACATACATACATACATACATACATACATACATACATACATACATACATACATACATACATACATACATACATACATACATACATACATACATACATACATACATACATACATACATACATACATACATACATACATACATACATACATACATACATACATACATACATACATACATACATACATACATACATACATACATACATACATACATACATACATACATACATACATACATACATACATACATACATACATACATACATACATACATACATACATACATACATACATACATACATACATACATACATACATACATACATACATACATACATACATACATACATACATACATACATACATACATACATACATACATACATACATACATACATACATACATACATACATACATACATACATACATACATACATACATACATACATACATACATACATACATACATACATACATACATACATACATACATACATACATACATACATACATACATACATACATACATACATACATACATACATACATACATACATACATACATACATACATACATACATACATACATACATACATACATACATACATACATACATACATACATACATACATACATACATACATACATACATACATACATACATACATACATACATACATACATACATACATACATACATACATACATACATACATACATACATACATACATACATACATACATACATACATACATACATACATACATACATACATACATACATACATACATACATACATACATACATACATACATACATACATACATACATACATACATACATACATACATACATACATACATACATACATACATACATACATACATACATACATACATACATACATACATACATACATACATACATACATACATACATTCTTATTTCCCCACAGTGGCAGATAGATTACGCCTTAAATTTCCACTTACTGGTAAAGTCACAACCTTCCTAACCGGACATGGCAGACTTAATTCTTACTTTTACAGATTTAAGATAAAGGACTCTCCAATGTGCTCCTGTGGAACAGCAGAACAGACCGTAGTACACGTTTTATTTGAATGTCCAAAGCTTGACAGAGAAAGAATCAAATTCAAGAAAGCTATGTTAAACAAATATGGAAAATGGACATTCCAACAACATAAATTAGTAACGGAATACACAACCGAATTTATTGAATACCTAAACACAATAGAACTGGATAAACTCTAGAGTGCAACTAACGATATCCCATAAGTAAAACTATGTATTAGTATATTTATTAAGCATGTACTATAATGGCATGTAGTATTACGTTTTTTGTAATGGAACATGCCGAAAATAAAGAATGTTTATATTAAAAAAAAAAAAAAAAAAAATACATACATACATACATACATACATACATACATACATACATACATACATACATACATACATACATACATACATACATACATACATACATACATACATACATACATACATACATACATACATACATACATACATACATACATACATACATACATACATACATACATACATACATACATACCTACCTACCTACCTACCTACCTACCTACCTACCTACCTACCTACCTACCTACCTACCTACCTACCTACCTACCTACCTACCTACCTACCTACCTACCTACCTACCTACCTACCTACCTACCTACCTACATACATACATACATACATACATACATACATACATACATACATACATACATACATACATACATACATACATACATACATACATACATACATACATACATACATACATACATACATACATACATACATACATACATACATACATACATACATACATACATACATACATACATACATACATACATACATACATACATACATACATACATACATACATACATACATACATACATACATACATACATACATACATACATACATACATACATACATACATACATACATACATACATACATACATACATACATACATACATACATACATACATACATACATACATACATACATACATACATACATACATACATACATACATACATACATACATACATACATACATACATACATACATACATACATACATACATACATACATACATACATACATACATACATACATACATACATACATACATACATACATACATACATACATACATACATACATACATACATACATACATACATACATACATACATACATACATACATACATACATACATACATACATACATACATACATACATACATACATACATACATACATACATACATACATACATACATACATACATACATACATACATACATACATACATACATACATACATACATACATACATACATACATACATACATACATACATACATACATACATACATACATACATACATACATACATACATACATACATACATACATACATACATACATACATACATACATACATACATACATACATACATACATACATACATACATACATACATACATACATACATACATACATACATACATACATACATACATACATACATACATACATACATACATACATACATACATACATACATACATACATACATACATACATACATACATACATACATACATACATACATACATACATACATACATACATACATACATACATACATACATACATACATACATACATACATACATACATACATACATACATACATACATACATACATACATACATACATACATACATACATACATACATACATACATACATACATACATACATACATACATACATACATACATACATTCTTATTTCCCCACAGTGGCAGATAGATTACGCCTTAAATTTCCACTTACTGGTAAAGTCACAACCTTCCTAACCGGACATGGCAGACTTAATTCTTACTTTTACAGATTTAAGATAAAGGACTCTCCAATGTGCTCCTGTGGAACAGCAGAACAGACCGTAGTACACGTTTTATTTGAATGTCCAAAGCTTGACAGAGAAAGAATCAAATTCAAGAAAGCTATGTTAAACAAATATGGAAAATGGACATTCCAACAACATAAATTAGTAACGGAATACACAACCGAATTTATTGAATACCTAAACACAATAGAACTGGATAAACTCTAGAGTGCAACTAACGATATCCCATAAGTAAAACTATGTATTAGTATATTTATTAAGCATGTACTATAATGGCATGTAGTATTACGTTTTTTGTAATGGAACATGCCGAAAATAAAGAATGTTTATATTAAAAAAAAAAAAAAAAAAAAATACATACATACATACATACATACATACATACATACATACATACATACATACATACATACATACATACATACATACATACATACATACATACATACATACATACCTACATACATACCTACCTACCTACCTACCTACCTACCTACCTACCTACCTACCTACCTACCTACCTACCTACCTACCTACCTACCTACCTACCTACCTACCTACCTACCTACCTACCTACCTACCTACCTACCTACCTACCTACCTACCTACCTACCTACCTACCTACCTACCTACCTACCTACCTACCTACCTACCTACCTACCTACATACATACATACATACATACATACATACATACATACATACATACATACATACATACATACATACATACATACATACATACATACATACATACATACATACATACATACATACATACATACATACATACATACATACATACATACATACATACATACATACATACATACATACATACATACATACATACATACATACATACATACATACATACATACATACATACATACATACATACATACATACATACATACATACATACATACATACATACATACATACATACATACATACATACATACATACATACATACATACATACATACATACATACATACATACATACATACATACATACATACATACATACATACATACATACATACATACATACATACATACATACATACATACATACATACATACATACATACATACATACATACATACATACATACATACATACATACATACATACATACATACATACATACATACATACATACATACATACATACATACATACATACATACATACATACATACATACATACATACATACATACATACATACATACATACATACATACATACATACATACATACATACATACATACATACATACATACATACATACATACATACATACATACATACATACATACATACATACATACATACATACATACATACATACATACATACATACATACATACATACATACATACATACATACATACATACATACATACATACATACATACATACATACATACATACATACATACATACATACATACATACATACATACATACATACATACATACATACATACATACATACATACATACATACATACATACATACATACATACATACATACATACATACATACATACATACATACATACATACATACATACATACATACATACATACATACATACATACATACATACATACATACATACATACATACATACATACATACATACATACATACATACATACATACATACATACATACATACATACATACATACATACATACATACATACATACATACATACATACATACATACATACATACATACATACATACATACATACATACATACATACATACATACATACATACATACATACATACATACATACATACATACATACATACATACATACATACATACATACATACATACATACATACATACATACATACATACATACATACATACATACATACATACATACATACATACATACATACATACATACATACATACATACATACATACATACATACATACATACATACATACATACATACATACATACATACATACATACATACATACATACATACATAGTAACAACCTTATGAACAATAACAAATTTGGTTTCACACCACAAACCAGTACAGTCGACGCTCTGATGTACCTCAAACAAATAATCCTAGACATCCTAAAGAAAGGTCAACAAGCTGCCCTTATCAGCTTAGATGTTAAAGATGCGTTTGATGCTGCATGGTGGCCTAGCATCCTGGCTTCATTGAGAGAGTTCAGTTGCCCACAGAACCTCTATGATCTCTCCAAAAGCTATTTTAATGGAAGGAGTGCTACTTTTTCAGCTAACAGCATATCCATAAAGAGGACAATCACCAAAGGATGTCCACAAGGTTCCTGTAGCGGTCCGGGTTTCTGGAATATACACTATAACTCACTTCTGAATTTAGAATATAGTAAAAACACAAAGGTCATCGCCTTTGCAGACGATGTAATGTTGGTTATTAAAGGAAGTAGCAGCCTTGAAATAGAAAATTACGCTAACATCGAATTGCAGAAAATATCGAGATGGGCCAGAGACAACAAAATCGTCTTCAATGAGCAGAAGTCTACAGTGTTAGTAATTTCGAGAAGAAGACCATTGCCTGAGCGAGTACTCAAGATATACTTAAACAATAAGCAGTTACTACAGACAGAAAGCTTAAAATATTTGGGCATAATTATTGACCATAGACTCAACTTTACTCGGCATATAGAATACGTTAGCGAAAAAAAAAAAAAGCATAAAACTAATTCATGCACTGGCCAAATCCGCAAAAATAAATTGGGGACTAAATAGTGATGTGATGAGAATTATATATAAAGGGGCTTTATTGCCCATTCTGACGTACGGGGCACCTGTATGGGCAGAAGCAATCAACAAAAGATATAACAAACTCAAGCTACAAAGAGTCCAAAGACTTATTAACATAAAAATAACTAAAGCATATCCCACTACGTCATCTGAAGCACTATGCATTCTGTCAAAAAACACTCCCATAGGGATACATATTCGGGAGATTGCGAGATTATATGAAAGCAATAATGTACGCCAACTAGAGTGCCCCAAGCATTTATATAATTTAGCTCGACAATACCTGAAGGACAGAAGTGCTACACTTTGCACCAATGAATATAAGTTTGCGAAAGAAGTAAAGAGGGGTTGCCGACAAGTGTCTGCCTGCGGTCCTGGCTTCTGGAATATTTTGTATAATTGAATGTTGAATCTCAAATTTACCCACAGAACCGAAGTCATTGCCTTTGCAGATGATGAATTAATACTGACGAAGGGCAGCAGTGCCTTGGAGGTTGAAAATTAGGCAAATCAAAACATAAAAAAATCGAAATTTGGGCTCAGGATAATAAAATAAGATTTAATGACACAAAATCGAAAGTCTTGTTAATCTCACGAAAGAAAACCAGCCACAATGAGAGAATAAATATATACCTTAACAGCAAACTAATTCAACAGGTGACAGAAATAAAATACTTAGGAATAAATATCGACAGAAAATTCAACTTCCATTCTCATGTACAGCATATACAAGACAAATCAATAAGTATTATTCACACACTTGCTAAATCTGCAAGACTCAACTGGGGACTTGGTAATAAGGCATTAAGGACTATATATAAAGGAGCAATAGAGCCGATTTTAATATATGGATCACCAGTTTGGGAAGAAGCATTAAAGAGTTGTCAGAACAGAAGAAAATTACAGAGAGTTCAAAGAATCTGTAATATTAAAATGACTAAAGCCTATAGAACAGTATCATATGATGCATCTTGCGTTATAGCCGTAATACAGCCAATAGACTTAACAATTGCCGGAAAAGCAAAACTTTATAGAGCTATTCACGCAGAAAAACAATATGACGCACCACTAGAACCTTCAAACTGGCCTCACCAGCTGAAGAGGTAACCATAGAAGAATCAGAGGCACTAAGAGCGAATCCCATAAGAATGTTCACAGATGGTAGCAAAACAAATGATAAGGTGGGAGCAGCAGCTGTAATATTCAATGAAAAATCTCTAATTTGTCAACTTAAATACCGTCAGGAAGGGAAATGTTCCAATAATCAAGCTGAGCAAATAGCCATTTTAAAATCCTTAGAGGAACTTCAAACAATACAAGACACAATCCACGTAGAAAAAAGAGCAGTAGTCTATACAGACAGTAACATAACACTGTGCTTGTTAAAGAACAATAAAAAACAAAATAGGATCATAGCCAACATTCTAAAAACATTACGCGCCCTTGAACAGAATCAGTGGGCTGTACATTTCAGCTGGATCAAAGCACACATAGGCATTGCTGAAAACGAATTGGCTGATAACTTGGCAAAACAAGCTGCCACTGATGATCACTTAGAAATTGTATATAGTAGAATTCCAAAAACAGCGATAGTTACAGACATAAAAGAAAAAGGGATACAGGAATGGCAAGATAGATGGAATATTTCAACAAAAGGCGCAATAACAAAATCTTTCTTTGCATCAACAAAAAAGAGATTGAATATTGTAATACCTCCAACTCCTGAGTTCACAGCATTTATTTCTGGACACGGACGAACCAAATCATACCTTCATAGATTTCAGATTATAGACGACCCAACGTGTACCTGCGGCAGAGGACAGCAAACTGTGAATCATCTGATCTATGAATGTGCAGACACCAAACAACAGAGAAGTTCACTAGTTCGAGAAATAAGGAAAAACCGGGAAGATTGGCCAGCGACTTGTGAACAACTTACAACCACCTAAAGGCATTCAAAACTTTTATAAAATCAATTCAGTTGTGATGAACTAATAAGTGAACACTGTTCAAAATGTAAATCAAGCTATGTATTTCAATGCATGTAATATTACGCACTGTAATGGGGCATGCTGATAATAAAGTACGTATATTAAAAAAAGTGCCTGCCTACCTACCTACCTAAAGATCAACCCTACGTCCAGCATGTTACTTGGGCCACGTGTGGGGCGGGCAACGTCCAAACTACTATCTTGGACGGTTAACAGGGTTCTGGCTAGGCTGGATTTATGGTGCCAACCGGCTAAGAAATTGGACATGTATTATAATTGAAAACATGGAAAGGTCTTCAGAAAAGCTGCCGTTTATGTACCACCAAATGGCTCCAAGATAATGAAAAGTGGTAAGGGCAAAGGATATGTATGGGTGGAAACTGACAAAATGATTATATTCTCGTGTTATGTTTCCCCCACAAAAAATGAGCAGGAATTACAATTCTACTTAGATCAAGTAAGTCTTAGCATCATGCAGCAAGATAAAAAAAAAATGATTTTAATTGGTGGAGACTTTAATGCAAAGGCTTTATGCTGGGGATCACCAACTGAAGATAAGAAAGGCAGCATATTGGCTGAGTGGGTAAACCAAAATGATTATATCATTTTAAATGATGGAAAAAAACCTATATTCGAGAGGAATAATAGATCTTCCTATATTGACATTGCTATTTGTACTACTGAGGTAAACAAATTAGCCAATAAATGGCATGTGGACGATGAGGAAAACCTGAGTTACCATAAAAATATATATACTGTCTTGGAAAGGCCAGCCGCAATGATAAAAAACAAGTGAAATCATATCCAAAAGGCTGGGTATATAAAGAAGAACATAAGGATGCTTTACTCACCAAGCTAGAACTAGAAACAGGACGTCCAGACTATACCCACCAGCCAAGTAAATTTGGAAGAATGATGGTAAATGTGTGCAATTACGCACTTAAAAAGAAATGTGCTAAAAGCACACTGGTGGAGTGATAGCATTGCATAACTAAGGAAGAATAGCACAGATGCCAGAAGGAAAGTTACAAGGGCTAAGGGCAAACGGGAAAAATAGGAGGAATGAACATGAAATGCAGGAGATATACAATAAATATCGTGAAAGCAGAAGAACACTTAAAAATACTATTAAGGCGGCAAAAACGACCGCATGGGAACAACTATGTACAGAAATTGATAATGACACTGGGGGGAAGGGTTATCAGACAGTTACAGGAAAATTTGGATTCCGATCTCCAGTACGACTAAAAGACGAAGACCAACTAAAGATAGCGAAAACTCTATTTCCAGAGCATAAAATGAATATATGGCCAGAAATAAAGGTCAACAGAGAGGAAATAACTCTGTGTCAAGAAAATGAGATTATAGAAGCCGGTAGAAGAATAAAAGGAGGAAAGGCAGCAGGACCTGATGGAATCCCGCCAGAGGTATTAAAGATTATTGCAACACAGAAACCTAATGTTCTAGAAGAAATAATAAATGAACAAATAATTAAAGGGATTTTTCCCAAAGAATGGAAAATAGCTAGACTAGTACTAATTGAAAAACCCAGGAAAGGAGTTGGAGATATTACCTATAGACCTTTGTGTTTGATAAACGTCATTGGGAAACTTTTTGAACAAATAATAAATATAAGACTTATTACCAAAGAGGGATTCTCAGAAAGACAATTCGGTTTTAGAAAAGGTCTATCAACACTAGATGCCCTTGAGACCATAAAGAGTCATATAAAATCAGAACTAGAAGAAAAGAAGAACATATATGCCATTATGGTCACGCTCGATGTTAAAAATGCTTTCAACTCAGCACCATGTCTGGGTATAATAAGCAAATTTAAAAGAAGGAAAATGGCTCCGTATTTAATTAAACTTATATGCAGTTATCTGGAGCATAGAAAAATCGAGGTAGGAGAAAAGATGCGCCTAGACATGAGTTGTGGCAGTATATAGTTTGTATGTGCACATGGTTTTGTAAATGGTTACACATTGTTATTCTTACTTTAGCTTAATTTGTATGTGAATATGTTTTGTCAGTGGTTACACATTGTTATTTTTACATTAGCTAAATAATCTGACAAGTCTCCCGTTTACTGGGCCTATGCCTATGATGTAAATTTATGTGATGAATAAAGATCTTATCTATCTTATACTATTATTATCAATCAGTGTATCAGTCAATTTAAGGACAGATGTTGTCACATTCTTTTGGATGTTCTTAATCCTTCACTACCTCCATAAAGAACTGTCATTTCAGAATTTAAAAGAGACTAAAGAATCACAATATTCCTCAAAGATGAACAGAATCGATTGTAATCGATGATGAGAATGATGATAACAGATTGTGGACAATAAGCATCAAAAACCATCCTGTGAAGGTGTGATGTTTTGTGAAGATACTCATCAGTGCAAAGAATCTTTAATAGAACATAGAAAAGTTATGGTGTATACTAAAATACTGTGTTACCAGTCAATGGACATCAAAGCGAGCCAAGGTCAAGCTACTTCACACACTGCTTGTGAATACATGACTGACAACAACAGAGCAGCCCAAAACAAAGACCAATTGTACCAGACTGTTTGAAAGAACTTTTGATTGCCAACTTGCTTAAAGTAAGTTCAAGAACAAGTGTCTTTTTCTAGAGAATTTGCCCAGTTTCACATGAACTATAAAAGCAAGAAAGGACAGTTAAGTCTTGAAGTGAAGCAGTTTAGTGAGGGTTGAGTGATAAGCCAACCTTTGAGGTAATGATTATTTGTGAAAAATCATCAGTGCAAAGAAATTTTAATAAACGAACATTGAAAAAATGTGGCATATCTGTGGGGTAATAAAGCCACTTTTAGTGCAAGAATCTTTTATGAAAGAACTTTTAAAAGCAGTAGCATACCATAAAAGACTATTGTTCCAGAATGTAATAGGAGATTACTGGTTGGAAATAACAAAAGCCAGCCAGTGAAGTTCTGACATTTTGTGAAGACAGTCATCACTGCAAAGGATATTTATTAAACAAGCTTTGAAAAGTAATTGCATACAAATTTAAAAGGAGATTACAGATAACAAGAAACAAAGGCTAATCTCCTAAACATGCTATAAATGGTTACTAATGCACAGAAGTGAATATTTTGCCCAAGTTCCCAGTCATGTTCAGTATAGAATAATATTTTGGGCTGTTGCAACTGACTGGTAAGAGGTATTTAAAATGCAGAAGTGAGCAATAAGAATAGTGATACGTAAAACCAATATACCATCATGTAGAGAGTTATTCAAAACTTTAAAGATCATGCCTGTGACCTATATATATATATATGCTAGAAGTGATGTACTATATCCAATCACAAAAACATAACTGTTCAAAAATTCACAGTTGCATGACTATTGTACAAGACAGAGAGATGATTTACATATTCAACACTGTAGGACTAATCTAGCTAAGAAAAGTGCACTCCACATTGGAATAATTCTGTATAATTAAGGAGCAGATTAATAGGCACTAAGAATGTGTGAAATAGGCAGGCAAAATGGCACAAAAATGACCAAAATAGGCACTTAAATTGGCACTAAAACTTAGCTAAACAGATACTTAGATACTCAAAATGTTAGTAAAATAAGCACTTAAAAGACACTATAATTAATATTGTCGCCCATCGCATTATTGTCGGCACTACCGCAAAGGAGCCGACGGGAAGAGACAGAGAATGGCCGCATTGTTGGGGCGCTTGCCGAAAGAGAGAAAGGGATAGAGACTTCTGGAATTTTCTGCTTTGTATTTCACCGCAATAATAACTGAACTTTCCTGAAGTTTCCTGAATAGTGCCTGGGAGATATAAATAGCGGTAAAGTGTGAGAAGGGACAGTTTTTGTGATACTACTTCGGAGCCGTGCTGTTGGTGAATCGGAAAAGACTTTCTTGCTGTTGCAACGAGTGTACAAAGTTACTGTTTACGGAAATAAAAGTGTTTCTTTATCTCGACTACATCTGTCTTCTTTACTTTACACCCACCAAAGTCACACTGGTGTCAGAAGCGGGATATGACGATGGAGGCTACAGTGGTGAGCTTTTTACAAGAGCTGAAAGCAGAGATGAAGACGGCAAACGACAACCTCGCTGCCGAGCTCAAAGAGATGAAGACGGAGCTATCGGCGAAAATTGACGAGCAACTGGCTGGCGTAAGGAAGGATGTGAAAGAGCTCGGTGGAAAGGTGGAAGAACTCGGTGGAAAGATGGAGGACCTCGGCCAACGCGTTGACGCCCTGGAGAATGTCGGGGAACGGCTTAGCGTTCTCGAAGACAGGGTCGACGGTAGCGCCAAGGAGCTAAATGCAATGATGGAAGGGATAGATAGATAGATAGATACTTTATTTCACTGCTTAGGGCATGGCCCGGTGGCAGCGCTGTCAATATAATATACAATTCTTTACAATATGATATACAATTCTTTACAATATGAAATACAATTCTTTACAATATAATATACAACTCCTTAGTGAAAAGCTCAAGAACTACAAGGCCGAGGCTCCAGCACGCGACACAACATCGACGCCCGTCAAACCACCGAAGTACGATGGCACGTCAACGTTTGAGGTCTTCCGCCGTCAATTCGACACAGTGGCCAAGCACAACAAATGGTCGCTAGAAGAAGAGGCCGCGCAGCTGATAGCCAGCCTCCAGGGACGAGCCGCAGAGGTGCTGAACGTAGTCCAGACAGCGGCGGCGCCCAAGGACATCTGGGAGGCCCTGGAGAACCGGTTCGGAAACCACCGCTTAGCCGCAGCCTACCGCAGCCAACTGAAATCTAGGATGCAACTGCCAGTGGAGACGCTGCAGGAGTTCGCCCTGGCAATCGAACAGCTGGCCAGCAAAGCCTTGGTCGACCTCCCCTCCGAATTCGTATCCCGAGAAGCCGCCTATACCTTCGTCGACGGGGTACGCGATGCCGAGATACGTCAACGCCTGATGCTCGGCGACTACAAGACCATCCACGAGGCACTAACGGCCGCATTAAGGATGGAAGCGGCCAAAGTGACGGCTACCCCGACCTCGAAGACAAGGAGTGTCCGCTACGATGAAGACCGCAGACCAGTCCAGGGACGCCGACGAAGACCAGGTGGCGTGTGTTGGGGGTGTGGCCAGCCGGGACACCTGATGAGAGACTGCCGGCACCAAGAAGAGCAGCCGGAAAACGAGTAATGGCCGGCGTGGCGAGGGACACGTCGGCGCCATCGCCATCATCCCCTCGAGTGACACTGCGCGCCGTCAGCCGACGGATGAATGACAGCCTCATCGCGGACGGTTGGGTGAGAGGGAAGCCGTGCCGCGTGCTTGTTGACTCTGGAGCAGCCGTGACTGTCGTCAGACCTGACGTAGCTAGGGGCTTGTCGTCGAGAAAACCGAGCCGACCGTACCAACTAGTGACGGCATTGGGTGACACATTGCCTGTGGAGAGGGAGGCCCTTCTTCAGTTGACCTTGGGGCGAAGTGTCTTGCGTTTGTGGGTGTTCGTCGCGGAGGTGACTGAGGAGGTGATACTGGGACTGGATGCCCTCAGGAGCCACGAGGCGACGGTCGACATCGGCAAGAAGATTCTGCGGCTTAAGGGAGAGGAAGTAATGCTCCGGCACCCCGAAGAATGCCTTGGAATCTGCAGGGTCATTCTCAGGGAAGACGTAGTTGTCCCCGCGAGAAGCGAGATGGTAGTGACGGCGCGACTGGAAGGCCAGCTCAAGAAGAACATGCTGCTGGACCGGAAGACGCATGTGCACGGGCTCTGTGTAGCCGGGACATTGTTGCCGTGCCGAGAGGAGGTGCCGGTGAGACTGCTTAACCCAACAGACACCGATCACGACGTCCAGGCCGGGACGAATTTGGCGGCGTGCGAACCCGTGGTCAGCGTAACACCAATAGACAAGACCCAGGAGCCGGTGCCGACGCAACATCTGGGGCCCCGGCTGGAAGGCTTACTGGAGAGGGCGGCCGACCACCTGACCGCTGAACAGAGAGAGAAGGTCCAACAACTGCTGAGACGATATCAGCGCGTCTTCAGCCAAGGCAGCAGCGATTACGGCCGCACGGACCGAGTGCTTCACCACATCGACACCGGAGACGCCCGGCCTATTCGGCAACCACCTAGACGCGTTCCGTTGGCTAAACAAGCGGCGGTACGAGAAATGCTGGAGGACGTGAGAACCAAGGGAGTGATCGAAGAGTCTGACAGTCCTTGGTGTTCCCCTGTAGTTCTGGTGAAGAAGAAGAATGGCGAGCTACGCTTCTGCGTAGATTACAGGAAGCTGAACGCTGTCACCAGGAAGGACTGCTTCCCCTTACCCCGGATTGACGACACCCTGGACACGCTTGCTGGTGCGCAGTGGTTCTCAACCCTGGACCTGAAATCGGGTTACTGGCAGGTGGCTCTAGACCCGAGAGACAAGGAGAAGACCGCATTCTCGACAGGCCAAGGGCTTTTGCAGTTCACAGTTATGCCCTTTGGTCTCTGTAACGCACCAGCTACCTTCCAACTCCTCATGGAGTCAGTAATGACAGGATTGACTTATGGCGCCTGCGTGGTATACCTGGACGACATCATCGTCGGCAAGACATTCGAAGACCATCTTGACAAACTGACCAAGGTGCTACAGAGACTGCAGGCGACCGGCTTGAAGCTGAACGCCAAGAAGTACCAGCTCTTCCGCAGGGAAGTCAACTACTTGGGCCACATAGTCTCACCAACCGGAGTGGCGTCGGATCCGGAGAAGACACAGGCCGTGAGAGATTGGCCTCGCCCAAAGGATAAGCGAGAACTGCGCAGTTTCCTTGGATTGTGCAGTTATTACCGCCGCTTCATAAAGGGTTTCTCCAGCATCGCCAAACCCCTCACTCGCCTGACGGAAGAACATCGACCTTATGTGTGGACGGAGGACGCCGAAGGCGCTTTCCGGCAGCTGAAGAGGACGCTCTGCAGTGCTCCTATTTTGGGATTGCCACAACCAGGCGACGCCTTCATTGTGGACACCCACGCCAGCGACCATTGCATTGGAGGCGTCCTATCCCAAGTGCAGAACAGCCACGAGTGGGTGATAGCCTACTACAGCAAGACGTTGTCCAAGGCAGAGAACAACTACTGTGTCACCCGACGAGAGCTACTGGCGGTAGCGAAGACCTTGTAGCACTTCCACAAGTACCTGTACGGTCAGCCATTCCACCTGAGGACAGACCACTCCGCCCTAACCTGGCTACTTAGCTTTAGAAACCTGGAGGGCCAGACAGCCCGTTCTGTCCAGAGGTTGCAGGAGTACGACTTCACCTCCGAACATCGCAGAGGGAAGAGCCACGGCAACGCAGACGCCATGCCCCGAAGACCCTGCCCAGAAGAGTGCGGGCAATGCGCAAGAGTGAAAGAGAAGGAGCGTACCGCAGCTGTCAGAGTGGTCACGGCAGTCCCTGCGGATGGATGGGATAGCGCGGGCCTGAGGAGGGAGCAGCTGGCGGACGCCGACTTGGGACCACTCTTGAGAGAAGTGCAGGCAGGGACGAGACCAACCTGGGAGGTCATCGCACCCAGAAGCGCTACATACAAGTCGTACTGGGCCCAATGGGACTCGTTGAAGACCAAAGAGGGCGTGCTGTTCCGGGTATAGGAATCACCTGATGGGAAGACCCAGAAAGAGCAGTTGGTACTTCCCCGAAGTAAGGTCCCGGAAGTCTTGGAGGAAGTGCACGCCGGTACCTCGGGTGGACACCTAGGAGCAAACCGGACGATCGACAAACTCCGACAGCGCTACTACTGGCTGAGGCTCCGAGCAGACTCTGAGAACTGGTGCCGTCCATGTCACGTGTGCGCGGCGAGTCGCGGCCCCCAGACTAGGAGCCGGGGTCGCATGCAGCAGTACAACTTCAGAGCGCCCTTCGAACGCATCGCTGTCGACATAGCTGGACCATTCCCAGTGTCCGATCGAGGCAACAAGTACCTGATGGTAGCTGTGGACTACTTCACCAAGTGGCCGGAGGTGTATGTCATCCCGAACCAAGAGGCGAAGACGATTACAGACTGCCTCGTGGAACAGCTGTTCTACCGTTTTGGAGTCCCGTTAGAGCTCCACAGCGACCAGGGCACCAATTTTGAGTCGCACCTAATGAAGGAGGCATTGGAAAGACTTGGGGTGAACAAGACCCGCACAACACCCCTACATCCACAGTCGGACGGCATGGTCGAGAGATACATCAAGACCCTATAGGAGCACCTGAGGAAGGTCGTGGCCAGCCATCAGCGAGACTGGGAGCTCAAGGTACCACTGCTCTTGCTGGCCTACCGTTCGTCGACACACGACACCACCGGGATGACACCAGCAAGCCTAATGTTCGGCCGAGAGCTACGCCTCCCTTGTGACCTGACTTTTAGGAGCCCCCCCGGAAGCGAAACAGCCGGCAACCGAGTATGTGGAGAATCTAGTAGACCATCTCCACCACATGCACGAGATGGCTCGTCAGAACATCCAGATGGCGAGCGACCGCATGAAGACCCGGTACGACAGGCAAGCCAACAGCCGAGGATTCCAGCAAGGTGACATGGTCTGGTTGTACCGCCCTACCCGGACCAAGGGACGCTGCCCAAAACTTCAACAACCGTGGCAAGGACCGTACCGAGTGGTAAAGAGGATTAACGACGTAGTCTACAGCATCCAGAAGGTGCCCCTAGGAAAGATGTTAGTGGTACACCTGGATCGTCTGGCCCGTTACGATGGTGCTGTTCGGGACGACCAGCCTTGAGGAGGGAGCAGTGTCGCCCATCGCATTATTGTCGGCACTACCGCAAAGGAGCCGAAGGGAGGAGACAGAGAATGGCCGCATTGTTGGGGCGCTTGCCGAAAGAAAGGGATAGAGACTTCTGGAATTTTCTGCTTTGTATTTGACCGCAATAATAACTGAACTTTCCTGAAGTTTCCAGAATAGTGCCTGGGAGATATAAATAGCGGTAAAGTGTGAGAAGGGACAGTTTTTGTGTTACGAATTCGGAGCCGTGCTGTTGGTGAATCGGTAAAGACTTTCTTGCTGTTGCAACGAGTGTACAAAGTTACTGTTTAGGGAAATAAAAGTGTTTGTTTATCTCGACTACATCTGTCTTCTTTACTTTACACCCACCAAAGTCACAATATTAATAGCATTAATATTATATTGGTTGCTTACAAACTGTACAAAATTCCAAGTAGGACACAACGATAGATATATAAGCATAGAAAATACACAAAATAGCTTAGATTTAAAATAATTGAACCCAAATGCTTCGTTATTGCAACCTGTTATGATATATATATATATATATATATATATATATCACTGTTATTAGCATCACATTTCATATTACAATGGATAATTATGTACCTTTTAAAATTTTCAGGAGTAAATTTAAATCTGTTTCCTTGTAATGAGTTCTTATATTGTGAGGAACTTTTCTTTCTACTTCACACGGTACAACTGGGCAAAATTTTAAATTTGCTACTTGTTGTGGCTCAAGGTCAAGGGTTTCTTGTGCCACAGTTACTAAACTACAGGGTTCTTCATTTAAAACCTAACAGAGCACATGGCATTTTGCCTCTCCCGTAACCTTGCTGGATTCCCCCGCTACCGGCTGCCATTGTGCATGTAGCTCGTTGGTACTGAATCACCTTCAAGAAATCCCTCATTACAATCTGAGAGTTGCAGTTTGGTGTACTTTTAGTGCTAGATGCATAATCGGTCCAATATTCTACAAGCGGACTGTAAATGCAAAGAGGTACCAAAATGACATTTTGACCCCATTTTACCATAAACTGACAGAGGTATAGAAATCATATGATTGATTTCAACAAGATTCTGATACTGCCCATAGGAGTCCATGAATAAAATTAGGGGAGTGTTTAAAGATAGAGTGATCAGTGCTGCTGCATGGCCCTCTTGCTCCCCTGATCTAACAGTGTGTGATTTTTACTTTTATCCTGAAAGACAAAGTTTATAAGACAAATCCTATTCATTGGAAGAACTAAAACAAAATATTAGAAATGAAATTGGAAACATTACAGTGGCCCAACTTAATCGTGTGAATCAAAATGTGTTCTCCTGATATAATGCTTGTTTAGCCAAAGATGGACGACATTTCCAGCATCTTCTATAAGGTAAGAGTGTTATACATGCTTTATGTGCAGAGCTTATGTAGGAGCAAAGCTGGCTGTGGCGCACCCAAATGTGCAGAGACGAATTACCGTGCACCTGTTAGGTTTTAAATGAAAAACCCTGTACCTTCTAAATCTTGTTTTACATACACAACATCTTGTCTTTTGGCATATTTGTGTAGAAACTGATCATGATCTATGCACTTGAAACTCTGCATACAGAATGGGCTTTCCATTTCCCACATAAAGAATGGTGTAATTTCTCAATCCATTCTAACATCATGTAGCTTGTCTTAGGTTACTTGTCCTTGAAGAAATTCTAAGATTCTTCAAAGGCATTAGCACATTGTGATGCTTCTATGAAGTGATATATTAGGTGCCTAACTCTCTGCTAAACCCTTTTTGTATATCTAATGTACAGCAGTAAGAAATATTTCTTTGCCAAAAAGTTCACATTAAAACAAATGAAAAACCTGTTGTCACAAATTACAAATAGGAGAAATTGGCTAAAAAGGCACCAATAAGCGGAATAGGCACAAAATATGAAATAGGCATTTGTAGGCATCTATAAATTTAAAAATTTCAGCTTATAATTGTAGGAAATGTGCTTCTAACTTAAACACTTACGTTTTTGAACAAAGGAATAAAATAGGCAAATAGGGAAAACCCCTCTCCCTATACATAAATAAACTACATTGAAAAGCTTAATGAATTCAAAAAAACGTTTAGGTCATTCCTATTAATTCACTCATTTGACTCGGGTTCCTTGAAATATAATTATGTTTAATATGTTAGGTAATGTAATTAATTTATAGGTTCCAATCATGTAAAAAAGTGCATATTGCACACTTTTAGTCAGGAATTTTACTGATAACTGCGCACGTTCATGTAATTTTTATATATTTTTATCTTTATCGACGAAGCCATGAACATGTAGTTTTGTTCAAACAGCTAATACTGCTCACATAATATATAAGTTATTGAACCAATAACCTTACATTAGCCAGATTGAGATGCTATACATACCTTGCGATGTCTTCAAAGTTGGACCTGGCTGTAAAGAATAAAAATACAAGTATTATTATTATTATAAAATTCAACAGACTTCAAAATTCAATCCAATGACTGGACGTAAATCTTAGATCTTCAGTGCTCCAAGCCAGTAGTTCTCACTTGAGTTGCCATCATGAAATATCTGTACCTATCTACATTAAACTCTTGTCGTGCCCCATGGTCTAGGAATAACATGCTAGCCCCTGGTTCCCAAGGTCATGGGTTCAGACATAAAATATCTTAACATGGCTTCCTACAGAAGGGAAGTAAAGCTAATTATCCTGTGTTATAGATTTATAGCATGTAAAAGAACCTCAAACTTGATAAAGAGACCTCTGGGCACAATTGATTGGTTTTTCATGCCCAATATAGAATGTAGTACTGAGAAATATAGCAAATAAAGAACATTTATAAATACAAAAATAAAACTCAGTGTCACCAGTGTGCTGGAATTTCATCCTATAGCGGTTCTTTTACATGCTGTTAAATCTATTGACATTAAGCTATTAATTTAAGCACATTTAAAAACCATTGCTCTGTGTTGGGTTTAGACCAGCGGCCTTGAGATCAATAGACCAATCCTTAACCAATGTATTTCAGAAATGCTCAATGCCACAAAGTGAGATATCTAACACAATTTGTGCATTTTAATAAGCTGTAGGCTTCTCTGCAAACTTTTATGTGCCTATTGTGGTTTCCCAACTATATAAAATTCAGTGAAAATGCACAAATTCTCAAATTTACATAAAATGCAAGTTATATATAGTAACATCCTGCTTGACCAAATCTTGCTGAACCAAAACTGCAGAGGAGGACAGAAATAAAGAAGAAAGAATAAAGGAAAAAGTGTAATATGCTCAAATTTACACTGGTAACATTGGTGTCACAATTGGCAACGTGCTTTTATCCCACATCTATATTCCATTACAGGTACTTGGCATAGTAAAATCCAGATAACTCAACCTAATGTGGACTGAGAGGCTGTCATGTTGTGAAATGTTGAGTTTTACGGGATAAGGAGTCTGTTATTCACAACTCTTAACACAACACTGCAAACTAAATAAATACATATTCTAGTGCAATATAGTAGTGGCGTAAATAACGGCCCCACAGACCCCATTGTGTGAGGGGGGCCCCGATCTTTAGGAGCCGCAATATAGCCTTTAATAGTTTTCTTAAAAAGGACATTCTATATTCAATTCAATCATGGAAAACGGCTAGGAAGAAGAGCTGGAATAGATGCAGATGACACACTGACAACAGAAGTGTACCATGTAAGCATTTCCTAACCTTTCTTGCTTAAAAGTGTGAACAAGCTTACCTCCAAGTGTGTAGGTATGCTCTCAGAAATATTCACAATCATACAGAGAAATTCATTAAAGCATGGAAATAAAATATACAGAGAAATTCATTAAAGCATGGAAATAAAATAGCAAAAGAAGCAAGCAAATAAGCACAAAAAATAATGAAAATAAACTCCAAAAAAGCAAAAGCGAATGCATGCAAATATGATATACTCGGGGAATCACCATGCTTGTTCATGACATCATTGTGTTATCTCAGGCGATAAGTGACTGATGAATTCATTCTACTAAATGCAGCCAGTAATTTTTCTCCTCACAGTAAGATTTCTTAACACCGGTCTATATCCTAGTATTTCTTTCTTACAAATTTAGCCAGGAAAATAGCAAATTATTGATAAATAATGGATAGTTGTGAAATATATACATTTAAATTTACAGTTTTGGGTAAAATATGCTGTTTTAATTAAAAAAAACATTGTAAAATAGGTAAGCAGAAACGTTTTCCTGTGAAATAAACATAAATAAGCACAAACAAAAATAGCTAAAATTGCTCTTCTAAGTGTGTCTTATGAAGCATAGCCCTTCTGCTTACCTTTAAAGCTGTAGAAAAAGTTAAGCACTCTGCTTAGAAATCCGGGCTTTAGTCATGACTCTTTATTGTACTGCACAGAGACTTCTCACATACCTTGGGTTGACAGGCGGGGCACAGTCCTGGAAACGAGACAGGACACTGTCACAACCCCAATCCACTTGGAATATATATCAATAAGCATAATATTGTTTTCAGTGTTATGCATGCACCAAGTGTATATTGCTTTGCAGCTGCCCTATATAATAAATTGCCAACCAGTTTGAAAAGCTTAACATCCATGCAATGTTTCAAGATGTCTTTGAAGCAAATATTGAGAGATAGCTTTTAATGTGGCTGAGTTTATGGACACATTGTAATTGTGAAACCAAATCATTGTTTATTATATAAATTTGTATACCATCATCATCATCACCACCACCATCATCACCATCACCACCACCATCATCACCATCATCATCACCCCCACCACCATCATCATCACCATCATCATCATCATCATCATCACCACCACCACCATCATCATCACCATCACCATCATCATCATCACCATCATCATCATCACCACCATCATCACCACCACCATCATCATCACCACCATCATCACCACCATCATCATCACCATCATCATCATCACCACCAGCACCATCATCACCACCATCATCACCACCATCATCACCACCATCATCATCACCATCACCAGCACCATCATCATCATCATCACCACCATCATCATCACCATCATCATCACCCCACCACCATCATCATCATCATCACCATCACCACCACCACCATCATCATCACCATCACCATCATCATCATCATCATCATCATCACCACCATCATCACCACCATCATCACCACCACCATCATCATCATCATCATCATCATCACCACCATCATCATCACCATCATCATCACCATCATCATCACCACCATCACCACCATCACCACCATCATCATCACCATCACCACCATCATCACCATCATCACCACCATCATCACCACCATCATCACCACCATCACCACCATCACCATCATCATCATCATCATCATCATCATCACCACCACCATCATCATCACCACCACCATCATCATCATCACCATCACCACCACCACCATCATCATCACCACCACCATCATCATCACCACCACCACCATCATCACCATCATCATCATCATCATAAATTTTCATCAATCATCAATTAGTCCAGGTGGCTTGGTTGGTTAGGTGCTGGCCTACTGAACCCAAGGTTGCACTTTCAAGATCTATGATTTGTAAGTGTTCTTCAAACAGTTCCATGCCAGTAAATTTAATGGCATATAAAGCAACTCCTGCAGAACAAAATTTCAGCACACCAGTGGCGATAATATGATCCTAGTGATTACAACACGTTAACAAACAAACAAATAAAAAGTCACATCATTATTACTTATTAGATTACTGTACCCAACGTTACCATAGTGATAGAGAACATTAGGGAAGTGATAGTTCTTAAAACTCGACAAAGCCTCAATCATAATGAACTTAATTACTACAGATAGAGAAAATACAACAAAACTTTCTCTTCATTTTGCTGTGTATTCATTCTTTCAGTTGCTAAATTTTGACCATCTGTTCATATTGCTTACAGCTGCCTAATTATCACATTACTTTGTTTGGCTATACCTAGAGGACACATTGTTATTCCATGAAAAATAATTATATCAAAATTTCACTTAAAATACATGTTTTGAGGCCCGTGAAGCTAAGAAAACATATTTTTAGAAAACATTCAGAAGATTCCAAATAAACAGTGCGCTATATCGGTTTGTATTAAAGAAAGTAACTTTACAATGAATCTGCATTATCTGAGATATGAGGAAAATGGGAATGTTACAGCGATTTTCAGTGATTAGCTATTGCGTTTACGCTGGAACTAATGTTCAAATTTCTTGAACCATCCTCATTACCTGAAACTGCGAGGCTTGCTGAAATTGATGATCACACATGTTTGAATCACAAGTTATTGTATTTGTTATGGATAACCGTATTAGTTTGTGCTAAATAAAAATTGTTCTTTACATAAAAATTAAAATAATAGTCTAATAGTCAGCAAATGATTGTACATTAAGTTCATTAGCTTACAAGTGGGGCCACGGCAGCCCCTTGGCGCTCTTCGCAACGCCCATTAATAATAATAATAATAATAATAATAATAATAATAATAATAATAATAATAATAATAATAATAATAATAATAATAATAATAATAATAATAATAATAATAATAACAATGAGGAGGACGACAAGAAAAAGAAGAATAGGAACAAGAGAGGAGGAGGAGAAAAAGAAGATGAAGAAGAATGATATGTACCACATCTGAAAGATTGGAGCAACAGTATTATCATTATTATTATTATTATTATTATTATTATTATTATTATTATTATTATTATTATTATTATTATTATTATTATTATTATTATTATTATTATTATTATTATTATTATTTAGCAAAAGCACTGAGAAAACTGGAGCATTGATCTTGAGAATTCTCAAAACTGGCTCCTCAATTGGCTATAGTGACAGTGGAGTTTTTATACCATACTAAAACTATATTTACCGTTATCATGAAGAATGTGTCTTAAAATTCCCATTCTTACCGAAAATATCCCAAAATGACACATTTTTACAGTATCAACCTTAAAAAAATAGAGTACGCTACATTTATTTTTATATTACTGATAAAACAGGCTCATCCATGCCAACGATGCTCAAAATTGCTTTCCGCCGAACATTTCCACCTTGTCATACATTGGGGTTAGCTTTTTCATACTAATCAATCACTCTATGTGTGTATATGTGTGTATGTGTATGTTTGTGTGTGTGTATGTGTGTGTGTTTGTGTGTGTATGTGTGTATGTTTGTGTGTATGTGTGTGTTTATGTGTGTATGTTTGTGTGTGTGTGTGTGTGTGTGTGTGTGTGTGTGTGTGTGTGTGTGTGTGTGTGTGTGTGTGTGTGTGTGTGTGTAAAATGGAATCGAAAACTATATGAGGATGAGGCACATTCACAAGCATTCATTGACTTGATTATGTACAAGATATACTAGATGCAGAAATGGAGTGGGAAGGGTAAATGGCCTTAATAATATAGAACTAACTTCACAGGTTCCAGGTAAATAAATAGCATTACATTCTGCGAAAATGTGGAGAATGCAAGAATTGGAATTGGGCGAATTTGGAAGAGATTGTCCGATTTATCACTTAGTCACGCCTGGACCCTCCACGCAAGCTGCAAACTAGGCAATTCAGTAACCATGCAAAACTGAAAACGGCTCTGTAGAGTAAAATTCATAATGTTCTACTTTACCACCATAAGTAGTCATTGAAAAGGAAGCCTTACCTTAATTATATACAAAAGAAAATGAGAGTAAACTTTATATAACAGCAAAAGTAAATAATTTGCTACGCTACCTTTGAGTTCAACGACCGGGCATTGCTTCATTCCATAGAATACGAAGTAAGAATTTATGAATAACTATTTAACGATAGGAGTAACTCACTATGTAATACCTAATAATGATAATTAACTTTATAATCAAACACAAAGAATAATAATCCGCGAACCGTAACTTGTGTAACCACTCCGAATATTCGACGCAACAGGTTGTACATAAGTCCTACGCAGTAGCCAGTTCAAAAATGGCGCCTTGTTTCAACATCTTTTGGGCTGATGTGTCCCTCCGCCAAACACTCGCACCCAAGCTAACGTTCTGGAAGCCTGAGCCACGTTGCGTGTTGGTAAAATAAGCTTTTCGTCGCAAAATGATCTTCGACAGAGAGGTAATTAAACATTTGCATTATTTCTACTTTTGTACTTAATATATGTATGTTTAATATGCTGTTCACACATACGCACACACGCGGATCTTTTTGTAACAATTCTATTTTTTTATTCAGGGGACCTCAAAACATATATTTCCGGTGAAATCTCTACATGGAATTTTTGGGTGAAATACAACAATTCCCCGACTTACTATACGTAATAGAGAAATTAAAAAGGAAAGGAATAATATCACAATATGCTAAATAACTAAATGAATGAATAAATAATTCATAAAATTTAGTCGGAAATACACACGTGCGTGACCGACAACCGCCACTGACACTGACACAGACACTTCCCCTCCGTTTCCCCTCCTCTACCGCACAGCCGCAGCGTGCGATACAAGAGAGAAGGGAACTTGACCCAATAGCCGGAACACCAAACTGCATACGATATATTCCTTGCAGCATTGCGGTGTAAATCTCCAGTGGAAACTAAAGTTAGAATCTGAAGGTACGTTATTTATTTTCAATAAGTTTTAAGAGCTGCTTACTGTACCAGTGATATTGGACGAAGGTAGTGTATTTGCCAAAACGTTTATCATAGCTTTTCGCGCACATGTGGCAGTTACTTGCATCCATTTGTTGCACAAGGTGTAAAATACATAATTGACCTTCCCTTAGATGTGGAATAGTAATCAAAATTGCAGGATATTATAAGAAATGTGTATTTTAAAGAAATTACACATTGGTTGTTGTGCAAAATAATAGGCACATGATGTTTTGACTAAGATGAGGTTTTGTGAAATATGTATACTGTCTATTCGATTAGACGAGAAGTCAAGGAATGGTATAGAGCGTTCAAGCAATAGCGAAGTAGTGCATAAATGCATGAAATAGCATTAGAATAGGGATGTAACCTAGAAAATATATTAGTGGTTCATAAGAAACAAATGAATTCCAATGCACAATATGAACCTCCACTTTGCTAACGATATGCTGATCGATAATATATGTTCTGGTTTCCATTCTGATTACTATTACCGTGTGGTTGTTAACCAGGCTTAATTCATACCAGTATTTGTACATTAAACATTTTCTAATAAGTATAATACCCTTTTCTTTATATCCTTCAGTTCTCTTATGTTAATAAGCAAATGCAGCAATAACACAACCACATCAGAAAATATAAATGGATGCAACAAACTGTGGATAATAAAAATCGTGCTCAACATATACAGAATTGTCATATGAAACAATGAACAGTCATTGACATTGCCTTCAGGAGTTGAGTGTTCTGTTATTTGCCGAACCAAACCAAATTTACACCAATTAATGTATATGTGCATTGACATACAAGTATATTAGCATATGATTGATATTTTAATGAATGCCTATAAAACAAGATAATCATACTCTTGATGTCTAACTCTCAAGTGGTATTTGCCAAACCGTTAACCGAATTATGTGTTCAATAGAGCATATTGATATTATAATAATATTGGCTAAAGTTGTCACCAGTGTTAAGATTGCAAACCTGCGACTTTTGATAGAAAATTTATTACTTGCTAGATAATCATATTTACAACTGCTGAAATTGTTTCTAACTAAGCTTAGTAGGTGACCTACAAAAAGAATTAAGTTGTGCACGTTTTGTCTGAACAGCAGACAGAACTGGTTCCGCACACTGTGCACTCTGTCACATGACTACAAATGCCGATAACTTGATTCATCTTGAATGTAGCTCGGCTACTAAGCCTAATTATAATCCATCTAAAATTATCTATATTTTAAATGTAAATTGGATAATTGCCTAGCCCTTCTTTACCCAGGTCTCTTTCATTACTTAGACTTTAGTTATACATAAATGTTGCTATTTGTTGCATTGTTTTTTGTTTATTTTTAGGATATGTATGGTGGAAAGTTGGAGCTAAAGGTATTCCTGTGATTGTGGGTGTATAACTTCGCAAGCTGTGCCTTTTTGGTGTCCAGTGCTGGTGTTGAATATAGAGTGAAATGGTGTGAAAGTGTTAAATGAAGTGAAACTGTTAAGAGGACATTTGTTGTCAGGCTAATGTATGTATGTATGTATGTATGTATGTATGTATGTATGTATGTATGTATGTATGTATGTATGTATGTATGTATGTATGTATGTATGTATGTATGTATGTGTGTGTGTGTGTGTGTGTGTGTACGTGTGTACGTGTGTACGTGTGTGTGTGTGTGTGTGTACGTATGTGTGTGTGTGTGTGTGTGTGTACGTGTGTGTACGTGTGTGTACGTGTGTGTACGTGTGTGTACGTGTGTGTACGTGTGTACGTGTGTACGTGTGTACGTGTGTACGTGTGTACGTGTGTACGTGTGTACGTGTGTACGTGTGTGTACGTATGTGTGTGTGTGTGTGTGTGTGTGTGTGTGTGTACGTATGTGTGTATGTGTGTATGTGTGTGTATGTATGTATTTTTGTATTTTTATTTATTAATTATTATCTGCATGCCCCGTTACCTTGGTAACATTTTATGCATTCTTTACATTATGCTAATACAGTTTTGCACAATTTTACATTGATATTTACAAGTTGTTTTACACTATTTAAGTACTTAACGTTAACAATTGTTACAAAATATATACCATAAACTCCTAATACAAGGTTATAACAATAGATTGCGTTATTTGCCATATTTAAATCATTCCATAATTTCAAGTTTTTGATGAATTTGCTGAAACTTCGAAAATATACTGATATTAATTCTTGATTGTTGACAGGCCATTTACCTCCTTCCATTATTATCTCTCGAAATAGAATAGACCTTTGGTATTCTGTATTTTCACACTGATAAATCAGATGATTGACTGTCTGTTCTCCTTTGTTACACGTGCAGGACGGATCATTTATGATGTTAAATCGATATAGGTAAGAATTTGTTTTTCCATGTCCTGTTAATATTGCTGTTAATTCTGGGTTTGCTGGAAGTTTTAATTTTAGTCTGTCTAGAACTGTGGGAAAAAAATGATTTAGTAACTGCTGCGTTATTTGTGCATTTCCATCTGCTCTGCCATTGTTCTAGTGATAAATTATTTATTTGTGATATGATGGTGGATTTCAGAATTTTGTAGTATATTATTTCACCTTCTGCAGAAGCTTCTTTGGCTAATCTATCAGCTAGTTCATTACCAGCAGTACCATTATGGGCCTTCAACCAGCTGAAGTGAGTTGTCCACTGACGTTGTTGAAGGGCATTAAGGGTATTGTGTATGTTATCTATTATAGAATTATGGTTACTATTATTCTTCAATAAGGATATTGTAACATTGCTGTCTGTGTATACCGCTGCAACTCTTTCTTCATTCGCAATAGCCTCAAGTTCTTGAAGTTTCTGTAGTGCTTTCCATATGGCCAACTGCTCTGCTTGGTTATTCGTGCATTTTGAATGTAGTCTGTGCTTTAATTGATGGATAAGAACTTGGTGTTTGTATATTACAGCAGCTGCTCCCACTTTTCCTCCAGATTTGCTTCCATCTGTATAAATTTCTATGTCATATATCTTGTTTTCCAGAGTTTCTTGAATAGTTCTCTTATCTGCAGGGTGATTCTCGTTCTTTAGGTCTGTGGGCGAATCATAGTCTGTCTCTCCATGAGTTGCTTTATACTGTTTGACTTTGCCACTTATCGTGATGTCTATTGGTTGAATGCCGGCCATGATGCAGGAAGCATCAAAAGATATTGTCCTATAGGCTTTAATAATTTTAATGTTTAGAAGCCTTTGGATGCGTTGTAGTTTTTTGATGTTAGTAGAGTATTGCAGAGCTTCATACCACACAGGTGCTCCATAGGTGAGGATAGGTTCAAGTGCTCCTTTGTATATTGTAGTCAATGCTTTATGTCCAAGTCCCCAGTTTAGTTTCGCAAATTTAGATAGAGTATGTATCAAGGCTATTGCTTTGTCGTGAACATAATCGATGTGCTTGTTGAATCTAAATCTTCTGTCTAAATAAATTCCAAGGTATTTCAATGCTTCGACTTGCTCTATGGGCTTATTCTTGATGTAGATATTAATGCTCAAGTTTTGTCTTTTCTTTTTCCGAGTAACAACTAGTACTTTTGATTTTGTTTCATTGAATTTGATTTTATTGTCTCTAGCCCAATGCTCAATCCTTGTAACATCTTCATTGGCGTTGTTTTCGGTCTCTATTATTGTTCTACCTCTTGTCATTACAAGAAAATTATCTGCAAATGCAATTATCTCAGTATATTTTGTATAGTCTAGCTGTAGAAGGGGATTGTACAGGACTTTCCATAATCCAGGACCACAGCTCGAGCCCTATGGACACCCTTTTTCAACATCTTTTTCAGCCCTGTACTCATTGGTACATAAACTTGCTTTTCGATCTCTGAAGTAGTCCAGGGTCAATGCATATAAATTTTGGGGACATTTCACTTGTCTTAAGTTGTTAAGAATACTCGGCCACCATGCCGCATCAAACGCTCCCTGGACGTCTAAACTAATCAGAGCTATGTAGTTGTTGTTGTTTAGGTTTTCCATAACATAGTGTTTTACTGCCATCACTGCGTCTATTGTACTTCTCTGTGGAGTGAATCCGTATTGCCGGGGACTAAATAGTCCGTTTGAGTGCATATAATGGAGTATCCTGTCTATCATTAATTTCTCGAGTACTTTTCCACCTATGTTGATTAAGCTGATGGGTCTGTATTTTGAGACATCTTCACTCCTTTCTTTGCCTGGTTTAATTATTGGAATTATTAGAGATTTTTTCCATAATTTTGCAAAGTATCCATTTTTAAGGCAACTGTTGTACATTTCAGTGAAGAAGAGTGGAAACCGTTGACAAAATCTCAAAATAATATCACTGGTTAGGCCATCCTCTCCCGGGGCTTTGTTGGGATTAAAATGGTGGAGTGCGCTTTTAACTTCCTCTCTTGTAAATTTAACATCGTTTGCAGTATGCAAAGGTTCTGCTATTTTACTTCTTAATTGTACATGATGTTCATTGTCATTCTTATCATCATCTGGTATAAAGTGATTTATCATATGTTTTAATGTGTTCTGTGTATCATCGGTATATTTACCGTCCTCAGTCTTGATCGTTGTGAGTATAGTTTTACTTTTAAACTTACACGCTGCAATTTTATACACTAAGTGCCATGGGTTGGCTTGATCCGTAGTGCTGCAGAATTCCTTCCAAGATGTTAATTTGCTCGTATCTACTAGATGTCTGTAATTTCTATTAACTTCCAGATATATGTTTTTCCTTTGTTGCCTTAGTTCTTCATTATTGAAGGTTCTTTGATACCTTCGTCGGAGTGCATTAACTCTCTTTCTCATTATAGTTAGTTCAGGGTTCCACCACGGTACAGATTTTCCTTTGTGCCTCTTGATTTTTGACCTGCTTAAATGGAATGCCCCGTTACATGCCTCAATTATGCAATTATGGCACTGCTGGACCAGTCGTTCGTTCTACGTCTGTACAATTATCGACATTTAAAGCAAGTTCTGTGTCTAATTCCTCACTGGATTTGTGGCTGTTAAACACATTCTTAAGATTTTGTTCTAAAAGGGTGTCAAAAGTTGCATAATTTTCATTTCTCTTTATGTATTTTATACCTTTTAAGGTGTTTATATATCCTTGAGTTGTGCTGTCATATGTGAACAATAATATTTTGTGGTCTGAGCAGCTTTCTTCCACTCCACAATTCCAATCTATTATATGAGCAAGGAGGTGACTATTGGTTATTGTTAAGTCTATCCAGCTTTTAGCCCTTGCTGTTTCGAAAGTTGGTATTTCTGTGTTCTCATTAATTATGTGTAGTGATGTGGAAGTGATAAATTCTTCTAAGGCTTTTCCTCGTTCATTATTCATTACATCGTGCCATAAGGTATTTCTCGCATTGGTATCAGCTGATATTATTACTCCATCTCCTTTGGTATGATTCAGAATGTTTTCGATTTTCTTTGTGTCTATTTCTATGTTTCTCTCATAGTCAAAGTACATACTTATAGTGTAAAACTTCTCACAATTATAAGTCACTTCGACTATCACGCAGTCTTCATCTGAGCACTGTTTTATTAGTGTGGCATCAATATTGTGTTGTTAATTATTATGGCTGCTCTTCTTCTTCTATCACCACACTCATATTTTCTCATTGCCATAGGAATTCCTACTAAGTTATTGTTTATCGTGTATGGCTCCTGTATACAGGTTATGTCTATACTTTTTTCATTTATTAGTTGCACTAAATTATTAGTGGCTGTTCTAGAGTGTTGTACATTTACTTGAAAAAACGTTAAACAGCTGTGTCTCATGTTAATATGCTATGTTCTGTTGACACCTTCGCAATGCAGCTTGATATGAAGGGCAGCTACCGCTGAGTGAAGAGTGGTTCACATCAATATTAGAGTCTTTATTATATTTCAGAAAAGTAGTGCAATTAATGCACTTATACTTTTCTTCGGAAGTTTTGCAGTTCTTTAGAAGGTGTTCTCCTGAACATTTAGGGCATGTTAGTTTCCCTTTACATGTCTGTGCGCGATGATTGTATTTTGAGCATTTAAAGCAGCGGTTAACTTTAATGTAGTCATCCCATGAACATATATTCCAGCTAAGTTTGATCCTCTTGCCTAGTAATTGCCTTCTAGCTTCTGGACTGATTTCTATAATTATATTTTTGTTTTTCTTTCTATCAAGAAATTCAAATATTGGCTTTAATTCATCTTTATGACTATATAATTCCTCATTTTGAGAGGTTAAGGCTTCGGCCACATTCCCCTTAGTGATTTCATCGCCAACATTAAATATAATAATCCTTGGGTTTAATTTATTTCGCGTTACTGCCTCAAGTTCCTCTCCGCATTTCTCATTTATTTTGCTGCAGATGGTGTCAGCTTCTTCTTTGTTAGAGGATTCAATCAAAATCTGACCATTACTTAGTTCTTTACACACTT